>JARQSW010000408.1:788625-1212516 GCA_030142375.1 Calameuta pallipes
GAGAGAGAGAGAGAGAGAGAGAGAGAGAGAGAGAGAGAGAGAGAGAGAGAGAGAGAGAGAGAGAGAGAGAGAGCGAGCGAGAGAGAGAGAGAGAGAGAGAGAGAGAGAGAGAAAGAGAGAGAATGAGTTTCTGGCTGTACAGAGCGTGTCTAACAGGAGGTTTTCTTACGTCTTGTGTCTTACGTGTCTCTCTAGTACTAACGGCTCGTACTCGTGAAGACGAGTGCTTTTAACGTCTTAACCCAGCGCTGCTGCCACGGCTTCAAACTGTCTCTACGTGTCGTCCGTGGATGTGTATCGTTTTTCTGTTCTCTTTACTGTTTTCTTTGTCCAAGAGAAAGATAGCGGGACCTATGAAAGACGAAATAGGAAGCATTAATATGTAATTTTTTTTCAGTTTGGTAGGGAGAATGACTACGATGAAGAGGGTAACAAGCCTCCGCCATTTATTACCCCACCACCACCTAATCCAGAATGTAAGTTCAAGTGGAAAATGTTTGGGATAACAGGGGGAATCACGTAATTGATCTCTTATTTTTCATGGACAGCCAAAGGACCAAAGGGTGATAAGGGAGACAAGGGTGATAAGGGTGAAAGTGTCAGAGGTCCACCTGGACCTCCTGGTCCTCCCGGGACAGGATATGATCCCAACGACGAAGTAAGGGTCAATGATCTTCCCAAACATTTCCAATAGAGTGGAAAACGATGTGCTGATCTTTATTATAGGATTTTCCGATGAAACTACCGATGGGTCCAGCAGGACCCAAGGGTGAGCCTGGAAGCTGCACCTGTAACGCGACAGCCCTAATGGCTTCCTTCACAATGCCAAAAACAATACAGGGTCCGAAGGGTGAACCGGGATTACCAGGAAAGGAGGGCAAACAAGGTCAAATGGGTTTGACGGTACGTTAAGTAAAGTAATTCCTTTGCTCAGTCTCTGAATGAACTTTTTAAAAATCCATCCTTGAAGAATCCTGCCTCTGGCTGAGCTGATCAAAGATCAGACCCATTAAAAGAGACTCGATGCGATGATTGATCGAATTGCATAAAATTAGGGAGCCGCGGGGCCACCGGGCGAACGTGGACAGCAAGGTCCTCTGGGTGCAAAGGGCGACAAAGGTGACCTAGGGACGACGGGACCGGAAGGTCCGCAAGGTCAAAAAGGTGAACCAGGAAGAGATGGGGTACCGGGAGAAAAAGGTGCGCAGGGTCCACCTGGTCCACCAGGGAAAGGAGAATTTTCCGGTCATGACGTAAGTATAATTAAAACCCTGACAAAGACTTGAAATCGAATTAAAACAGAACCCAGTCGCACTGCTGCAACTGATTTCGACCTACACCCCTTCGTTCGCTAAATGCAAAATCCGCCATTCCGGAAGGGTATGCTGGAAATAAAAAATAGGACACTGAGAATCACTTATGATCTTCGTTCTCTACTCTCCTTCTGTGCATCTCCTCTCTTTATCTATCTTGTCTTGATGCAAGCAGTCATTATAACGTTACGGACCGATGCACGTGGCAGGAGATGTGTTTCCTTGGTGATCCAGATTCCTTCGAGATATTGCTGGCTAAAGAATTGCTCTACAAGAAATCTCCACGAATAAGGAACATTGTCGATTTCCCAGAGGGATTATGGAAAGCAATTTCGCGACATCTACGTAGGCCAATCGAACCGAAGGGCGTCGCGACGTTACGTTCCCAGAACGTAACAGAAAATGAAAACTTTCGGAAAACTTCAATCGAGATGAAAAATTTCACACGACGTAAGACTTGACGCGGATCTCCGAGCTTCGTGGCGACTTGGTAAATAATCGTCGGTCAATTCGTTAACGTAATTCATCACCGCGAGAGAGTTTCACGTTCTGCCGAGATTTTCATTTTAAATCCGTTGAGAGGGACTAATGAGAATTCCTTCAGTGATTCCTATAAATCTTCCACCAGAATTCGAATCTCGTCTCGTTAGCGCTATTATATTTGAAGTTTCACGATGAGCCAGGATAGTTGAACCATCTGTAGCTTGTACAGATTCCGAGGGAGTGACCAACTTTGACAATTACTTAATGGGTCTTCGTTCGATGACTTTGTTTGAACTTCTCGTTTGAGCATGCACACTAATGTTCAGCTTCGTGCGACCGTAGTTGAATGCTGAACCTGTATGGACGGCATTCCATTAGATTTTACGTTTCCAAACAACCAGCTGACAATGTATCCCTTTGATCTAATCGATCAGACAATACCATTCATTTATCCTACCTAACACATGCAGCCTAGCTGGAAACCACGAAGCATCTATAGAGTAAGTAAAAGGGAAGGGAAGACAGGAAGCAATTCCTTTGTACATCTAAATTTGGGGTATTAATTTATAAATGGATATTTCGAAAGAGCTAATGTTACATTGTTAGGCGGAAGGAATCACAATGAGGCCTGGACTACCGGGTCAGAAAGGGGATGCAGGTACCCCAGGAAGTACAGGACCCAAGGGCGAGCCAGGAATATCAGGTTCGAAGGGCGTGAAAGGCGAACCAGGACTAAAAGGATCCAAAGGAGATCATGGACAGGATGGTCCTGCGGGTATACAAGGATTCAAGGGAGAGCCTGGTGCTCCGGGTTCGCCAGGGGTACCTGGTGCACCAGGAGAGAACGGTAAACCAGCGGAAAAGGGTGCAAAGGGTGATTCTGGTCCCGAAGGGAAACCAGGACCTCCGGGACCAGCTGGGCCTCCTG
Source organism: Calameuta pallipes (assembly GCA_030142375.1). NCBI lineage: Eukaryota > Metazoa > Arthropoda > Insecta > Hymenoptera > Cephidae > Calameuta > Calameuta pallipes. The sequence continues at coordinate 791,350 of JARQSW010000408.1, forward strand.
GAACTGGTGGACTGAACGTAGGAGATCTAGGTAAAGTCAGAGCACTTTTAATCAAACGTGTGAATCCCTTATGATTTAAGCACTTGGAGCAGTTGCCTCCACTTTTACCTTTTACTCGTTAAGCATTAAAGAGAGTTCGTTTAATTCTCGTTTCAGGTGGCGGCGAAAAGGGCGATAAGGGCGAGACAGGTCCTCGCGGTTACAAGGGCGATTTAGGAACTAAGGGTGAAAAGGGTGATAGGGGAGACTCGGGAGCTGCTGGGATTCCGGGAATGAACGGAATTCAAGGTCCTCAAGGTGACAAGGGTGAACCTGGTCGGGATGGAGTACCGGGAGCTGCTGGAAGTGCCGGGAGTAAGGGTGAAAGAGGCGAAAGAGGTCCTCCAGGGGTGGCAACCGTCGCCGGTTCCGGCGATTACGTAACGATAAAAGGCGAAAAGGGTGCTGAGGGGAAACGCGGCAGAAGAGGACGTCCAGGACCACCGGGTCCCGTAGGACCACCTGGGAAACCTGGTACTAATGGAGAAATAGGTCTTCCGGGATGGATGGTAAGTTTTTAATTCGATTTTAACGCTATTAACGTAAATTAATTGACTTACTAAATAGTCCACATTATAATTTCAATATGTAACTCACTTCACTCCGTACCCGTACTATGTCTATTATTTCGCGATAAAATTATCGATCGCTCACTTACCGTGCTCTGTTCCTTCTTAAACGCTAACTCAAAGAACACCATAAAGGTAAGTGAAGTAAGCTGCTTATGGGGCGCTCGAAATTCAATCTCTAATTCGCTCTACAGGGTCGGCCTGGTACGCCTGGAATTCCGGGGAGTCAAGGACCTCACGGTCCCAAAGGAGAAAAGGGTGAGGCTGGAGCACCGAGTCCTTATGGAGTCTCAGTTGGGGTGCGTAGACGAATTTACCAGCTTCAAAGATTTCATAATTGGTCCATAAGTAGAGAAATCTTATGACGGAAATTTCATTGGGCATTTCTTTGGAACAGATCAAGGGAGACAAAGGAGACAAAGGAGATGATGGATTCCCCGGGAGTCCAGGACAGCCTGGACGCGACGGTCAGAGAGGACCAGCTGGACCCCCTGGAACACCATCGCAGGGAAATTACATACCCGTACCAGGACCCCCAGGTCCACCTGGACCTCCTGGTCCGCCAGGATTGTCAATCACAGGACAAAAGAGCGACCCAGGTCGAAATCACATGTTTGGCGAGAGGGATTATTACGGCGTTCGCCCAGGTAACATATCGTTCCTTACCTTGTCTCATTATCTGAATGAGATATTCATAAAAATATATTACTCACATGCTGCAAGGACCCAGAAGTAGCCTTGACGAGCTGAAGGCTCTTCGGGAACTCAAACAACTGAAAGAGTTGAAAGAACATTTGGGTAAATCATTTGACATCACGTGTAACGACTATGTGATAGAAGATGATACATTTATCTTATAAAAGTTATACCTATTCTTCAAAACTTACGTAATCTAAATTTTAAAAAATTTACAAATCTTTTCTACTCGTGCACAGGAGCTAAAGTGGTTTAAAAGAAAATAATGAGCACAAAACGATAATTCCAGGTGGCTCCGCAACCTCGACAAAAGTTCATCACGAAACTACGACAAAAATAGTTCCAGGAGCGGTGACGTTCCAGAATACAGCAGCCATGACTAAGGTATTGGTTAATAAATTGCATCAATTAAATTTTCATATAATTTTTTAAAATCTAATTCAGATGTCGAGCGTCAGTCCCGTGGGTACTTTGGCTTATATCATAGACGAGGAAGCATTGTTGGTCAGAGTGAACAATGGCTGGCAATATATAGCGGTAAGAAATTTGAATTTGTCGAAAGAAAAATTTTCCGTCAGAGATCTTAATCTTAAATTAATGCACTATTTATGTACCAGCTGGGTTCTCTGTTACCAATAACGACGCCAGCGCCGTCAACAACAGCGTCGCCTCCCGTGAAACCACCTTTTGAAGCATCTAATTTGATTAATCAAATTCCGATCAAGGCCGACGGCACTGGGGTAACTTTTAAAGCATAATTTTTTATCGCTAACATAAAATTATCAGGAGCGAAAACATTAATCTAATTCGAACTGACATATTTTTATTTATCTGCTCTCAAAGTGGTATCCAAGAATGGTAAGCTGCTGAATGTCGTCTACTGGAGAAGAAAAATTAATTAGATTTCAGAAATACAAATTTTCTTATCAATCGATACAATTTCAGTTACGCATGGCAGCCCTTAACGAGCCTTTCACGGGCGACATGCACGGAGTTAGGGGTGCCGATTACGCCTGTTATCGACAATCCAAGCGAGCCGGACTTCGAGGAACGTTCAGAGCCTTTTTGAGTTCGAGGGTGCAAAACGTCGATAGTATCGTGAGACTGGGAGATCGAGATCTGCCGATCGTAAATATAAAGGTATCTGAATCGAAAAAAAAAAACTCAAAATTTCCTACACCGATTGAACGCACTATGTACCATAAAACGATTATTAAAACTTCTAGGGCGACGTTCTCTTTAATTCATGGAAAGAGATGTTCAATGGTAACGGAGCCTATTTCTCCCAGAGTCCAAGAATCTATTCGTTCAATGGCAAAAATATACTAACGGATTTTTCATGGTAACGCAACATAAATATTTCTTACGTTATGCACTACTGTATTCTATTATCTATGTATAAATGATGTATGAGACGAAATTGCCACAAACTGATCTTCACAAATGATAATTATTGTAGGCCTGAAAAAGTAGCCTGGCACGGATCCCACAAGCTTGGCGATCGGGCGATGGACACCTATTGCGACGCCTGGCACTCCAGCAGTTCCGATCGTTACGGTTTGGCATCCCCGTTGACAGGTGGTCGTCTTCTCGAGCAGGTACGTTATTCCTGCGACAACAAATTCGCTCTGCTCTGCATCGAAATCAGCAGCGAGCACGACAAGAGGAAACGTCGTAGCGTCGACGACGACGTTGACGAGGTCGAGCTGACGGAGGAGGACTACAAGGAACACTTGGAGGAGATTATGAAGAACTGAGTAGACGTGCCATGAAAAAGAAAAAGAAAAATAATATTTAAAAAAGGATCACGAAACGACGTACAATAAATATACAGAAAAATGATCATGGCTCGAAGATGAATCCTCGTTGGATTTTTCGGCTCTGTAAATTTTGAAACGTCGTTACGATTTTTCTCTGTATCCATAAAGCGCATATCGTCAACGAGATTTATAAGCCGTCGCTCAAAAGATACATTTCAGTTCTATCGAAAAAGACTGATCGTCTCGAAGTTCGTCGTAAACGTTTCATATCAGCCATTGTGTCGACTATCCTTAATATGCTCTTAGAGAGGCGATTAACGAAATTCGTTATCGCGTGTAATTTCGTATGAGGTAGAAAAGGTTAACACGAATCGGGGAATCTGATCTTTCTCTCGCGCGTCCTTAAATGTACCCTGAATCACGGTAAACGTCCAAGTACTTAGCACATACATTATGTACACGCATATACGTATAATACAATTGTTCGGGATAAGTGCGTCATTCAAATTGGATAATTATACTTGCATATCACTGCGTGCACGTGACAGTTGTCAAATCTGACTGATACGTTTACACACTGAAATACAGCGCTGTATACACGAAAGAAAAAGTCTCGCCAAGAGAGGCTACTCTTGCAATAGTGTAATTTACTGTTTAAATACTAGATGTTGATTGAAGGAAACAGCACGAAAAAGAAAAGAAACGAAATAACCCGAATGGAGGTCCTATTCGATGCATTTACTATTATACCAGGTACGTGAGTGTCTATGTTAGGTAATAAGTGAAGACGATTATTGTAGAATTGTTTAATTCTATAACTGCGTCTTGGCGCGTGGAGCTACGGATTTATGCTCCGCGAAAAGTCCTCGTGACAATTATTTAGAAATTCCATTACTTACAGAACGATTAAAATAAATCGATTAATATTATCGTAGGAGAACATATCGCAAAATAACGAATACTGCCGGCAATGGTGTTAGAATAAATGTTACTTACGAGCAAGTGTCGAGTATATCTGAAAGCAAATTTATCTATTTAATAGATTGATTGACTGATACAGTAGAACGTGTCGTAGGCGTAGAAATTGTAGCTACAGTTTATGCGAGTCTCTATGGATGTGGCTGATACGAAATGATATGTTCTACTGTATGTTTGATTTTGTGAACATATTTTTTTTTTTCTCAACACGATAGCGCTTGAGTTCGGCTTACATCGAGCATAAATCGAATCTAAGTCAGTGTCTGTAATGTGAAAGTGTTAAGCAAGAGGAAAAGGAAGCTGTAACTTAACTTATTTATTGAATTTATGCTTAGCAAACTATATAGATTTACATACTCTGTCCAAACGCTTGTTGGCATGTCCCTTTCGTTGAAAAAAAAAGAATTTTATTTTCATAATATTGTAAGAACTGCGCATAATCCTAGTAACTGTATTGATAATTATCTTTTTATCTAATTTGCATCGAGGATGCTTCGTTTCGAAAACTTTGTATTGTTTGTAAGTTTTATTATTGTCTTTCTAAATAAATGAAGTGATCGAGCAATCATTGGTGTAATTTTTACTCATGTTATGAGACAGCGCAAGGATGTGGTTGGGATAACTCATGTTAAAATGAAATTACGTTCCTTTCTTATGAATGGTATAGAACAGTACAGATTAAGTTTATTATGGTTCGATGTTCCATCATATAATTCATTCTTCGCATTAGATCAAATGAAATGTATGGTGGAGAGTTACGTACCTTAGGATTTTAATATGGCTAGTGCTTCGGTGCAGTTTAGACCTTCAAGGATATAGGCCAAATTCTCCATGGATGCATCCTCGTCCTCCTCTGCCCAGATTTCCAACATACTTTTACACTGTTCGTATTGCGTTGGTTTACTTTGGAAGAATTCGATCTGAATTTTAAAAAATTTGACATCGTAACTATTTTTATGTTAAGAGCATACTAAAAAAAAATTAGTTATCACTAAAACTCACTTCGTCGTTCGTGTAGCCAAGTTTACTAGCCAATTTCTTCCAGTCGCTCTTCAAAGCTTCCGAAAGCTTCGCCACCATTTCCGGTGTGACTTTATTTAATTTTCGAGGTTTCACCTCCGCACTTTCTGCGTCGACTTGCTCAGATTCTTGTTTTAAAACATCTTCGTTGTACTCTTGATCGTTTGGCTCTGGAGGAGGAGTCTCCTCCGTTTCATTTTTCGAGTCTGACTGTGTCTGCTATGTTAAACAAATTCAAGAACGGCTTTGGTCGACTTAGATTGACCTATGCTTAGAAATAAAAATAAATACTAACCGGTCGGTCTTTGGCAATTTTTTTTATCATTGTTTCTAAATATTCTGGTAATTTGTTGATGGGATAGTTTCCGTGGACGAAAAAATGTGGACTGCGTCTTGCTAGTAAACGCAATGCTCGCCAGCCAAAATTACCGTCGTTCACTTTTCTACGAGGTACAAGATGCACAGTTACATCGAATTGATTTTGAAATTCAATTAGTTTGAAGTATGAGATCAAAGGAAAACTTACTTGTATTCATCTTCTACCATGGCAGCTGGATCCAACTGTTCTATAGCCTCCTCGAAGTACGTTTCCAAGGATGGAAGGAAATCTCTGTCCTTTGACTTGCAAGCTTCCAAGTTATTAGGACAGAGATTCCAAAGTTTGGTTAACTCCGGACTACAAAGAAAGCATATGCATTAATTCTGCGTGCAGATAAAAATTAAAGATAAGTGAAAACCTACATACTTTCCCATGTGATATTTTCCTACTGCCTGCGCATCTCTGATAACGTCTCCAATTCTTCTTCTTGGTCTCTTTGGCTTCTTCGGCTCATCCCCGTCGGCCGTGGAATCTGGTGCAGGTTTTTTGAACGGTGGACAACCCTCATTTTTCCAAGCGTTCCAGTGTTCTTCACGTTTTAAAATATTCTTTACAGTTTCTGCAAAGGTTGAACCATCCGGCGGAGTTTCTGATAGCAGCGAGTAGACTTGATCAGTCGTTGCCTTCACCCAATCAACCTGATCGGGCTTCAGTTCATGCGTCTCGCTAAAAATCATGAGCTAAATCGTATGTGAACCCTGATGGCTCTTTTTGAGATTTTGGATTTAAGAAAAGCATACTCGCAGACCTTGTCTCATAGTCACTGGCAAGGAAGCTTTGGAACACAAACATCGATTTATGATGTAAAGGGTCAATTATCTTTTTTTTTTTCGTCTAATAATATCCTTGCCCGCTATGTATTAGGAGTCTCGAGGGGAGAGGTTTTTATACGGATTTTGAAATATAAACTTATATATGGTATTTTACACAATAAATTTTATGTGTAAATAGCTCTCTACTGGTTATTATGTACTTACGACTTAAATTTCACGGTGCTATTGAGGTACTGGAACAGGATCAAGAATTGTAGTAGAACGTATCTTCGGAAATTTGAATCCGATAATTGCAGTTCAAGTAACTTCTGGTTGGTCAGATATTTTGCAAAATAGTGAGTTTCCTTTGGAGGTCCTTCGGAAGATGTATCCATCTTTATAGAAGTGGTAGGACAGCTACGTTGATCCTCCAATTTGAATGATGAGAATGCCGAGAGTACATTTGAAGCGTGCTGTAGGACACAACAGGTTTGTAACACCAATTTATTGTGCAAATCCCATCGTTGACTAAAAAATTCTCACCGCTGAGAAAACCTTCCAATGCATTTTGTTATAACACTGATTTGGATTTCTGAAGAAATCTTGCAGTGCCCAAAACTTCCTGTATAGATTGTAATCAATGGGAATTTTTGCTTCTAATTTATCGTCGTCTTCATTGATGTGATCCAAAACATCTTCCTCAGACTTTTCAGTACCAAATTCCGTGTGATTTTCCAAATTGAACTCGCTAACTATGTTAAGACCAGACCGTTCAGAAAATGGAAAAAATTTTGCTAGGAACAAGAGTATTCTGCCGCAAAAGACAGTTTGTTGAGAGCGAGATAATCTTCGCAATAAATCATTGCACATTCTCAGCAGATTATTCTTGCAGGCACTGAAGAAAAGATCTTCTTTCCAAACTACCACGTTATTTTCCACAAATGTGAAAAGCTGTTCGCAACGGTCCAATGTCATAGTATCAAAAATATCACCCAACAGCATAACAGGCATACTAGCAGTCGCTAAATCTATTCTACATAACTCTATACAGAAACTGATATAAGATTCTAATTCTTGAACATTGCCCCACGCAATTTCTAATAGCGTATCACGAAGAGACTGATCGACAGCAGCCTTCCTGTCGTTCTCGTTTGCACTTATTTCTGTGCATTTTTTCTGGAAGGTGGAAGTATCGGATGTCTTGAAGCACTGGTACAAATGTACCTGCAATAAAAAATACAGAGTTTTGCATTACTGCTCCAGGATAACCTAAAAGTTCAGCCGAAAGTAATTCCAGACTGAAAATAATTGTTTTACAGCTTGTTAATGATACTCACACTGTACTCTTTCCTTAAGGTTTCGAACCGTGACATAGTAAAACAGTGAATTAATACTTTTTAGACAGAAAAAGCAGCATTTGCTTAGAATAAACGATTAGCACAGTCGTACATCTCCGGTCGTACAAGAGACGCAAAATACACACAGTCGGATCGAACTGTTGGTAGCGCAGGTAGCAGTAGGTACGAGTTGTGTTGAATTTTGAGATTCAGTTGGACGAGTTTGGTAAGATGACGTTCTTATAACACATTATATCTCTCATATCATCTATTTAATCACTATATCTTTTATATTGACATAATTCTTATATCAACCTATACGTGTTGTATGAATTCAAACAATTCTATAAAGAACCGACGGTAGGAAGCGATGCTTAGACGTGGTTCTAACCTAATGGCGAATATCGTATTTTATTTAACTTTATGAAATCCAGTATTTATACTTAGTACCCCGGAATCTATCCTAATTCATAGGAAAAAAATAAATATCTTTAATAGGTTATACTTTGAGACAAAACAAAGCAAATCTTAGATCCGAGATAAAATTGGTACTTAATAGCCTTAACGATTGATTAATGGATAAACTCATGGATATTTGCGAGATTGCTAGAATTCGGCACATTCCAAGAAAGCTAAATCCAGGAATCTCATTCCACAGTTATATTATAAAGAAGAAACATGACGATCGGCGATCTAGTAAAGGCAACTGCAATAATCGTTACCGGCGCAGTAGTGTCGGAATTCGTCTGGCAGTTATACAAAAGGCGTCGCGACGCCGCGAAAACTGAAACAGCGGTGCACGAGGTTCTTTTCTTTTCCGAAGAGTCAGCTCTTTGTCGACCGCACGTAAATACAAGAATTCCCTGCAAAAAGCCAAACTGTGCTGTCGCTAGTTTGAAGTAAGATATAGAAAAATGACAACATAAGATAGTAGGAATCTATAAGTAACTAGAATTTCTTTTTGAAGGCGAATAATTGCGCACCTAAATTCTTCGAAGAAGACGCTCGATGTTTGTGTCTACCTGATGACATGTGAGGATCTTGCCAGAGCCGTGGTCAACGCGCATAAGAGAAACGTAACAATACGAATTATATTAGATGCGACAATGTCGGAAAACAATGGCGGTCGAAATCCTCTTTTGATGTTTCATAAAGCAGGTAGTTTCGTTCGATTAATAATACTCGATCAAATATTTTCTAAATTACAAGCTATATTCTTATAACGTTAATATTACGTCGTTCTCTTAGGGATCAGCCTTAGATTAAAACGTTCGCCCTACATGATGCACCATAAATTTGCCATTGTGGACGGAAGTCTGTTATTAACCGGAAGTCTCAATTGGACAATGCAGGCTTTGAACGGAAATTTCGATAACATAATAGTTACCAACGAGAAGAAGATCGTCGAACCTTTCGTCGTGGAATTTTCGAAAATCTGGTTATCCTTGAACGCCGACAAAGAAAAGAACTGATTATTTTTTCAAGGAACAATTCGGTAACTGAGTGCAGTAAAAACTGTATACAAGCTTCTAACTTTGTTATACTTTGACGATGATAAATATAATTTTTCTATACTAATTTGTTATTTGTTTTTGTTTTCTTTGATACCATACTGGACCATGGTCTACGATAAGATTAGATTCGTCTGAGCAATTTGCCGTAGATAACCAATGAAATTAGAGAGACTCAGCAGGGATTTGGGTTGGGTATGGGGTCGGTAGATTGGAAGAAGAAAGAAAACATGTCAATCAGCGAATACAAGGTCAGGTAATTCGGTTCATAAAAAGAGGAGATTGTTCTCTTTGATCTAGAGAAAATGCTAAAATACATTGCAGAACTTTATATGGGGTAAAAAATCCTTATTTGTTATTTCGGAAAAATGCTTGTTGACAATACGAATGTCAGTTTTGTTAGACAATTTATTGTTTCTTTTTCTGTATTTGCTTACACATGACAATATCAACGTCAATCGAACGGTCATCGATATCCAAAGTTCGTTATTCGCGATGAAACACGTGAGGGGTGAAGATGCTCCTAAAATTGATAGGTTCCTTATTAATAGAGCAGTTGCGAGTTTACGATTTTCTGATGGCTATTAATAACGAGATCCCGAATAATTACAAATCATTAACGAGAACCCATAATTCGAGCGCAGATATTTTAGGGTCACGTAGAGGATCTTCAAACAGCCGAAACAAACAATCGAAAGATGAATCATACAGATTGGGCAAATGTTTGCTTCCAGTCCCATCATCGTTGTTCTGTAGTTTTCCACGAACACATATTATGATTGGATATAAATACACTGTAATTCTCAGGTTATCCTGTGTCTTTGAAAAAAAAATCCTTTTTTCCTTTTAACACAATTTTCAATCTTTTTAGGAAACGTTTTCTTCCTTTGATTTGTCGTTCGTTATAAAGAAAAATTGTTCCTTAAAAACGGAATTCAGCGTCTCAAAGAAATCGTGAGAATTTTTAAATCCTGAAACGTATCATGATTTTCCAAAAATAGTCGAGCAAAATACGAGTGTATTTTTGTACAGAGAGCGTAGTCGGGCTAGGCAAAGAATTTCCTGATAGAAACACATAATCACGAGCTTTGATCCAGTCCAATGTATCAAAATGTATCTTGTATCAAAATTTTTCAAAATCCATTCGGTCAACTTTCACTTTTATCTTCTCGTGCGACACTTCTTTCATGTCGCTTCGTCCTGCTTTGTTCTGCTGGGAATAAGCGAAATAATCAAAGCCTGAGAGAGAGAGAGAAGAATGAGACTGGAAATAACCTGAGTAGGACGTAAGCCTAAGGCGAGTTGCCATGACGATTCTGACGTCATCAACCCTCCTGGAAGAAGCCCTCTTCTTACCTTCCATCCTTCCATCCTTCCATCCGTCCAGCCTCCCATCTTCCCATCTTCCTATCTTCCCATCCTCCCATCCTCCCATCCTCACTCCCTACCTTCCTTTTGACCACTTTTATTCATCTCGATCTTACTTACTTATCCGATGCCGGATTCTTCGGAGTCTTAAAACTGATTACCTTCCACGGAGTCATTTCGTATCTTTTTGTCGCTTCTCGAACTCTAAGGAATTAAAGCAGATTCGTCTCGCCTTTTAAACTTATGAAAATTTGAAAAATTCACCGAAGAGGAATGAAAATAAGCAAGGTGTGAATTTTTTGAAATCCATAATACTTTTTTTTACTGTTCTTCAAAATATCATTTCGGCAGATCCTTCTTGGCCAATTGTATACGCCGCTTAACAAAAGTATGTGATTCCAGATTTTTTTTCGAAATTTCGAATACACTGCCTGAATTGTTCTTATCTTTTACTTATTACGTATTCCTACCGCATAATTGTAATTGCGTGGATCTAGACGCTTTTACCCTTAATGCTACCCCTGCGCATTGTTTCCAAACGATTCTGCCACCCTCTCTGGAGACGAATGACGTCACGGCTCTGACGTCAGACCGGTAGACCTTTGTAGGCTTACATCACGCAAGGGGTTCGTGTTCGTCATGCGAACCGTAACTAAATCGATGCTACCCTCAAGTTTTCATTCCAGCATCCGGATCATTAGATTCAAGATGAAACAGTCTTTCCTCTCAGCTACGGTAGAATCTTTCTTTCTGTTCGATCCATACGTGAAATCAAACTACGGTATATTGATAGTTAGAATCACATAGACCATACGTCGGAAAACAACATGGTGTACCAAACAAACCACGAAATATTCCACATATTCGCCACTGGTGGCACATTGCAAAATTTCCAGAGACTCATTAGCTAATATTAGACGGTTTCTGCGCAGTAGAAAATTTTTCAACGGTCACAGCCAGCATTCTACGAGGCATGTCGGATCTCGGGGCAAGGCGTTACCTACCAACAAGATTTATTTATCAGCCGCCAGCGCTTTTCGCTCTTACACTTTTAGCTATCAAAGGAAAAACCGCCTCGGCGATTTAGTCGAATGCGCGAATCCTGCTTGAGTCAAGTGCAAAACAACAATAAGTGGATTCATGAAATTTGGCATCGGAATAAAAGCAGGTATGAAAATGTTAGTTGGTTCCTAACCTGCACAGTGAGGAATCAAAATTACCACAAGGGAAGTTTAAGTCTATTGTTGTTTGCCGTTGCCTAATATAGTTCGAGTCACAAGACCCACTTCACGGCAGCTATTAATCCAGTGTAATTGCTCAATTCACTGCGTATGTAACGTGGAATGCCAAAGAGAGAGAGAGAGAGAGAGAGAGAGAGAGAGAGAGAGAGAGAGAGAGAGAGGGGGGGCAGAGTTTGCCTACTCTATCAAGTGTCCCTCACGAATGACGAAGGTTGGACAGTGTTAATACGTAATTTCCGAAAAATTTCAAATTTTGTTAATGATCGTGAAAAAGGCTCCGAAAATGAAAAATGATGTAGTGACTTAACGAACCGTACGGTGAGAATCTATAAAGGCTACGCTACGCATTCTCAAAATTTCGAGTAGTAATGTTGCATAGCCTGGAATAGACGCTCTTGACATTGCTTTCCGGAGCGCTTTGCTCTTGACTCCTTCTCTCTCTCTCTCTCTCTCTCCTCTCTCTCTCTCTCTCTCTCTCTCTCTCTCTCTCTCTCTCTCTCTCTCTCTCTCTCTCTCTCTCTCTCTCTCTCTCCCTCTCCCATTCTCTTTACGGTAGTTTGGTCTATAGCTGCAGCACTCGGGTCACCCGGCCTGAGTTCTTCAATTCCAATTGCAAAGCCCGGAATATCCTACGGATATTTCCCTCAAGATTTCTATGCATGAATTCTTTCTATTTGCAAAATTGCTTTTGCATGAGATCAAGACTCGATGCGTAAAAGTACGCATAAAATTATCATCCCCATTCGTTTCGGTGGATGAACTGGACTTTGTACGCCGCTTTACCTTCCGCGTACCTCAACCTCGCGCAGTATTGATTCTATATTTTTAGATCCGCCGACAACCAACCTGCCAGCATCAAATATTAAGCTTCGTCCGAAATAGCCCTCACCTCCCCTTCCTTTCTCCATCCCTTAACTAGATTTTTCAGGGTGACCACATATCCGCCATCCAACTGGGGTCAGGGTGGTGGCGCTGGCGGAGGTGGCGGAGGTGGCGGAGGTGGTGGAGGTGGTGGCCAAGGGTAGCTACTCGTTTCAAGACCTTCATTTATTTCGTCCGACTGCTTCGAGCCAACCAGTCAATATCAGAGCGTTTCTCATTCTCTGAGGACCTTTTATGTCGCTGTCACGAAAAAGAGACTCAACTAATAATTCAGGGCTGATTTCAGTCCTACCTGTGTTTCAAAGGTGCGCTCACCTTCGTATCCCGAGAATAAGGCGGCTTTGAATTGGCTCCTTTATACTTATCACTCCAAAAATATTCTCCTTCGCCACTTTCCTCAGTCTCTTTCTTCCCTTCGCTCTGACATCGTCGTACAAATTTGTAGCACCAGTCGTTAGTTTCAATTCCGGGAGCTTGTGCTCTCTGAAAATGTCGCTCTAATGAGTACTCGTGCGAAAGTCTCGCGCGACACCAGCCTATTCTCAGGACGCCTTTTTTCCCTGGCAAATGAAATTACTTTATTGACTTCTCGTTTCTCCCTTCTCTCTCCCTTCTTTCCCTCTAATGAACTTTTCGTCGGAATCTGCACTTAAATACGTTCCATTTTGCAACTCTACCATCCACGTCAGGTTCGGCCTATTCATTACCATTCTTTGCCCTGGTCGATAATCTCTTCAGATTTCAATGAAAATTGAACTCTTTAAACCAACCACTTGCTTTTTATTTGGAGCAAAATTTTCTTCGATATACCCAGCATCGGTGCACGTAGAAGACACAGTGTGGATTTTCGCGAAAAATATTTTTGAAAATACGTTCACATAAATTTTTTCAAAGTGGCACTGCTTTCGCGTCAGCTGCATTTTACTTTGTCTTCAAAACAAAGAGGACGTGCCATGCCGTTTATAATTTTGTGGCTTTTTTAGTGGATATAAAAAATGTTAGATTTGAAAATCTTAGAACACGTCGGTGGGAATAGTCTTTTCGGTTGTCACGATGAATCAGAATCTATTACTGCTATTTTAAAAATAAAACGTTACACTATTTTCTATATTCGATACCAACCGCGACTAATCGCAGACTGAGACGCGCTAATGTTGATGTCTCAGTCCTGGACCAATATACCAGGAATCGATAGTTGTCGCGTAACACTGTAGATTTTGCTACAGTAAAAGCACGTATCGTCGATCCCCAGGACGTCCACCTTAAATGTTTAATCTGTTCAGGTATTGTAAGTCGAATAGCCTTACATCATTTTCCAATTGATACCTACCGGTTGTACCAGTAATAGTCGGATAATTTTGGCAAGCTGTCGCAGTGCACACTTACCTTCCATCCGGTCTTAAACGACGACAGGTGACATATTTTAGTACCCTGTGTCCCAGATTCACCGATACTAAACTAATATAATTTCACGGAATTAAACCTTTATGTAACGCAGGGAGTATTGGGATAGATGACGACATCCCGACTCGCCTCCTTCGAGGCATTAATAATTACTCGAGCACCTGCATATTTCGAGAATCGATGCATCGAGCGCAGGTCGAAAGGGGAGAGTCGAAAATTCATTTGACGAATTCGAGTAGCCATTTTGGGCGGGTAAAAAAAGTAAAAAAACGCGATACGTAGCGATGAAGACGTTTTGTGGGAAATTACGATGCGTCTAATTGAACCTAGCAGATAGGAGTCGCTTGGCTTTTTTCTCTCTTTGATCTAAGAATAATAATAAATAAATATCGTAGCGGACAGAAGTTTTCCTATATATCTTTCAATTTCGTGAAAGATCTTTGCGTGGTCTTTTTTTCTTTTACACTTAACTTTTTTTTTGCTTCGGTCTCTCTTTTTTTTTCCTTTTTCCACGAACAAGATGAAAAATGATAATTCAACGACGACGTCACTGCCGTATAACGAAATTTCGAATCGGCTCGTTTAATATAGCACGTGACGACAAATCGTGTCAGGGTTGCGTCCATTTTCCACTTTTATTTTGAGGTCGACTTTTGTCTCTTGGATGTTCTAAAGAAATTTAATGCGCAGTCCGATCAGAGATAAAGAGAGATGGAAGAAACCAGGTCTGTTAACGTCTTCCCAGGGAAGATTGTTATGTCAGTGGCCACCGATCTCTCGTAAAGCCGCCCAAAAGTTATGCGAATCCCGCAGTAAGACGGCGATCAGAGACACGTTGTCTCGCGTGTTTTCTTGGAAGCACCGATGAGGCGCGTCCCACGCGACGCAGGGCGTCGCTAAAATAAATAGAAAAAGCCCGAAACTCCTTCGGTAAATTCAACGTCTTTACGTTTCACTTAGCCGGATGAAGAGGCGCGACGCCTCGGATGGCCGTTTTGCCAAAGATTGAAAGATACGAAAATGACACGTGGAAGCACATGTGAAAGCAGGGAGGAGGACGATGCATTTAATTTAAGTAATATTCTCGGGAGCATCGAAGTCTCTTGAACCCGGGCAGACCGCGATGGTAAACGGTGTGAACGGCCTTTATGATCGAAATCCGCGCTTCTCCTTCTTCGTCCTCCCGTTCGCATCGACGCATCCTGCTGCGGCGTCTTGACGTCATACGAATAAAGCAACGTCGTAAAACGAAACCAGCATCCACAGAAATACTCAACTGCATCAGGCGCGGAGTGGTTAAATATTGGCGCAACCGATTCCACGCAGGGAGTCGACTGATGGAAGTGGAACATTGTCTGTATCATGTATAAATAGTAAATAACTAACGAAAATAACCAAGGGCCGTTGGACCGTCGATCCTCGTTCAATAGGACAGGTTCGATTTTTCATGAGAAAAAAGAAAAAAAAAACAATGAAAAATCGATCACGCAAAATTGACCAAAGAATTAAATATCGAGGCATCTGTTCGCAGATTTGACATTTTGAACTTTGACAGCGATTAGAACGTCTCACCGAGATTGGCTGCGACCAATAAATATCGGTGTGGCTGATCCAGAATTTTGTAATTGTTTATCGTGCCGATCGATGAATTATCGATCAGCGAGGTCGGAGAAGTGTTTGTTATTGGAGCACGAATGACATATATATGTATATATATGAGAAAGCGGATTCAAGGAAAAGAAGATGCGGGTTTCGGGATAGAAAAGAATAAATTTAAAATGAACGAAGCAATAGGGAGGTTGCCGTGAAATACTAAATAGTCTCTCCGATATACAAGATAATATGTTCTGGTTGTGTAGGCTGCCAGTTTAGTTTCGAATGCTTGTCAAAACAGAAGCTAAGAATAAACCATCGCCGACCACGAATAGCATGGGTGGACCTCGAAATACACAGAAGATAACGGAACGCAACTGCAACTGACCACCGCGACGCGAACATGAGTTATCTGGTTCGGTGCGTTACGTCGACTGCGCGGACAATTTCACACTCGTGAAATAGCCCAGTCACGATTTGCGATCTTGTTAACCGAGCCAATATTATTCAGCTCCTTGTGTAAACCCGGCTAAAAGTACCTCCAGGTAGCGAAACTTCTTTACGATTAACTTTATAGGGAAATTAACCAAAAACCACTGCCGAATTATCTTTATATACTCAGCCAATCGACAGTTACGAGCATTAAAAGTGCCAGTCGTAACGGAATCAATTGCAGCCAGAGTATCTACCCTCGACTTTATTGAACGGAGCATCTATCTTGGATTTCATTCAAGAGAAAATATAAAAATTTGAAGAACGAACCGTTTCTAAGCTCATTTATATTAAATTTATGATTTTGACGAGCAAACTTTCTAATGACCAGTCAGGAGGGAAGTCGTAAAGACACTACAGTATCTTAAACAGTGTATACGACTTTTCCTACAGACCCTTAATGGATAACTATTTTTAAATGACTCGTGTGTCTCCCGTAACTCCTTTACCTTATTACTTCCGTCCGACAGAGAGACATATCCCATGAGAGTAAATGCTTCGTGAACGTACTTCTGGAAGATCTTGATCAATGGTTTACTTTCTTTCTTTTTTTTTTTTCTTACTTTCCAACCCCACTTCCCGCACCCTCAGCTCGTCAAGTTAGCTAGTGCGTGGGCGTGGCTCGGAACGCTAACTTATTGCGGGGGCGAAAGTGGTAGAAGCGAGGGGTTGAGAATAGACGAAGAAAAGTTGAAAAAAGAAAGTAAAATATAAAGGGGAGAAAGGTGCGTCTCGTAGAGAAGCGAAACAGCCTCAAGGGACACCGGGATGTGGTACCAGAAGTACAGTCCCTATATTTAACCTTGTTCTGAGAAATCTCCTACTTCTCTCATTGTTTCATATTTCTGTAACGCGCGTACATCGCGCGCTTGTCTTAAAGCCGCACACACGAGACGACGCGCAACTTCTTCTAGAGCGGCAGGTTATTTCTGGCGAGTGTGACGTGCGACGTGTGGACGGAGCCTTAACGTTACCTTCGCGAGGGAAGGGTTCTTGAGGTTTACGGTAGACGTCACGAGAAAGCGACAACTTTGTGACAAAGGGGTTCTAGATATTTTATGCTATATTGTCATCCCTTGGTTATACGAACGGTGACGCAATCGAGGATTCCAAAGGACGAGGAGGCGGCGATACTTTTGCACGCGACTTCGTCCCACTTTTTACCTCTTGTACTTGAACCCTGGTTTAATGTCTTCGTTGCCGCTTGACATTTCCAGCAACAATCTAATCAACGAGCAGGCAGAGACTGTAATTGCATTGTTGAATATTGTTAACGTGCTCGCTGCTAACTTCGTGCAATAGCGACCTCGTCTCCCGACAAGATCCAATTAGATGCAGCCTGGATTCATCGGCTGGTTATAGTACAGGCTGGGGAAAAAAAGGTCAGAGGTCGCTTTCAGCCAGGGTCCTAGTCTTCGTTTCCAAGGTTGACTCAAAGTTCCTCAAAGTTTTGTGCAATTAGACGAGGCCGTACGGAGTCTGGATGAACGTAGTATATCTGTATCTGGCAGCAGTTATATTAAGATGTACTGTACGTAGCTGCCCGCTGCTGGTTATTCGATAGTCAAAATGATTAGAGGCAGCAGCTCAGCTACGACTGGTTTTTAAGTGTTATACCTATGATATTACATTGCGCCATTATGGGAATGTCGCGGAAACGGAGGGGGTCGATCAGGAGTAGTCAGGGGGTGGTTTAGTTAAAAAGGGGATTCCCCGACACCCTTCGGAGCTTCGAATCCCGGGTATCTAGGCTCCGTCGTCATGGCGACACCTCCAGCCACCCACTCGACAATTTCTTCGTGAGAGAAAGAGAGAGAGAGAGAGAGAGAGAGAGAGAGTGAGACTGAGACAATAAAGAAACGAAGGACGACCCTCGAAATGACTCCTTGCCCAAAATATATTCAATTATGTTAATTGATACTTTTCGCAACTGTTTTATGTTACTTTTAACGATTCCCCGCCAGCCCTTCTCTCCTCGATATACAGCGAACAGGATCTGTCACTAGAAAAAAATCCACTCGTCTTAGATTCACCTTTGTCTTGGAAAATGGTGAAGGAGGCGTATTCAAATGTACGCGTACCACCCTAAGGGGCAGTTTAGGGCAATTTGCATGCAAAAGAATATCGATACGTAGAAATCCAGGATAAACCATTTCTTACAATGTTAACGTTTATTCTCAATATATACAAAACAATGTTCTTTAACACAAATAGACATCAGAGTCGGAAATGATTTGACTTACGCCAATGGGAAATCCGGCGCGTGAATTCTCGATCGAATTTTAAGGTAATACGTCGTATCTCTGAGATCGCATCTGTAAACGTACAAATGTATAAACGTATGTACGTAGACATCCAGTAAACTAATAAACGTTCGAAACGCACGCAAGTCGGCTCCTAATCCAAATATCTCTTCTTCCGTAAACACCATGAAAATGATCCACTATGTTTCCCCATTTTTTATCTCTTCCCCAATTCTTATCTATTTTTCCCAAAAGATATCTCACTACGTGTATATGCGGATAAACGTATACCTACGTGTATATATAATATGTACATATATAGGAGAGCATGGATACACGGGTATGTATACCATCGGAGGACGGTCGACAAGGTGTTCATCACCTTGTGTCTCTAACATCCAATCTAAACTCTTATATGAAATAATAAATATATATATATATATATGCTCTACTTATGTCTAATATTCCATGGAGCTCGCGACTCACTTTATTTATCTTGATCTTTGCTTTTCAAAAAAAAAAAAAAAATTAGTTTCGATTTTTAAAAAAATGTACGGTGTCAAAGTTCATCCGCTGATTGACTGGTTCCAAGGAACTGCGAGCTCCAGGACACGTACGGGTTCCTTTTTTTTTTTCATTAGGGTAATAATTATTTACATCGTCCATGTAAAATTATATCGCTATCCCGTCTAAACACATACTACATAAACTTCTACAAGAATATATGTATATATGGTATACGCGCCTTTCTACTACGTAACGACGATTAAGGTACAGCTCATCCAGCGTGTCGACACTTCTTAGTTGGCAGGGGCTCGTAATTTGAATTTCTTTTTTTTTTATTCATTTGCCCTAATAGACTTTGTTTACCTCAGCTTGATGCTCCTCCGTTCGGATTTCATAGAGAATAAATGATCGTCGAGGAAGTGGAGCATGGATGCTACGAAGAGTGTAGGTCCACACGTATTTCTGCACTCGTGTAAGACATGGTTAGACGTTATATAAGGCCAGTGCGCGATCAATACGAATTCGAGTTATCGTTAAATTAAATTATCGTATTCTAAATTATGGAAATGTTATTGTCTCTATAGCCCGCGGCGGGTATAACCGGAGCAGTCTATGGCCGTTGCCGTTACTATTTTTTTAATCATTCATTTTCCTTATTTCCTTATTCCTCAAAATCGTGCTACTTCGTTCCACGCACACTTTCGCTGTCTCCCCTGTCACTCCTTATGGACTTTCGTACTCTACAATTTATTAGACATTCAGCAGCATTCGCACTCTAACGATTTACGATCTTTTTGGGTTCTCAGGTAAACTACTACGGTCTAAGTATCACTTATTTAGAAAAGAAAAAAGAGAACTACCTTATCATCCGAGTGTCTCTAAAATATCACGATTGTTCCAGGGTACATATACATTTTAGAATGTTTACACGAGCCATCATCCAAATTTGAAAAAAATATTTTTGGATGAAAGACCGTAATGCAGAATGCGAGAATTTCAGAGTCGAAGGCGTCATCAGGCTTCCGCCACGAAGCTTTCACTCTTGTGGTTTTACCGTGATGATGTCGCCACAGTAGCTAAACTTTCGTTCATGACGATTAGCCCTTAGGATTGGTTCACTCGCGGATCTAGCCATCCCTCACATGGGCTCATTATTCAATCCACCGATCAATCCTGACTCACCCATGTTCGAATCACATTGCATCACCCACTCCCAGATCCTCTTGGTGACGACCTTCTGGTCCACGGTCGTTTCCAGACCGTAACTGTTAAGCAGCTTACGGAGCTTGTTCTTGTTCTCGTCGACGTTGCTCTTGTCGTCGACGAGGGTGTTGAGGTAGAGTAGAGAGTCACCCCGTTTGGCCAGACTCTCGCTGACCTCGACCGACGTCGAGGTGGCGCTATGGCTGAGCTTGCTCACGCACCAGGAGTCTTTCAGGTACTTGTTGATTTCCGTGACGCTCGCTCGCTTCTCAGGTTTGTGTTCAAAGATGCGCCGGAAGTAACGCAGGAGTCGCGGAGTGAACCGTCTGAACATGGGAGGTATCTTGGTGGTCCTCCTTTTGAGCCACCTCTGGAACCCTGAGTAATCGGGATCCTGGATGAGGTCAGCACTCTGCCATGGTGGATTTCCAGTCAGGCATACAAACAAAACGATACCGAATTGCCAACAATCGGCGCTCCTCTTACAGGTGTATCTCTCGTTTTTGATGACCTCGTGAATTTCAGGTGGCAGGAATGGGACCCAGGTGCAGCGGATCTTGTTCACCAGGGTGCCTTCCTTCTTCGTGCAGCCAAAATCGCAGAGCTTGATTTTGGACATGTCCTGCGCGAAGACCAGGATGTTCTCCAGCTTGACGTCCCTGTGGGCCAGTTGCTTAGAATGTAAAAAGTCCAACGCTGACGCCAACTGCTCAGCCATCTTCTTGCAGACGTCCTCGCTGAGTCCTCCGGCTTTGACGTTACCAGCCAGGTCACCAAAGGGCGCGTATTCCTGGGCGAATATGTAGCACTTTTCGGCCTTGAACGCTACCGCGTACGAGCTTAGAATATTCGGATGTGGACTCAGATGATAAGAATAATGAAACTCCCTGAAGAAGTCCTTCTCCGTCGTTAGCTCCTGGTGCACAGCCTTGAGGACCACCCTGGTCTCCGTCCGCCTGTGCATTGCCAGAAGGACCTTTGCGAAACTACCCTCTCCCAGTGTCTTCTCAACATTGTACTCCTTGGTGAGGTCCAACTCCTCGAGTGGCACCTCCTGCACCCGATGGATACCGGATTCCTTTTTCTCGTGCAGCTTCATCTGTAATCAAAGAAGGGGTAGGAACAAATTAATTTAATTAATTAATCATCCGACTAATTACTCAAAGTTTAACAGGGTCATAACGTAATCTGGTCGCCCTGACGATAACACCTTCTCTTGACTGTGTTATCGGGTCGCCCCGGTAGGTAATATTTCGCAAGAAAATCAATGTAGGAACGCGTCATCGTTGCGTCATACGCTAGCAGTTTACAGAAACAATCGATTCGCATAACAATGTTCGCTAACGGGGCAAATCATTTCCCGCAACAGGTTCCATCCTATCGCAGGCAAACTCTCCCGTCAGACCGGATCTCGGTGGACAGAGTCAATGGTATCTTAGCCGAAGAGAACACACGTGCAAGGCCAGACGCGTGCTCCGATCAATCTCCATCTTCACGATCAATGCCAAATGTTAAAATCGTATCGTTGTGCTCTATCGATCTAGTCATTTCTGCAAACAGTTCGAGGAATATCTTGTACACGTGGGACGTGCATAGAAACACATTAGACGAGATAATACACAGGCCTTCTATTCGAAGCGTTACTGACATTTTCCAAGAGCCAAGATTTATCTGTCCGTTCATTTAGACTAAGACTCGGAAGATCCCAGCAGAGGAAAGAAGCTCGTTCACTGGACAACTACCGGCGCACCTATTTGCAGCGAAGCTGCTTACGGTCAGAAGGAACAATTTTGTTTTTTCCAAAGAAAAGGATAGGCAGGTCGATTCATCTCCTCGTCAGCCACATCTGCCTCCAGCATCTTTCAACGTGTCCCGGACGTCCTATAGACTAAGAGATTATGTAAGCATCCGATGGCTCTGGATTGCGCAAATGATTTCAGTGTGAATTCAGTAAATGTGGTAGTCGCGGAGGTTCCAGCTGGAAGGAGTTGGGAGAAAGTTGGAAAATTGGAAAAATGCAAAGTTGCCAGTAGGAAAGTTGATAGTTGGAAAATTGGAAGTTGGAGCGTGAAATATGGGAATTATGAAAGTTGAAAATTGGAATGCGGAACGTTGGAGTTGGATTTCAGAAATTGGAATTGGGACATGGGAATGTGGAGCACAGTTTGAAGTTGGAAAATGTGGGAATGTGGAATGTGCCAGTTGGTGTTCGAGAGACAGACACACGAGGAGGGGGTGATTTGAGGGTTGGAGGGGAGTGGAGGAGAGTGTAAGACGGAGATGAATTTGCGTAGCGAGAGGAAGGGCTGAGAGGCTGGATGAGATATGGGAAAGGGAAGGGCTCTGAGCACAGCGTTATTAGCAGGACGAAAATAGATCATTGTCCAAGAAATTGCAGGGTGTGTTGATTCCTCCTTACGCGTTATTAATTCAAACTGGCGCGATCTTCCAATCCCCAACGATCGTAAATTTAGTCACAGCCTGTTTCTTTGGGTCAAACACTGCGCTGCTCTGACGTTGCTTTATGCGAATTTACTTTTCCCCCTATCAATCAATCGTCCTCTAATTTCTTCCCCTTGGCTCTCCGATCCTCATTGCGCTCGTGTAATTTTCTTTTGTAACGTTTCCTAGGAAAGCAGTAAATCACGGAAAGTCTATCATCCGTCACGGTGAATTGGCTTGCGAAAACTCAAGATCTCTAAATCATGCGAATCGTTACGATTTACTCGTGTCTTATTGCCAGCAAGTATAACAGTACCGACGATCATCTTTGTACAATGGGACGAACTGTGCTCCAACGGAGGATGCTGGACCAATGCCAAAAATAGTTCGAACGTTCCGCGCAGAACTATGTACATAGAAGTCACCCCTGTTTAAGGGGAGCCTTTTGGCTGTGTGTGGTTTGGGGCGGGTAGGGGGTGGCCGGGTGAACCCAAGACCTTTAGAGCGGCCAGATCAATAGCAAGGACCTCGCCTTGGCTAATGCCGTTGCATTCGTGCCAGCAAGTCGAATCTTAATACTGTGTCGAATTTCAATATACAAGAATATTTGGTTACGCGGGTTTTACTGGCTCCAGGATATATCGAGCTAAATATCCTCGTTAAAATCTCTTGGACTCTTTAGAGCCTCTATAAAAGTCAACCGCCGTATGAGCACCCGAGTCGACCGATATTACGAACCTCTATCGAGTAGCCATGTAAGGACGTAGGTGGAAGTCGAGATACCTTATTTAAATATTACCCTTGACAGCGGGGGTGGCTTTTATTTCTATTTATAGTTTGCAATCGAACTCAATTTACCGAGGACAAGTTTCGCCTACGTAGTCAGCGAAGCCTCATTCGCCGTATTCACACCCTGCGAAAAACAGACACTACGTATGGGAATTCCGCTCACGCTTAATGCTTAGTGTATTAGAATACCAAATCAGGATTTTCTCACAAAATTTACGACTCAGCTACTCTCATCTCTTATTCCAGCTACCGTTCGTATATCTGACGCAGCTCTGGTGGTTCGAGCGTAGGACGGCCAATTTTCCATTTTCTCAGATCGTAATACGTGTGGAAAAAAAATTTTTCGAATTCCTATAGAACGTGATGCGAAATACTTATTTTAATTATTTTTTGCCCTTTACGTTTTTTCTCTCGTAAAATCCAATTAACCAAAACGTCCAGTGTAGGCTGTACCTCGATCGACTGTAAATATCTATTTTATTAAAGGGGATTGTGGACTCTCCTTTATCCAATTTGAATTTCGTATTTACATTAAAGTAATATCTGCTATCTTTTTCTGCACGAATCAAATCCTATTACTCACATCCATTCTCATCAATGTGTATCTGCGGTACACGGAGGCTGGCAATAAGAACGTCGTTAATGTCACTTCAGTCGGTTTCACGGCTCGGAAGGAAAGACCAGAGCGACTAGTTTATTTTTTGCAACCGCCCAAACGAGTGCTTCTCCGAGACTATCGCGAACTTCATCTGCTCTTCAATATATTAGGTAGGATACTTATTTATCCAAGAGACACGTGATGGACCCGGTTTCTGCGTACGTTGCTCTTTCTTATTTTTCTCTATTTATAATTACACGAGCACGTGCTGCGTTGTATTGTCACAGCGGGATAAAAAAACAAGTGGGAATCTCCGGACTCCAGAAGCAGGATGCAACGATCGATTAGAACGGGAACTAAGAGACCGAAGCAGCCCGGCCGAAAGCCCAGTTGCCAAATCTACGAGCTTCGCGGAAAATCATTGATACTCGATAATTTTTATCAATAATTAATCAATTATTAATCGATACTTACCACGATGTCCTTTGGACAAGATGACTGGTCACCAATTGTCCTCCACTGTTATCGACGTCTTTGTATTACTGGACCCTCTTGAGTTTCGATGATTCTGCTATCCCAGTTGGAAGTCACTGATTTTTTTTTGAATAAAAAAAAACTATCCAGTCAACGAATCCTTATTACATTGTCACTGTGGAAATGCGTGTTTTCAAAAATAGTTTATGCGAAAATTCGCAAATTTTCAAGTAACGATTGCTTGTGGTGTCTTATCAGCTGTCATTAAATCGCTGATTTCAAATATGTCACGTTTAACGATATTAAAATTTTTTTCTCTTTGTTTTTTTAACTTTCGCACGATAACGATTACGTATCGGTAACACTTGCTATTGTAACGTGAAACAACAAATCGTTACATAATTTAGGGAGCAAATGCTCGGTCACATTTTCAACGATACGCGTATCTCGCGTCTGGAGGCGTCACGACGACCTGCGTCGCTTTTATAGACCCGACGTCGTCGCGCAGACGTAGACACGTTGCCGGCGAATACCGCCTGATGAAATTCATCGCGCCAGCACAATCTTTTTAACGGAGACGATTCAATCCTTTGCCAGGGATCAATTTTTCAAAATCCCAGAAGGAGTCAAAAATTCAATTTGCAATCAAAAAAATTTTACGTTCCACTTGATTCATCCAAAAGCTCCAAGCTTTAAATTTCTACAAACATTCAGTAGTCGAATTTTCGTTTTTTACATTCAAAAGCTAAAAAGGTCTTGAACGGCCTTCAAATTTTTTACTCATATCGTTCGATCGTTCATCTAGCTACATAACCCCTAAAAGTTTGGACCGTGGGAAAATACGTTTCCGGGTTGTCTTTAGGACGGGTCCAAGATAATTTAATGGACGTCCTAGAGATAAGGGATGACGCGCGAAAATAAGCACGTGTCGTCAAGGGATTGGGCAGCAGGAATAGTTAGCGGAAATAAAATGTCCTAAGGGCTAAACGTAACATGAAATATCCTACAGGGCTGAAACAACGTGCGATAAGGTCTACGAGGAAACCTGATGGCCTCTTATTCAATCTGACAGGTATCAAATAAACGGATACGTAATTTCCCTGAGTCTTATAGTCGTCATTTTTTTTTTTTTTTTTTTCTTTATCAAAGTATCGCATTCGATCTACGTCACGCGTCAGATTACCCTTCAGCAATTTCCAAAAATATACACCGACCAATCGAATGGTACCGTCAGCTTTCAATTTTTTCTCCTCATACATTTCTGCGAAATGTGCGTCATTATAGCGAGAGATGAAAAAGTTGTTCGTGCACGTGACTATATCTACATTTCATTTTTTATTGCTCTACTTTTGGGTCATAAATAAAATCTTACGAGGTGCAATTGGATTTTAGTTTAAAATTCTCTGTATCAAAGACTAGGCCTGATTCTTCCGATGAGTCACAAGATATAATCTGTCTGACTCTTCTGCGAAAATGTCACCTTCCATTTTCCATTCTCACTACTTGGCAGACTCGCCGGCACTTTCGCGGATGGGACGTTAGGCGAACCAGAGGAACTCGAAGAACCTGATGAACTCTAAGAAGATGACTCTTCGCTGCTCGAGTCAGATTCCGAACTGTATTCCGAGTATTCGTCGCAGTCCGTGCAACTGCAAGAAGTCTCGCAGCTGCAGGAATCGTAATCGGACGATGCACTTGCAGCGTCTTCGGCATCTTTCTTCGAAATCTTATCCAAATTTCCGTCCACTGTGTACGGAGATTGGCTGTTATTTTAATGGATAAATTTATAGGAATCTCTGTAGGACGACTTACGTTTGATGTGACCCAATTGCTGTGCCACATTGACGAATAGAAAGCTGAGCTTAATTATGGCTTTAGCCATTTTCTTATCTCGACGTGCATTTCTTCTTTGTCTTCTAAGCTTTTCTCGCAACTCTTGACGCTTTTTTGGCTCTCTCGCACAGTTCGTTGAATCCTTTTTGGTTTCTGGGGGAAAAATGTTATTTAAAAATTTTATGTACGTAAAGTTTTTTTTGTGATTGGTACCTTTTTTATTTTTCTGTCGATTCGGTGGAAGCTTCGATTTGTTTATCTCGTAACGATTTATTTTTTTAACGATTCTTTCGATACTTATAATCGTCTCGTCTTCATTTACTTTTTTGTTACGTTGAGGATGACACATTTTTCCAGAAGGACTTCGAGATATCAACGGCTACGACGCTAGTGGGATAAAGGAAGATGAGCGAAGACAAGATACGATGATAGAATAAGAATTTTTCAGAATTTGCTCGAAGCTCATATTTTTAGCTCACCGTTGCTTTCCGGAAAGATCTTTCAGAGCCGTCGAGCGTATTTAAACGTGAATATTTTTTTACGAAAACGAAGGAAAATCCTTTCTCACGGTCTATCTTGACTTTTCGTTTTGTTATCTTTCGCTTTAGTTTCTTTTTTCTAGGCAGCCTCGAGACGCCGTCAAGAGACTCGAAGGTCCGCGCAAAAAACACTTGAAAACTCGAACAATAATTAATCCGAAAATTGGTGTGAAAACATTTGTCGTTTAGACAAGAAGCACCTAAATGAACCAGCAACACAAATCAAATCCCAATTAACACTGGTCGTTTCGACTGGTACCAGGTTGTCGCTTCTTCCATTCCAAAAGGTCACTTTTTCTGTCCTTTCAAAATTCACCTGTACCTTAGTTCAAAAATATTTTCGATCAATACAAATGGGGAATAGATAACAGACGTTTCTTTTGTTTAATTTCAATTTGAAATTTATTAATTAAAAAAATACAGAGTTACGCCTTATCTTGTTGTCGTCCAACATTGTTTATCCTTATGGCGCAGCATTTTTTATCTTTATATTTTCCATCTGCTCGTCGACACACGAGTCTTTCTTGACTTTCCAGTGATCTTTGTAGCTTATGGTTTCATTTTCTGAATAATCCGAATCGCACGAGCCGCTTGTGGAATTGCTTGAGGAAGTTGATGCTAATTCTGTGCTATCGGATTCGCTGTTATCGCTCGAGTGATTATAGCTGTAATTGCTATCGCTGGAACTTGATGTATCTGCGGGAGAATCGAAAACCGAAGGACTCGAAGATTCTTCGTGAGAAATTTTAACAGAGTTCTTGTTAAAGTTTTCGGATGCTGCGTCTGTAAAAATACACACATGTTTCTAAGACGTAAATATGTGTCGCACAATCACGTAGAAATAAAAATCATTTCCATTACCTATTTTGCATTCGTTCAACGGAATGTTGAGATAAGCGTTATTTTTTTGGGGGTAGAAAATAATTTTCATTTTTTTCACAAATTTCTTACGCCTCTTTCCATTCGCTATATTTTCCCACGGAAAATCCACTGAGCTCACAGCATCCGAATTCGAAGCACCGGATGTCGATGGTGAGATAGAACTCGAGTGTAATTCTCCGGGAATATAAACATCTAAATTCTTTTTTAATCTCATTTTCGTATCGTTCTCCATTATATTTTTAGTAGTCTAAAAAGATTATAAAATAAATTCAGGTAATTTCGTAAAACTTCGTATTGCTTGATTTTAACAAAATCATGCATAATATTTTAATGACAGAGTCTACAGATTCCAATCGACGTAGACGTCTTTGAAAATTCTGTCAATATATTCAAGAGATACAATAATAAAATAATTTCTCTTGAAATATTCAGATCGAGCATAAAGCTTACCTTAAAGATGTATTTATAACGTAATTCTCCAAGTCAGCCACAGACAGAAGTCGTTGCCTTGAATTCTCCTCGAGACAAATATATATTTCCTCGCGAAACAAGCAGGTCGCGTAAATTGAATTGCACAGCAATTCTAAGCCATTTTCGCAGAAAAGCCAACAGCAGCTACAGAGCAAGACAACGATAGTAAGAATTTTATTAAAATATTATTACGTCGTTCCGACGATCCGCACGATTAGCCTGTCGCTCGTAACTGATCCTCGCTTCACTCAAATATTGGAAATAAACTTTGCCTCTGGTTTAGGGTCATTTTTTTCATTTGTATCGTACAGTGCAAGCAAACGTATTTCGTGAATGTGTACAGTAAATACAAACAATAACTATACAGCTTATATCACGACTAATTTTTTTTTGGTAAATCATATATATTTTTTTTTTAAGATCATCGACCCCGCCTGGTCCATGATTTAAGGAATATAATCTCAAAATTTATAAAAAAAAGTCATCGCGCAATTCAGAACCGAAGCGTTGACAAATGTCAACCTGCGTCGAGATTTGAAGAATCTATTAAAATTCGAGGGCGAACGTGTAACTTCCGAAAAGACGACAGTCTCAGTGACTACGTAAATTAAAAATTCTTGTAACACCTCAGGCGACGTCACCAGTTAATTTCATCAAAACATCAGTAACATCCGCTTCGTTTCCACGTAGGTGGAAATACGATGAAATTCAGAAGACACAATTTTCCCTGAAATCCTCTATTTTCATTTATCTCGACATTGTAACAGGGTAACTGCTGCGAAATGGGAAACTAATAAGCTGCCATTTCTATTTGGCGACTGTCTACCGTCTCTCATGGAGTGATAAGAGGTATCACGATTGAGAGAAAAAAAAAATTCCAAATCGTATCCTTATCCATAAATCAACAGGTGGGTCAAGATTGAATATATAAATAAATAAGAGGAGAAGAACCACGCGAAGGTATAACGACTCTGTGCAAAAGATGCTGCCAAGACAAAAGTACCCAGGGTTGCGAATTCGCGAGACTAGGAAATCGCGAGAGCGCAGTGTGTACTAAACAAAGGAAAACGTTTTGGCGGCCTGCCTAAGGCCTTCGCGGGATTCCCTCTTCCTTCTCTTCCTTCGGGAACTGGCAGAGACTCCCTGAGACGAGTCGGAATCATTAACCTACGGGAGTCGGCGGTTCTCGACTCACGAGACTCGCGAGACTCACGAGACTCGGAAGACTATTAATAATCGTATTCGTAGCCGAGTTAACTATTACAGTGGATTCGTATTCGCAAAGGAGTCATCGCGCGACAATAGGCAGTCGCCTGCGTTGTGGATCTTCCTCGGTTGGATTCGTGAATATCTGCACGTATCGCCACGTGCTCGGCCTTGTAAACACACACATGATTCACGGTCAAGAGTAACGTAGCGTGTAGTGAAATTCGTCGTACATTTGAGCCACCCGATACGAAGGAGAAAAAAGGAAATTAAGAAGAAAATGAAAACATTGAATTTTTCTCGAGTCTAAACTACGTCAGGAGATCCGAAATAAAAGTTTGGAGTCTATAAAAGCCAATAGGTGATTGCGATACCGGTTCTTTCGTGAGAGACACTTTTTATTTTTTTTTGGTCCATTTCTTTTCTTCCTTACGTCCCTTTTCAAGCGGACCGGTTTTGCGCCAGCTTCGTCATCGATCTTCGCTTGGATCTTCTCCTCGCGATGGGCTGGATCGACGCGGGATCCTCTTGGCCAATTTTCACTCGAGGCTCGCAGCTCCGTTGCGAATTGGAATTGCGAATATTATTTTTTTTTAGCAATAATTCTGAAGCATCGCCTCCGCGGGAAACGGCGTTTTTGGAGCAGCTTGAATTATTTGAGAAACGCAGTCAGTGGTCGCCAGGAGGATTATGGACCGGTGAGATTTATAGTCCGGGAGACTTCGATCTCGGCCAACTATTCGAATCTGGCAACGTCTAACCATTGCACAAACTTCTCGTTTTATGGTTTTTCGATTGTGGATTTAAGTTTTTGTTTTTTTTTAAAGAAAAAAACTTACAGTTCTCCTTCGCGTGACGCTGCGGGTAACGTCTACTTAGATTCGTAGTTAATTGCAGGAAAGATCCAGAAATAAAATTCTATCTTCACTGGATAACCTTGCCGAATTCTAAAAAAATTCTCTTACGTGATTCGTGTTGCATGAAATATCCGCAACGATGTAAGCTCGACGAATATAGATATACCAGAAGTACAGAAGAAAAGAAAAGGCTCGTGAAAACGTGACTGCTGAAGTTCGTGAGTAATAAAAAAATTTCCACGGATACACAAAAAAAACAGGGAAAACTTGCCAGGAAATTTATTGAAATCGATTAAATAATATTTTTTATTCCAAAGCATCGTGTTGGCCGAAGAAGATTAATAAATTAAAAAATAAATAATATCCCCGTAAAAAAATCTCTACCAACGTCGCTATAAAACTGACAAATCGTTCAGTCAAAGGTGGGTCAATAGTTTTCTGACACTTGGGAAACCCAGACCTCTTGAGTAATGTCATTGTTAGAAACGAATAAAGAGTAAACCCATATATCCAAGAGACACTCGTAACTCCTAAACGAAATAGTCTATGATTATCGCGAAATTCTCTATGATTTATAAGACAGCCAAGTATCGTTAGCGCGAACCGAAGACTCGCGCCTCATAAGTTTTATAGTCTCAAACGGTCCCGTCAGTCGACACTCCGTATTTTCATGTCAGAATTACGATATTACAATGACACAAATATTTACCACACTGCTTAAGCGTTACCTGGTAAACGGAATGTCGATGCTACATCAAATGAGTTTTACGCTTAAATTTCGTAAACGGAATTATTATTTGAGGTAACGAGCAAGAGCACTCGAGGTATCCTAATGAGGAGGCCGTAACGACGAGTAGCAATAAATCGTTTAACGAGGAATGAGAAACGTCATGGAGAATTTGAACGATGGGACGCGTAGGGAATGTTTGACGCATTGGCAAATATTTTGCGAGTTAACGGTAACGGACTATAGATAGTATATAGAAGCGTATGAGATACGAGGTCTCTGGCCTGCGTCGTCGAATGTTAATGAACGTAACAGCCGATAGATGCAAACGGATTAAAATCCTGTTCTAACAAAACAAAATTGAAAATTTACCCCGGGGCGCAGGAGACGCACGAAAATAAAATGTTAATTCGTGTCGTAAGACCGGTGACGGTATATATAACAGTGTCATCGAGGATTCTGAGGATAGTTGCAGGCTACACCTCAACCGAACATGGTCAAGGTAAGCTGCGTGGAGAGAACTTGGAGAAAGAGAAAAGTATTCGGTATAGTTTAGGAATTTTCGAATTGAACGTTATCGGGCAATTCACTGGGCGGTCGTTACACGATGGGAAAGTTTTTCTGGTGAAAGTGGTATTTTTCTATTTTCGGATGGTTTTCATGAAAAGCGACGACTGACGCACTGTGAAAGTTGTGTTTTCTTGTCGAACGATATCTTTAGGGAAACGTGCCGGGAAATTCAATTTACGTTTGATTGATTGATTGTGACGAATGATAGAACTCAGTTTTGACTTCGTGACGTTGGTAGTAGTGAGGCGAGTGATTCGAGTAAACTTTTCGTTTTATGAATATATATATATATACGTATGTAGCGGGCTTATGGGATCGATCAGCTGCTCGGTAGAGAAACAGGTTTATTTCCGGAATAATTTATATTCGCTGTTGATTCTACAAAAGTCTAGTTTCTGTTTGAAAATTATACCTTCTGCTTATTCGTACTTTGCCTTGGTAATAATTTATTATAGCGAGGAGAAATATTGTACGTTGTTTTTCTTTTGCTTCAGGTATTCTTAGTACTTCTAGCCGTTTACGTGGTGTCCGGCGCACCGGCAATACCGTTCGCACGGTATGGGTTACCTGATGATAACGAGGGGGAAGTGTCTTTGTCGACGCCCGCACTTCCGGGAGTGAAGAATCTGGAGGAAAAGTCTTTACCCTTTGAGCAGTTCCAGAGCCCTCCGGAAGATTTGCCAGGAACTAGAAACCTGGCCGAGAAGACGCAGTTGCCGGAAACGTTACCAGGGGTGAAAAACTTGGCTGAAAAATCTATCCCGGAATCGATAACTCTGAGGAAGCTGCCGGCCCAAGTGCCTGAATTTCCAAAATTGGAAGTCGAAAATGTACCCGTATTAGAAAACATCCCGGAACGCATCGAGGAGTCCCTGCTTCCTGTTCCTACTCCAGACTTCCAGGTGGGTGAGGAAATTCTTAGTGACGCCATCCCGGCCCCCGTCGAATCCATTGATGATAAAGCGCCAGGGTCGCTTATCATCCCTCCTGGCACAAAACTCAAATTGGAAGATGATCGCGGACAGTATTCTCACGGGTGAGTCATTATTAATAATCATGTATGATGATTGTGTTAATAAATCCCGTTATCATGTAAGATTAAAAATATTTTCATTATTTTAGATTCTCAACTCCTGATGGTACTCAGGTCCAGGAAACTGGTCATCTGATCACTACCAACGGTGGCTGGGAATACGTAATCGCCAAGGAGGGTAGTTACAGCTACACCAGCCCTGAGGGTATTCCGGTGACTGTGAACTACATTGCCGACCACAATGGATTCAGGATAACGAGACAGGAGATTGGCCGACGGTAAAGCTGCGCCAGTCGATAACCAGGTGGTCCTTACGTTTGTCGAAATTTGGAGCGTTCTTGTCTACCGGCGGAAGCGCTTTAACAGTTTCAGTATTTCGACACCACTGAACGCGTAGATTGATTGTTAAAGATCGGTAAAGATCGTAAGGATTTCACGTGGGGAAGCAGAGAGGAGCTTTTTGGATTGAAAATAAAATATTGTACAGTGCAAAGCGTGGCGAGCGCTCTGGCTCTGTAGTAGCACGAGTAAATATTGAAGACGACGAACAATAGATAACACTAATCGGAGTATCGATAAGAGCTATCGAGGAGTAGAATAGACACTTCGTATTAAGTTCTGACATCACTTGAACTCTTTTCTTTGTCATTTTCTTATTTAATTTTAAACCGCCTACCATACCAATTTAATAAATTATGAGAGAAACCACGTTTCAAAGTTTAAACCGACCCTGCGAATTTCAAGCTCGCGCGACTGATTAACCGTAAGCTTAAGCCGCCTCGTAAGCCTGGCTTAAGCTCTAATAAACTAAACTTCCATATCTTTAGCGCGTATAGTTTATGCTTTTCATCCATAGTCTAACAGCAGCCGGAAGACCCTGACGGTTTCTTGACGATGTGATCGAATGAAATTTTATTTAAAAAATTTTGAACAAAAAGAGGCCGAGAAAAGGGGAAGCGTGTGGTACTTTTTTCTTCGTACTTTTCTATTGAACAGGAGGAAAGAAAGTTATGGAAAATAGTGTAAGAGTCTCGTGCGCACATGTAGAGTCTTTCTTTTGGACTCCTTTTGCGCAATGCAAGCTTTGTGCTTCGAAAAGTTTCGGCCGCTGGCAAAGCCAGTTCTGAAACAATTCTGAATCCTAAATAAATCCTAAGGTATGAATAGGATTGCGTAATGCGTAGTTGATTCTGCGTTTCAAGAACCGCGAGTCAGTATTGTGCCCGAATAAAAGTTCGGTCATCTTTCATTCAAGCAGCCGACATTAATCTACGTATCTTCTTAGACTTGCACCGTACTAGTCGATAGAATATTACGTACCGAATGACACAATGGAGAAGTTGGTTGCGTAAATTTGAGAACCGACGTCCTTAAATGCACCGAAGGTAATCCGATCAGTGAGCAAATTATCGACCAACTCCAATGACAGAACCATTACGGAGAAGCAAGAGATTCGAATTCCCGTTAATCGAGTTTTGAGAAAATTCACTCAAGTAAAATCCGGGTACTCGAGTCTTTCGGTTACTGAAAATCTCATCGAAATCCTTAGATCGACGATTACGTGAATAACTGTGCATTTTAAAAAAAAAAACAATCAAAAATCTCATTCTATTATTTTTATTATTATTCCCATCCTTAATTCTGCTTCCACGTGGATCCTGCAAGTTATTCGTTCCGTTACGGTATGACCTTATAGTCGATACCCGCTAACTCTCAAGTACTACCAAGGAGGTATACTACTCGAGCTTGAGTCAAGTTGTCCCAGGTTACGTTCGGCTAAGTCAAAGGTGTAAGGTCGTAAGACGATGCTGCGGCCGTAACGCATCACTACCTTCCTTTGCGAGGTTAACCACTTTCAAAGTTTAATGTCGAAGGGTGGTAGAATTGCGCGATTAAACTGACCAGTTCGAGCGTAACGACTTGGTCAGTGGTAACGGTAGCTGCTAGTTAGACGCTGGCTGGTTCCACTTACAGGTAGTAGTGGTCTGACCAGTAAAACACCACGACTACTACCACTCGGCAAAGGGCAAGTTTACAAGTGGCGTTTTCAACATTCCGTTTCAACAATCAAACCCATCGCACTGATCCGTATGTGATAAATATTGAAATTTATGAACGACTGGGTTAATTCTCACTGGACGCGATTAACTAGAATTTACTAAGTCGAATAAATTTAACCTTCGAATATTCCATGAACATATCAAAACTTTATTAATAAAAAGTTCGTATGTACACTTTGACATCCAACTCGAATTAGGCGTACATAGCTAAGCCATGGAAACTTTTATCAATTGAAATATTCACTACTCGTCGAGTGTCCAAAGCAATGTATTTAAGAAATGTAAAAAAAATTGTAACAAGTCAAAGCAAAAATAACGTAAAATTGCATAACAAAAAAAAAAACCAAAGGTTTTCGGAAATCTGATAAAAGTTACTGCTTAGCCGGGAGTTAATTTGGTTAACTAGCTCATTTGTCGCCATCTACACGTCTTCGCCGAAACATCCCTTCCCACGTAGTTTCCGCACAATCCGTAGGATATGTTTCTGTTACTATCACTGTTATCACTACCACTACCGTTAGTCCCACTACAACTGCTGCTCTCGCTACTTACACCGTTATAATCTCTTTCCTCTTTAACAACGTGTAACCATATGTGTATGCAGTCGTATACATACGTGTACTACCCCATTCTCAGTGACTCATAGTCACTCAGTCTCACGTGTGCTAAACTCCTCGAAAACCAACCCACCCCGTCTGCCCCCACGTTTCACGTTCCACGTGATGAACAGTGTTTATATATCATAATTAGTCTTACGAAGCGGCGCGCACGAGGCGAGTTCGCAACCAGTCGACTCCCTGGGGTAACTGATAATAATTGTGTGTCGCCGACTCAGGAGCTTAATATTTAGCGATTATCGGATGAAAGTTCTCTCAGCCTCCCAACCCGCCCTCCGCAATACTTTCATTGCAACTCCTCGCATTTTCTCACGCCTCGCTTACTTTCTTACTCGGGGGACTGTACCATATAGCTTCTGGGAAATCCTTGTACACGTATCTATATGTTAGGTGAGTGGTTGGTTATTCTTTTAGCGTGAAAGACAAAAAAATGGGACACGTACAAATGTTCTTGGAAACGATTTGTTTTCTTGTTTCTCTCGTGACATCATTGGACTTCAAGACGGATCGTATTTCGTGGAATTAAGAATTTTTGCCTGACGTATGCGTTATATATGTGTTTTTTGGTTTGTTGAAAAAAAAAATTCAGTTCTTAGGTCTAAGCTTTTTTTTATTCGGATATCCCAGTGCTGACCATCTCGTGGTTTCGAGTAATTGATGGGAAGTTCTGGAATCTGTAGCGAATTAGTTCGAAAGCTTGATGCAGAGTAATTGTGTAAATGCTCAAGAGAAGCATCGCTTCTACGTTGGGTTCCAGATCACACAGCGATACAGGAATCTCTGGGATGTAGGATCTATGGGTTGTATCTCCATGTCCGCGATGTTCGACCATTACGGTGATTACATTAGGTACCATACCGCATAATGCTGGTACACGTGCTTTATTGAGTGTAATCCTATAGAGAAAGGCATGGTTAATGCTCGGTTGGTCGCAATCAATCTCGCTGATGTAATAACAATTTATCTGGCGCGTAATCGTAATGAGATTTTGGAATTTTCATTTTTTTTTAAATTCTTATTATTTAATAAAATTTATTTTTCCTTGTCCCGAAACGGAAAAATCTTCACTTCGGTACATCTGGACGACCAGTTCTGCCACCTGGATATTGGAAGATTGAGAATTTAAAAAAAAAAAAGGGACCAAGCTTCCGATAAATCTCGCTAGTGGTTAAAGGTTTATTCCTCTTCTTCGTTCGTTCGTTTCTCGATAAAATAAAAAAGAAAAATGATAGAAGGCCCAGAATATACGTGCTGGGAATCCTGCCGTTTACGTGCCACCTGATCCAGTATTTCTGGAACAGAAGCGAAGTCACCGCAAACTACGCGGCTAATCGACTCTCTCTTTCTCTTTATTTTTTCTCTTTTTTCCACGATGCTTCTGCTCTTTATTCTTTGTTTCAGGGAAAAAACAAGCTCCCGACGTATACAGAGGGAAAGTACGAGTAGCGTTTTATAACTTTTTATCATTTTTTCCATTATTTTTTATCCCTACGTACATACATATATTCCTTCGTTATCATCCACATTTTAGTGGGATCCACCCGCGACACTCGACGCAAGATTTTTCACTTTGACCGCGGGATCCGTCAAAGGAA
This sequence comes from Calameuta pallipes, assembly GCA_030142375.1. Lineage (NCBI taxonomy): Eukaryota > Metazoa > Arthropoda > Insecta > Hymenoptera > Cephidae > Calameuta > Calameuta pallipes. The sequence continues at coordinate 828,017 of JARQSW010000408.1, forward strand.
ATTTTGGCTTCGAGTATTTTCATAATCACTCATTTGCATTTTATATGCAAATCTTAATTCTCGTACTTCATACTCGTTCCCAGATTCAATTATAACTTTTTTGTTATCTATTTTCCATGTATCTGCATGCGCTGTACCTATAGCTGTAATATCGAGTGAGGTCGGGTTTGCTCGAGCAACAGTAGCTTTTGCAAGCATCCTCCGTGCAGTTTATCACAGCTGCTAGACTATGCAACAGTCAACATAGGCGTGGGGTCAAGAACGTCTTAGCTTAGCCCAGGTCTAATGGCCCTGCATACCATCCCCTAACCATCCTCCTTACCTAGAGAACACACTGCCAATCTTTCTCAGCTAGCGATGGCTACGAGCGAGCCACGAAATCGAGTTAATTCACATAGACTTGAAAAAAAATATTTTTTCAAAATAAAAAAGCTCACAACCAGACATTACGCTGAACTCCTCAATTTCCTCTCCAGCTTACTGTAACACGAGGAGTCTTCCTTCGACCCATTTTTTCGATCCCTTCGCAATGAAGCTTTCACTCGATAAATATTTAATCTCCATGTCACTGGCGCTTCGAAGCTTTCGCTCATTATATATATATATTTTTAAATAGATAACAAGTACAGACAAAAATATGTTAAATGTAAAAATTTGCTTGCCAATGATAAGAGAATTCTCGAATGCAGGATATAATAATTGTAAAAATGGAAAATTTAATAAAGTTCTGCATTCCATTGTTATTCTCATTTACTGGTATACCTGGTACCGGTACTCCTCTGTTTCCCGAGGGATGAAGTCGGTACTGTATGGGTATAGCTGCTAGACTCGGGGTTAATAATTATTAGGGGTTGGCGGGGTAGAGTGGGACCAAAAAAATCTAATAAACAAGGAGCCACCGGGCACGTGCTTCGTCGGTGTCCTTCGTCCCGTTTCCCAGGCTCATCCGAATATTAAACTCGCTGCTCGTTGCTCCAAATGAAACTGCATTCGTCTGAAAACAGAAAGGCGAGTCACGCTTCGTGAAACGAGCCTCTGTCCTCTTCGTCCTCCTCTTCGTCCTCCTCGTCCTCCTCCTCGTCTTCCTGATCCTCATCGTTCTCATCCCTTTCATCCTCCTCTCTGCCTCCTCCGCAGCCACAATCATCAGAGCCACCGGTACTAGGTAGCCTCCCTGTGCTTATATATATGTATACTATACACTTAACGCGTATACATATATCTTAAATTCACTCTGAAACTAAATTTGCATCTGCGATTTCGTTCGCGTCATTTTGGCAGGCCACTGTATTTCGCTGTATAATCGGCGATGCGTACGTCGCCAGGAGATATCATGAGAGCAAAAGCACACGATAGATAATTATTAAAGGATAAAATAGAATTTCGTACAACCTTAGGACGTATCCTGTACGGGAATAATTACGTCTGCGAGGGATCGAACTTTCCTTGTTACTGGCCGTGTTATGCGGTTTCGATTTGGGGATGAGAAAAATGGCGATATTATTATTAGGGATGCGAGGCTACATCGGGAGCAGCCTGCTCGATCAATTTCCGTCTCTCGTGAAAATGATCGATGATAGGTTCTTTTCTTTTACACCCGTCGAATGATCCTTGTACTCATCTCGTTCTCGATAAGCCGCATTTAGCCGGAAAAGAACCGCCGAGGAAAAACATCAGTTTCCCTTCGCATCAAAGCCATACATATATAAGGCCTATGGAACTCGAGTCAATGTAAAAATCTTCAGTTTTGATAGTCCTCCCACGACATATAGGAAAGTTCAAAGATAGTCGAAAGCTTCGAAGATACATAGAGGCATAAAGAAGAGGCTTCGCTCCTACGAGCCAAGTCTCAACTTATCAAGGCGGTTCTCGAGACCTGCGTTATCTATGGATCTCCTTTGACATTTCGAGCTGCTATCAAGCCGTTTCATCCCCCTAGGACTCACCCTCGGGTATTGTCAAAGTCAACTGGCAACGTTGTTGTCGTCGTGTCGTAGGAGCAGCCGAAGCCAGCCTAAAGCCCCTCGCGACGCTCGACGAAATGCAGTCGACATAGCGCGAGTAAAACAGAGCTGCGCGCCAATCAATAAAGCACAACAAAAGCTCAGACTTGCACGTTCGCAAACTCCAGCATGAACACTCACTACCCTCCACTTAGCAGGGCTGTGCGGATACGTAGGTGTACACGGAGAAACGAACAAGCACGGAAGGGGAAGACTCGCAACTGGAGAAACACGCTCGGCCAAAGCTGGGCCGGATGCGCTGCTGTTCAAAATGTCTGTATATGGACGCGCACGTATGTCTGTATATGGTCGCATATGTGTACAGCTATGCCTACGTAATATATACGAAGATGTATAGCCACTTCGATATTAGCTAAGACGAAGTCTCTCGTGGCTGACACGACAGCACTCAGTTACAAGACGGCAGCTTAATTAAACTAATTTGAATATCGAAATATTAATTAATCCTCCAGCGGTCAATCCTTTGGGCAATATTGATATATCCGACATTTTGAAAGTTTCGCCGACATTTCTGCGTCTTTGAAATTTCACATGAAATTCTCTATTTCTCCTTTAACATTCCGACACCTTCCTATTGTCGGATACCGAACTGGCCGCAAGGGGTGAATTCAACCCCCCCGCAATACCCTTGTCGTTATCGCGTAGGATCTTCCTGTCTGTTTGCTCCACGATGAGTCGATGTGCTAGCAGCGCGTGTGTCCGCGGGTCGACAGCGACGTACTGATGACGCTTATGATAAGCTGTAATGTTTCCAAGGATTTTTATTTTCATGTGAATTCGTATGATTTTTTTTTTTCGTTCCACCCCATACCTCGTTTCGAAGTGGAGCTTATCGTGCTCAGTGAAACTACGTTTTTTTTTGACTCTAGACTGTTCGGTTGCCTGAAGGCAGACTCGGGGGAAGTTTTGTATGTGGTTACAAAACGGTGTCCTCGTTCAGGAAGCAACGAGAATTGTAAAACTGAAGAAAAGCTCAGTGGTTGGAATTGGCTCCATTGAAATTTTGTATTTTTATTTTTCTTATTTTTTAAGCTATTCTTCACTCTCGAGCGACCTATATACACAATGTCTGTATGTACTTATATATAGAAATCTTTGACTTTCTTGCCTTTCGATCTTCTTAGGAACCAGGGAAGAAATATTAGCACGAAGATCTGCCATCCAATTAAGGATTTTAGCGAGGCAAATTTAAAAGACCCGTAGTCGTAACCAAAGTGTCCGCGAAGTGTTCACGTTTAACTTGCTCGACCTGCCGAGACGGTCGTTCCATCGATTATTTAATTAATACCAAAAAAAAAAGAAGTACAGGCTGAGTGAGAGTATATTGAAAATAAAGAGAATAAAAGTGAGACGGCGAAAGGGGTTGGCGGGACGTGCGAAAGAGAGAGTCGCAGTCGGTGCAATCACGCGATAATTACATTAAGCAGGGCGCGACTTGGCGTTTACGGTCAGCAAATGTAAAAGTTTGTGACGCGAGATAGAAACGTGGCAGCAGCGACAGTCCCTGTATCCGTCCTGAAAGCATCTTAAAAGGGTCCATAGGAAACCGGATGCGATCGGGTCGTGAGGCAAGAATCGAATTGATACAAACGTGATCGGAAACGCTTGGGAGAAGGGAGAACAGGGTGGGGGGTGGTACCAGCAATTTTCATGGAACTCAGAAAATATTTCATCCCCCGTTATAACAATGCGAAGCCATACTCGTCGTAATTGCTGAATTCTACAAAACGACCGTCCTGTCATTTAGAATTATATTAATTATCCATTCAGGAAAATTTTAATTTGATATTGTGTATATATATTTCCCTCCGGCTTCTGCTCTTTTCCAAGGGTAGAAATCTCGAGGTCGTTTCGTAATTTCCCTCCAGGCAGGGCGCCGTCGGTGATTCCTTAGCTGCCTATACGTATCTATAGTGCTTTAACCTCCCTTGTGCTCCGGTAGGTACACTAGGTGGCGCAACGGCTCGATTTAAAGTAAAGAATGGCAGGGCAATAACAAAGGTCGCGCTATTTGGGTCAAGAAAAGCCGCCACCCTTAGATCTTTGTAATAATGGAAGCTTCGAAGATTAGTTCCTTGGGTTCCCTGGGTTCCCTGGGTTCCCTGTAACGCTCGTGTCGCCGGTAGTACACGGTGCTCTCGAGTACGTCGGCCAAGGGGATGGAGCGATGGTGCCGGATTTCGCAATTGCCTCGAAGCCAGTCTCAACCCTCTTATCTTTTTAGGGGATGCGACATAATAAGCTATAGTCTCTCGCATGAGAAAATCCTTTGCGAAAGGGTTGAGTATGGATTACCGAGTGTGTCGTACGCGTAGCTCACCGCCCTTTTGCCATCCTCGGCCAATCTGATGATATTTTCAGTTTGAATGCGGAGGGATGTGAATTTGCCTCGGCGCTTTCCGAGGCTGTGGCAATGAGAAGAAAGAGAGGAAAAAAAGAGAAAAATGAAAAATAGTCCTTCGACGTTCTCTTATTAGTTCCTATTCAACGGCGCCTCGTAATCATCTCTACGTATTTACGTCGCATATTTCAATTCCTCCTATCAACTCCTTTTTAGGTTAGAATAAAGTTTTTATTTTCATTGATCGTAGAAAATCAAATACTCTCCTAAGCTCACTCAGGGAAAAGAAATTCCTTCGTTTTGTTAACTGCATTTTTTAATTCCATCTTTTTAATTTCTTCATGTTATTGGTACACACGTTCCCCAGTCTCCTCCGTCCCAGCATCCTCAACCCGACAGATTTTAATTAGATACCCGCCAATGAAATTCTGCCGGTCAGCTCCGAAGTACATTTCCGCTCCCGGCGAAATTGAAACGCACCAGGGAAACACAAACGCCTCGAAACTCGGATACGTCCATTACACACGATACGTCCGATTCGAGCGCCAGCTGCGTTCTGTACTGTTTTCTCTATTACATAGCTATATACACATAACTATACCGTATTGCCTATCTGCGGCTATGGCTGCACTATCGGTTCATTACGCTACGTACGCGAGTCCACAGATCGGTCGTTAACAATGCTAGAAACAATTGTACAATTGTATAGAAAATACAAACATGTACCAATCTTCTGTTGCGATCAGAAACAAAAAAACTTATTCTCCTTGCTACGGGTCTCCATGATTAAAATTCTAGACGTTATCACGTCCCGTAATTTTCTTTTTTATTTTCCAGCCACTCATGAGTGACAGTTTAGTGCTCGTTTGCAACAATAATTTTTTAACCCATTCAGCCTGTTCCAAGGGGGGTTGGCCAGCCTGCACGTATGATCCGTCAACGATAGGAGCTCCACCCCGCTACACTTGCCAGAGTTGGCACAACGTAATGCCGCAGCAGGAGTCCGTTTTTATCGAACCGCAAGCTAATATTCTTCTCTCGCTTACTCGTTCCTTCTTCTGCTCTCTTCTTCTTCGTCTCCTTCCTTACTTTTACTCCGCGAAATTAAAGGAGGAACGCCTAGGAAGATCGATTCCGCTCGGTTTATTTCCTTTTTCTTTTCATCATCCCTACTAACCTACCCCTATGCTTCCTTCTATTTACTTTTTTTTTTTCGGGCACTTCACCCCATTTCGTGGTCGGCTAAAACCACCACACGCTCATCCTGCGGCATCAACAAGTGAATCAGGCTACTGAAACAGGAGAAATCAACAGGGTGGCCCCGCGCTATGCAACCATTCATTTATCACTCCCACAGTTACCACCATGAACACGTTTGACACCCGTAATAATAAAATTTTCAAATTCCAGGAATTATTACTCCGAGTACAAGTTCCGTGCTCGAAAACATACGGGAAGCTAAGAGCTTTCGAGCAGTTTAATGTGTAACTAGTCGTACTTGTACATAATGTAGTGTATCGTCTCGGGTGTTAATACACATCGAAGTTAAGCTCAATGGAAGCGACTTAAGATGAGAGAGACAGACTAGGGAAGCTGTACAGCAAAGATGCATGTGAGAGAAAGAGGAAGTCTTAGAAGACCGAGGGAAGCTAGAGTTAATTCGAAATTTCCCGAAAGTTCGATTTGCTTCGAACACACGCACGTGTATGCTTTCAAAACAGATAAGGGATCTATCTGTGCATAGGATCTGATATTGACAAGCAGCTTATGTACACATATGGTATATGTACTCGTGCAGGCAGTCATCGATATGCGTTTAGCGTGCTTCGCCTCGTTACATACTCAGCGCCTGACTGGCAGCGGTCATCGGTCTGGCATTTTCCCTAAATTGGGTTAGATTAATCGCAATACGGCGCACTGCTATTGCTCGGTATACTGCGAAACGTTATAGCATAATATCCTTATACGGAAAAGCGGAATATAAGGGATGGATAAGTTACGAGGCGCAAGTCGTGCGCATCTTGCACGTGGAAGCATGTAAGATGCTTGGGTCGTGTGTAGGAGGTCATATGGTAGATGAGGGGGAGAGAGTCTGCGTATGTGTACGCGAGAGGGAAAGAGAGAGAGAGGAGAGAGTATATGTATATTGGGAGAGTTACTGAGAAGCCAGATATATGTATAGGTACTGGTAGCCCGTAGACCGAGCCTTCAGCAAATGCATGCCCTGTAAATTGCCTGGCATTTAATTACCATGAGTAGGCAGAGCTCGCACGCTAAAGGTAGACAGGGTGAGAAAGAGGGAGGAAGGAGAAGGAGAGAGCAAGAGAGAGAGAGAGAGAGAGAGAGAGAGGAAGGAAACCCTCTTACGCCTTGAACTCACCGCATAACCTCGGTCCCGGTAAATTAAACACCTGCTCTGGCAAAACAGCGCTTGACACAGTGCAAATTCTGGAGACGAATCGCAGCCTCCTGGTTAAATCTGTCTGAAAAGTCCGATTTTCGTCTTCTGAAGCTTTTATTTGTTTTTGAGACGAGGGACGGAATATTGGGCGTTCGTTAAGCGGTCGTTCGACGAGATTTTAAAAGGGCAACCTGATAGAGCAAGATCAGATTCTCAATGGCGAAGGGTGTAAAAGTTTTGCGAAAGCGGGTCGGCCTTTTATTATAAACGGAGGATTTCGATATCGATTACCCTACGGGTCTTATAGTATATATTCTATAGCATTAAGAGTGGCTTATTATGTCGAGCTCGGCCCTCGTGCATGCAACGAAGCGTGCGCGCTGATTTAGAAAAGAAAAAAGCTCCCTAGCAGCGAAAGAGCTTCCAACCATCGAATTAGTAGCAGTGAGAGAGAGAGAGAGAGAGAGAGAGAGAGAGAGAGAGAGAGAGAGAGAGAGAGAGAGAGCTTTTCTCTTCGACAATGCTTTCTATAAATGAAGCCAAAGATTTCGATCTGGATGCACGTTAAATTTCATGTTGATTTAGATACTGAAGACTCAATGGCGCCGAACAAGTTTTGAATAATGTATCGCACATATGCTTGTACGCAGGAATAAATTTTGTAGAGGTAAAGACGTCGTTTAATACCGTCGAGTTCCCGATATTCGGCAAGGCACCTCGTTAGGTCAGGAAATCCCTTTGGCTAGGAGTGTCGCATCTCTGTTGCCTTTTGTCGGTATTTTTGATTTGTTGGGTCCCGCGTGGCCTGAGACGTTTTTGACGAGCAGATGAGAAGTCAGGCCAGAGTGGAGAAGCTGGACCGTACATTATGTGATTTCTATGGGGAATGGACTAACTTCCCGATTGGATTGTGAAGTGACCGAACGCATCAATCCAAAGATGCAATCGTGACTTTTTTAACGTAACCTTTACGCTATCTTTTAATATCCTCCAATTTGGTTTCATATTGTTCAGCTTTCAAAATGCCTGCATTCACGTCGTAACCAAATCATTCATTCGAATGGAATTGTTGATTCCTTCTTTGTGGGTCGTTAATACAAAATTCTATTTACGTTTGGTTAGATAAAATATTTTTTCTATTTTCTCTCTTTTATCGATTGACATAACGATTAATTTATTTTAAATATTCATTCTCACACGTATTTTCTCCGGAATATCAGGGGCAGCCATGCGATTGCCTTGCAAATTCCTTATGGACACAGCTCGGTCCAGAACAGCATCTGGATCTCCGGTAGTGGATCCTTTGAGACTTGGGTCTTTTCACGACCTTGAACGATACCCTGGAAGCATCTGCAGAAGCTAATTGCTTTTGGAATTGCTGGTTTTACCTCTCTGTCTTACAGCCTGTCTGCCTGCTGGGGACGCAACCACCAGGTAATCTAAACACGCCCTATGTACTCTTGAGAATTGGGGAGAAGACCTTTCTACGTCCAGACTTTTGACCTCGATTATCATCGTCCGAGATCTCGTAATAATTCCTGATAATAATCTAATATCTGGCATTGAAATAGATTATTCTATATCAAGTGCGATTTTCCTTCTCCGTCTGTCCCATTTGAAACTCTTCTCACGTCATCCAGATCATCTTGCATCTCTGTGTCTGTAATAAGTGCACTATCTAGGACTGAGATTTGAGTAAAAACACGATGATTTTTCAAAAAGTCAGCCTGGTTCGCAAGAGCGCAGCATCCAGCGCAGTAGAGAAAGACGTTTATCTTCGGACGAGTAGATACATTAGGTTATTTTGTAAATATAACATAAATCCAGTGGCAGCCTTAAAATCATTCGTATAATTAACCTGGATCCCTAGACCTTTTTTTTCCATATCAAGGAAACCGTATTACTCATCCTTGTTTTGACTATCTAATCTTATCTCCGCTTTGACTATTCAGCATCTCGATGGAACCTTGAGCTTGCGTATCAGCATGAGGACTCTGTGTATCTTACGTTCTCTAATCAGAATCCAAGCACAGCGTGCAAGAGTTACCAGGATACGTTCTGCCACTAGTGGTTCTCATGGAACGACCTTAACATTTCTAATACGCGTACAAAAGTCTCCTGGTAATGTTCCACGTATATTGCTATATCTATATCCTGTATTCCTGGCAGTTGCGACTCGACTAACTTAACCTCAGTTAATATTTGACAGGATTTCGTCCGGGTCTTCTGTCTAGGTGCTTCTTCATTCCCCTGGGAATTCGGGCCTCTAAGCACACCCAGTCGGGTACATTACAATTTTAAAGGAGAGACCGATTGTTTTGGGCGCGTGAGCCAACTGGCAACGAGTACTTTCTCACAAGTCGATTTTCTTATTTATTCTCTCTCTCTCTCTCTCTCTCTCTCTCTCTCTCTCTCTCTCTCTCTCTCTCTCTCTCTCTCTCTCCTCCTTTACTCTCCTTCCAGGTTTCTTGACCAACGACAGAACGAGAATGAAATATTAATAGAACGTCCTCGAAGCGTGCCTCTTCCAGCCCTATTCAATTTCATCCCTTCGAATTGTTTGCCAATGTCGAAGTGTAAAGGAAGCCTGGCGCGATGCTTGTCGAAATGCCTTTTGTAGTATCGACTTGATACTTTTGCCCCTCGCCTTCCCCGGCCTTGTTCCTTCCGTGCAAAAGGGTGCGGTTGATGGGAGTTGATATTTGAAATTTCCTGGAGAATATAAAGAGACAAGCAGTCAACATTAAGTCGAGCGAACGTGCACGTGTGCGACTGACACGTGTGTCTCACGTAACACGTGGTGAGAATTCCTTTTTGTCCACCCCTTCGGAGACCCTATTACGCTGGAGAAGAGTAGCCGTGAAGAAGGCGCCCAGCCAGGTAGCCATACAGCGAGCTATCTTTGTCTTTACGGATGGTCACTATTTGTTTTTCGTTACGCGAGGCTGAAATGCGCCCCAGTATTTCTCGAGGACTGGGTAAACCCTCGGCCTCATTGACCACCACTGGTAAGCACGAGGCTCTCCAGGACATATTTGTTTTTCGCACGAAAGGAACGCCCGTAACGTTCAACCCCGAGTTTCTCCAAGGATCCAGCTCGCGACGCCCGCGCCGTGGGTACCGAAAGGGGAGACGAAGAGGAGAGCCCAGTTCTTGCTCCTGCACGTAGTCCAGGGAAACAGGTAAATTTCACGGAAAGTCAAGAATTATCGTAATGACCCTCGTAAGGTCACGGAGAATCCAGCTAAAACGGATCCTTGAGAGGTTTTGCCCGGAATTCGAGTCGCCTTTTGAGAAACGGAAAGCGAAGACAAATGTAGAGTGAGAATGGGACTGGAGAATGGCTTGAGAAGGGGCAGTGGGTTTTGGCGAGGATGGGGAGGAATCCTGCAGAACGGAAAGGGGTATGCAGGGCTGCGGATAAAATTTCTTGAGAAATGACAAGGCGCTTCTTTTATCTCAGATTTCCCGAGACAGCATCCAGATACGCGAATCTTCTCTTCCGGTCCGGCAGTACCGTTCCGGTACCCAGGATATCATTGACATCGCTATGGTCCTATAGGTAGTGTTACAGCAGTACCTGGCTGCCACCATACTCGTCCTTTCAAGAAGCTGGAAGTTTTCCCGTGACATCGACTTCGGTTCGGTGGGCTATGTGTTTCTCTCTCTCTCTCTCTCTCTCTCTCTCTCTCTCTCTCTCTCTCTCTCTCTCTCTCCTTCTCTCTCTCCTTCTCTCTCTCTCTCTCGCTTCCTTTCGATAGGCGTCCCAGAATGTCAGATTTTGAATTACGGCTAAACTCGGAATACGTTTCCCGGTTTGCGCACTTCTTGACTCTCTCGCTCCTCAACTACTATTCGATGGTATAACAATTTTTTATCTCGCCATCCCCCCGACGACTTCCAGAAAGTTCTCCTCGTCCCTCGAGATCGAAGAGTCCTGAAAAAAAAGACATTCTGGATGCGATCGATCTGACGATTCTTGTTCTATAGAGAATCTACCTTCTGCTTACCTTTCTTTGTCGATCTTCGACCTACCCTTCGCTTTCATATTCAGGACATCAATCCTTTCTATGGCTGCTTTACTAGTTTTCTCTTTATTCCAGGAGTCTCTCATGTATCCTAGCCTCTATTCAGCCGGCTCGCCCCTTTCAACCCCTTCGTCGTTACTTCAACATTTTAATCTTCGAAATACTACACCGCGCTAGCTGCCGCTACCTTCAGGGAAATGAGACTCCGATTTCGTCGTCGGGAAAATTTCTTCCTAAGAATTCTCCTAGTGAAATCTTTCACATCGGCTATTTAAAAACCGCGTCTGAAATGTATTTGGAGTCGTACCCCTTGAGGAAAGGACTGATGGGGTTAGAAAACGTTCTATGGCTTCTATGCGGATACAAAAAAAAGAAACCTGCTCCGGTGACTTGGCGAACTTGTGATCGAATGCAGTGTATACGTATATCTATACTGGTTCGTAGAATGTTAAGGGTGAACGATACGAAACTAGATGGGAACAGAAGAGAGGGTTGGTCACATTGCGGTACTTTTGCGGCGATCCACGACAATTCCGGGGAAATAAAACCTCGTAAAAAGATACCACAGCTGACATCAACGTATAGTATATATACGACCAACCCTCCGTACACGTAGGTATAATCCCAAATCCCCTTGAAGTTGGGAACGATCCTGGAATGAAATTTTTTCTCTTTTTTTTTTCAATTTATAACCTGAAAGCACCAGGGGTCGTTTTTTCGAATTCATAAATCCAGACCCATAAGATAGTTGTCAACGAGTCTCGAAGATCTACATGTATTCGATATCTTCGATCTGACGCAGAATTCCATCCCTTATCGCACTATCGTTATCGGGCGAGACGTGTGGTAAAACTTAGTTAACCATAAAGATATGACGGTTGCTGTTTGTACCGATGGTCGTGAGGGTCCAAGTATTAAAAGTAGCCTGGGGCACCCAAGGGATAACGAGGGGATGCCGCTACATTTACAAATTAGAAGGAAGCCCTAACGGCGAGCCTACATCTTCCACTTCGTCCCTTAGTAACCAAAGCCAAAGAAGTAGTTGCTGCTGCGATGCCAACCGTCTTGGTTCTCCCTCGGTGATGGTTTCCCAGCAAGAAACGCGCCACTCCGAAAGTAAAGCTATTTGTGTTTGTCGCGCTCGACGAGCTTTAGGTCGAATCCTGAGAAAGTAGTGAAAGAGGCTGCGAGAGGGAGAAAGCAAAAAGGGAGGGGCATGGGAAGGGAAGATTTTAAAGGAATCTTATTCGTACCGCAAATTCTCTCTACTTTCTCTTTTGTTTATCCGAAAACTCCCGGAAGAAGCCAGTCCTAATAGCAGCCTGCTACCCTCCCAGGGTTATTCTTCATTTCGTGTAACGAAACCCACAGTCCCTCCCGTGGGGCAGATGCTGAAGTCTCTTGCATCCCGTATGGACCAGGATCATCGTTTCGGCTGTGGTAGGAATGAATATTTTATGATTAATTTTTATCCTTAATGGCTTTTATTTTATTTTATTTCGTACACATATATTTAGGGTTATTTAATCAAGAATCCTCATTGTTAAAGATTTGGGCTCGAAATCGAAGACAAGAGCAAATAGATTGCACGTCGGGGGATTTTCAGGATAAAATTTATGTGATGCGTTGAGGGAGCGAGAAAAATGGCGACGATGGTTCCAGGTATAGATTACGTATGGTTCAACTACAGAATGTAGTATTTTGTATGGCAGTGCCAACGTCCATGTATTCCCTCTTGCGACACTTATCTCCGTACGTTACTGTATTTTCCAAGCTCTCGGTCTCGTGTTCCCACGTCTTTCCCTCCTGGACCTTCTTGCCTCCCGTATCGCGTGTCTGCGTCTTGACTCCTGGATGCTGGGATCCTTCGTCCTGCATCTCCAGTGCGATCTCCTGCTCCATTTCCAACTCACCTCTTCCAGCCTCTTGCTCGAATGTTTGCTTGCTTCTCTTCGTGTTTACCCGTGTATCTTTGCCAGTGCGACGCGACCGGAAGTCCATGGGAAAGTTTCTCACTCGGCCGAGGAGAAATGCTTGACTCGTAGGAAACTCTCCTCGCGACACACATAGATATGTTTTACATAAAATTTCGATTTCCGTGCATATTGCCAAGATGCGACGTGACGCGCTTTCTCTTACGGGAGTCGCCGGAAAAACAAAAGGAACATCCCGAGGTCTTCTTTGCTAAATTTTATTCCACTTCGTTTCCTCTCGTTTCTAGTTCTCGATAAAGAGACAAGAGATTAGCCAATGCTTAATTCTTCTAGACTTTGCTGGATATTTTTGATCGACGTAGCCTTCCTATGAAATGGATCCGTCGATGGACCATTTTTCATCTCCATTTATGACGTTTGAAATATCCGCCTACGAGATTCAACGTCTATAAAGTCGACGTTTAATGTGAAGGGAGGAGTGGGGGGTTACGTGATAACAAAAGTATGGGATATTTAAATGGACCTGGACGCTTTACCTCATTTTGTGGTTGGATTGGCACAGAGAGGGAACGAGAGCTTAAGATACGCGATAGGGAGAGTCGAGGGATAGAATCGTCGTAGCGGCAGGACCGTCCGCGGAGAAGAAAGAGAAAGAAAGCGAGGGTTGGAGAAAGGAGAAAGGAGGCCTGAGTCTGGCTGCTATTCGTACTACAGCGAAGAATACGAAGGTAACGTTTTATAAATTTTCTACATATTTCTCGAAAAGCCTCCAGCAGCTGGTCCTCGGAGTTTCTTCATCCCTCTGGCCCATCCTCGCCGGACATAGGCCTCAAAGTGCTTCCATGAATTTTCAATAATCCAAATTGAATTCAGCCACGAGTGAGGCCAGGACGAAAATTGTTTTCTCAAATCTCCGGCTGAAATTAGTCTGGACCGAGAACGACGAGTATGTCGAGAAAACGGAGCAGAATAAAATAGGGATACGGGATGAAATATAATGTAAGGGACTCTGGACGATGTTTTTATCGTGTCGCGTATCGATTGGCCGTCACACAGTGAAATCCTGGTTTTACAGTTTTTTCTCGTATTAGCAGGATTAATTTGCGATGAAATGCGAATTAAAATTTGTTCTTAACGAGGAGAAAATAATAAAGAAATTATGCCGCAGGCATCGCGCAATACTGCTTTCGTTATTACGTCTCGCATTTCTACATCGATTATGCTAATGGAATCCTCCATTTTTCTTCTCTTTTTTTCTTTTCTGACTCGTCCCTGCTTCGTTTCTATCGCGCGAATTTTTCCAGAATTTACTTAAGACTTCCGTCATGAGTGTAGAAAATAATTTTTTTTTTCCGACTCATTGACCTCGTTAAAATATTACCCGAATTACGAATTACGGTCTACGTGTTGGCTCGGTAGATATCTTCCTTTTCGTATCAGTGACTTATCAGGTCGTAGGAGCATTTTTCCACGAATAAACACCTTTTAGAGTATCTCCAAGAAAATCCTGCAAAGGACGCTTTGCTTGGACGTAAAGGTTCTTATGCATAAAGAGAAAGAGAAACTGAGAAATTTCCAGCAAATAGAAACACGTAATCGCGTATCTTCGCAGTGGCTAATGTTATTTACCTGTAAGAGGATTGGATGGAATAATTTAATTGAGAAATGCAACTGCATTTTCAATTCAATTACTCGCATTTATGGTATTTTTACTAGAAGAACATATAGTCCTTATACCAACGTAATGCATGTTTACGTTAATTCACGATTTAAAGCGAAAACGCTTTTATTCATAACTGAAGAAAAATACAAAAAATTGCCCAAAATTTACTGTCAATTTTTTCCCCACTATCCTCACCTTTTGTCTATTCCATCCCGTACACAGTCGAACCTAATTTCAGTCAATTTCAGTTAATTCTAGTCAATTCTAATATATCCTGCTTACCGTTGATCCACAATGCTACGCCTTGTATTCTCGACTATCCAATGAAATATGCACAGCAGTTAAAGCACACTTGTGCACATAGGTATGTTTGATATCACAGCCCCCTATGGGAAATCAATCAACGAAATTATAGGTTGGAAAACAAAGCGATTCTTTTCTTTTTTTTATTTCTCGATATTTTCATCAGGAAACTTCAAAGGTTTCGCTTGGTCGACTGTTCCTACCTTATTTAATGGTTAAACTTTGAATGAGATTGTTCGGCGTACCGATTCAAACCGGTCCGGGACGTTCGAGTCCGATTCACGTACATAATCTCCCTCGTACAGACCTCGATGCATTTATACGCCAGCGATCCTTTAGTTCGGCCGGATTTCTATGAAATATGTAACTGCCGTTAAACCAGAGTCGCGTACGGTTCGCGTCATATTCCGTGGTGGCGGGTCGAGCATCCTAATGATTCGTTATTGAGGATTAGTTTAGTCTCCACACGTGTTTCAGCTTTTCGTACTCGAGCATCGCTACGAATTTGATCCCGGGTATCGTGCGAATGTCGAGGGGGAAAATAAATTTGTACAATAAAAATAAAAGAGAAAAAAAATTCGTCAATTTTTACTCGACAGAACAGACCTGGAATCGAATAAAGGCGAGTTTCTTGAAAAGTCAATAAGACCTTGGTCGGTTCTGGAATAATTGATGCTTCTTAGAAACTGAAAACTAGACGTTAAACCAACCCGTGCGAGTTTTTCGAATTCTTGAAAATTATTTTATTTGAGTTGTATTGCGCTTTGGAATTCGAAAAAAAAAAATTGATATCGCCCGTACCTATATCACGTTAATACGAATGGGTTTTAATGAACAGAATTTTTCGATTTACGCCACTGGATTCTCGTTGCGCTTTATCATTTATCAGTAGCGGCTGGTCGATTCTCGGCAAAGCGTAGTACATAATATATGCTGTATACGTGTACTTAACCAGACGCTTACAAGCTATTTGGCTCGATAATTGAGACGGATTATTATGAATACTGTCGGGGCTTCTGTTTTGCATACCACAAGCGATCACTATCCATGTTCCCCATTATTTCCATCCCATGTACAGCATGATTGGTTAATTTGGATTTAACAAAAATCCACGTAATAATACGAGCGGAAAATATGATCCAGAATTTAAGAAAAAAATAAAATAAAAAAATCCTCGGCTAGCAGGGAACCTGTAGATTTATAACAACGTCCCGAGAATATCGAAGTCGCGAAATCGTCAGGCCGAGTGAAAAGTTGAGCAAAGTTTTACTTCGACACGAATGAAAAGCGCATGACGAAAAAGGACAAAGTTATGAGTGAGAAAAAGTGTAGGAGAGAGAAATAAAAGGCGAAATAATAAAAGTAAAAAACGAAGATCATTTTATGGGTACAAGAGAAGGAGAACGAGAGAACGAAGACAATGAGTAAAGAGGAATAAAAAATATGTAGAATTCGCAAAAACATGAATTCATAGATCCGCCATTGTATCAGTGGATCCTCGAATTATAGTTGCAAATTATAAGTATGTACCTACTTGGGAAACACGCTTCACCATCGATCCTCTAACCCCTATTGAGAACTTTAATGGAAATTAAATTGTGTACCAGCCCTATAGGTGACAAGTGACCAAGCCACATTGACGATCCTCCTCCAGACGACGCTTCAGTCAGATTCTAACCCACTTGCCAATTCAAGGACATTGCAACCTTCGGCATTTTCATTGAGGATCCAGAAAAAAAAAGATCTATCGATCACGACCACTTCCATCGCCTAAAGATTCTATGGATCAACTGATATAATTATTCGAAGCGAGAAACTCACGAGTTACATTAGCACGGGGCTCGAGTCGTCGCTCTTGCCTAATCTGATTAGAGGGAGAGAGAGAGAGCGAGAGAGAGAGAGAGAGAGAGAGAGAGAGAGAGAGAGAGAAAGCAGCGACCAGAGCGATCGATATTTTCGCGTGAGTTTTCCAGGCAATTGGCGACGAGATAGCGTGGTCGGCATATTTTATATGCGTACGTACAACTCGACCCCATTTATTAGCCGTACACATGCATACGTGATACGTCCGTCCATCCTGCGTTACAGCATCCGTTTCCTCGATGCCGTCCACTTCCGCTTCTGCTCCTAACCCAATGACACAGTCGATACTCGCCAGATCTGGTATCTGCCATTCGAATCCTTTTTTTCTCCCTTAAAACTATCAGCTCATCGGACTCTATATTCGCAATAATCGCTACTTCGCACAAATCATTCCGACGGCCTTTTTCTTCTTCCCACTAAGGTTCTCCTTGCCGTAACTTTTATTTCCCTTCTCGTCTATGCGTCAACTGGGAGTTCGGAGCTGGTGCTCGGCCACGTCCCATCCGTCCCATATATCCTATCGATCCCCCTTAACGATAAATGGGAATAAATCGCAAAGCACTTCGCGACTACGTTATCTCCGCCGGAACGTAGCATAAAATATTTCTGTATAGACAGCTACTCCAGAATCCAGCAGCATCCAATGAAATTGCATATAACGCACTGTCACTGCACTGTCCAGTTATATGTATGTTTCGCATCTAATGGATCTCGTATCAGTCGCCGACCACGACTGTGTACTGAATAAACGTGGCTCGAGTTTTATGAAGCATAGAAAAATATTGTGTAACCGGTAACACGTAAGGGTCTATGTAGGACACAGTGAGTACATAGGTATCGCCTTTATCGCTCTTTACTTCGGTAAGAACGTTTCTCGTGACGTAGGGTGCGATTACTCACGCTACTCAAATTGCTGGACAAGAGTCCCTCTGGTATTGAACTATCGGTTCTTCCCTTGCACTTCGTTAACGCGAGAATCCCGCTTTTCTTCGTTTAGGAGGATCTTATGTCCAGGGTATTTATGACGGGGTGCGGCCTGGCTGACCTCACACTCTTGACACTCTGACACCCTGCTCGCTCTCTCTCTCTCTCTCTCTCTCTCTCTCTCTCTCTCTCTCTCTCTCTCTCTCTCTCTCTCCCCGAGTATCCGACAACACGAAGTCTTAATCAGATTAGAGCAGGGATCGATTTTTTATTTCTTCCTCTTCTATTTTTCTTTTTTTTTCTCCTCTTCTTTTTATAGGTGCCTATAGTTATACTAGCCCTATATACATGATTCTGAATCAGGACTTCCTTCGCTCGACGTACGTTATACGTTTCTCCCATGTTCACGTGACATTAACGTGCCGCCACTATGGGACGGGGTGGTGGGGAGGGAAGGGAAAGAGGGATGAAAAAAAATATCCGTCCTCGTTAACGAGCCGAAGCTAATTTCGACCTCGTAGAATAATTGGGAGTTCTTGCTTTTTTTTTTTTAAAGATGTCCTTTTCTTCTGTCCTGCTCTTTCTCTCTCTCTCTCCGATAATGGCGACTTCGAACTCGAGTGAGAAAAATTTCGCGTTGACGTTCGCCAGGGCAGACTTTAATCAAGCATCTGTCCGTAATGGGTTTCGCCTTCGTGCGATATTTAAGAAGTAACACTGTCTTCGTGTTGCCTTCTACTCGGCCACGCATATTTCTTTTACGTCCATCCTTCTACAAAAGAATCGGGATGCTGTGGTCCAGATGATTCATGTGATCGCGACGTCGTAATGCCACATAAATAATTTAAGCAGTTTTTCTTTAATGCAAAATTGACATCTTTTTTTTTTCTCTAAACTGGACATTTTCGAATTAATAAATTTTCATGGAACCATCAGTATCCATTGGCCACTGTGTCCTCCAGCTTCAGGGTGTTTATCTCGGTCGGTTATTTCGATCGAAAACAGTCTATAAGCCACGTTAACCCCGTTGTCCACATAACCAATCGGCATTTCAAGAAGCAGATAACACTTAGCAGATCCAATCAATGATTCAGAAGATTAATGGATAATTTTACGTTTTTTACGATCTATCCAAGGCTAAAGACAGAATTCGATTATTACTCGATCGATCAACAACAGCAGCAGGATCCATTTTGAAAATCGTTAAGACACGCAATAAAAATAAATTCCCGAAACGAATTCCAGAATAAAATGCAAGTCTAGCAACCACGGACGTAATTGAATAAATCCATATCTTCGTCACAGTCTCGTTCGAGATCTGGTCGGGGTTGCACTCGCAAGGGTAGCTCGCGCTCCGTGGGAGGGTGGCTGACCCTAGAGGCCCGACTAATGGCCAGCTAATTGCCAGAATGTAAATAAATATCCCCCGACTGGTCGTGTACCTAGTATGCCCCATGTGCCGCCCCATGTGCCGCCCCATGTGCCGCCCCTGTCGCCCCTTTTAGCCCCTGTCAGCCCCTAGAGAACCCAACTGGGAAGTAGGAGGAGGATCTAACTATGAGAATATACGGCGCTCGGACATGCATTGCTACTTCTACTTCAATAGTCTATGAACTGCTGTTCTCCGCTCTAGCACCCATAACCTCAACTATGTGGACCTGGAGTATGTGGCTATAGTTATAGCAGCGCCCAATTCTGCCTTATTTCTCAAGTGGAAAGACAGGCAAAAAGTTTGATGAAAATCTAGAGATTCTGTTAGCGATACTTGAACCGGTAGGATATTCGCGTATGCGCTCGCAGATGCACGCATGGGAAATCGTCTTGATCGGTATTTTCGTAGCCGATATAAACGTTTTATAAAGCCTTTGTCATGCTTGGCTGATTTCTTCCGGAGCACTTGGACGCCATCATTTTCTCTAAAGATTTGTGAGTTCGACTATGGATTCCGCACAATGGTGACTACTGGAATCTAGTGGATCCACTATGGGAAACCACGAATAGAGTATTTCTGTTAATGCTGAATTCCGAGCGGATATTCAGCCTCGTGGCGGAGAGTATCGATCCCATATAAATCGGAAGGAGGATGTATATCTGTACATCTTTGTTGAAATAAGTGAGTGAATGTGTACAAGGAAAACTCTGGCTTACGTAAGAAAATTACTAAAATCTTAGAACCAGTGTACCTATGCCGTCTTACCTGGAACTTTTTCTTCTCCACCTTTCTTATTTTTTCTTTGCACTTTCTTTTTCTTACCGCTTTTCAGTACTATCCGCTTCTTCGTATATCCTGCCTCTTGCGCTACTTTTGCCAGGACGTTCATTTTTTTGTTCCTTTTTACCGAACCCGAAACCCGCTACAGCCGCAGGAGCCCTGCGGCAGACAGGACGTGACGTCAGCGAATGCAAATTCCCCACACCTTCCGGCATCCTACTTTTATTGCTGGCCAGATCGGTTGATATTCTTGGCAGGTTCGAACCAGCTTCTGCGAATTGTGAACTCCTTTTCTACGGCTCCTGGTGGCAGCAGTCATTTTCGATTATCTAACTTATGGCCAGTCAAAATTATTTCAGGCAGCTGGTAAACTACCAGTGGATTTTGGTAGCAAGGGTAATTAAGTTCCATCCGACGGATATCCGATATCGGAACTGGCCCGAGAGTCTTCTTTGAAAGAGACAGAAAAATCAGGGATAGAAAGACTAAAAAAAGTTAAATGTAAAATTGGACTATATCACAGCGTTAGCTACCGTCGAAAAGAACAAAAAAAAGTGAATTCCTTCTGCCATTTATACCAGCGGGAATAGATTGTCCTATCCTCGGTTTCCTGGCAGTTCCGCTGTGGCAGCACCGGCCACGTTTGAACGGCACAAAGGGCTGTAGTCCGATAGCCTGACTGTCAATAACAGGATAATTAAAGGACTCGCTTAATTAGTACCATAGTCCTGTGCCAGACGAGATTATTTCTTGTGCTCTTGCCGGAGGAAACAAAAAGTGAAGTAACGATAGATAAAAAAAAATTGAAAAAAAAAGAAAAAGAAAAAAAAGGACGAAGCGAGGCAGGACCAGAGAAAATAAAAGGATCAAGGTTTAAAGAAAAGGAGCGAGGACTCCTCTCGCTGTTCGAGACTGGCTTTTGCCCAGGCGAAATGCTGTGGATGAACGTGACGCGAATTATATCCCATTTCCACTATTCCCCCCGTCAGTCCAAACTATCTCGCTTTCCACTCCTTCGCTTCTCACTAAATCCTCCTCGTTTCTTTTTCATTTCCTCGTAATTTCATTAACGAAATACGAGCCGTGAAATCGAGGAAATTCACAACCCAAGAGTTTTCTTTGCCTGACACCGTGTAAAAGAGGCCGCAGCTCCCTGACGTGATAATGACCTACCTTCGTCTACGATACTTGCGAGTAATTAGATATATGATTATAAAAGAGAAGCTGCGAGAGTCAAATAGTTTTGAACCAGATAACAGAGGACTGAACGTATTATGAGCGTTCTTACGATTCCACAGTAACAGCCGTTCTGAATAATTTAGGTAATAGGTATAACGTTGTAACGCTAGAAGGGGAACAGTGCGTTTATTATACTCTAATGCAATTCTATTCACTCGTAACAGCTTGTTTAATGGCGGTATCTCGATTGTTCAGAAACCCGACTATTGTCGCGCTCCGGGTATCATCCTTTGGGATTTCGTTCTTCATCCTTCGGTCCTTCGCCGTTTTGTCCTTTTGGCTTAATCGCAGACCCTTTCGTCCTTACGCGATTCAGACTCTATAGACCCGACTACGATTCTCAGGAATTTCTAAACGGACTCGCGAGTCATAAATAATCAGAATAAACTGCAACGGACAACGAGGATCTTTCGTTCGTTCTACTGTAATCAAAAACAATTTAAAAAAAAAAAAATCAAAAGTATTCGCGACGTCCGTAAAAAAAAGCTCTCTGTGTACTGCCAAGTGATTTCATTCAGGACTCTTGAAATCTGACAAGTCGACAGTTACCAGTCAGCCTATGTACGATTTTGAAGGACAATTCAAAATTTTTGAATTTTGAATTTTCCTATTGCACGTCCTTGCTGACTATTTGATTACGGCGTCTCTCGCAAGATTTGACTGAAGCACTCCTACGAAAGTCCTCAAGATCTAAGGATCGTAATCCCTAAAGAAGCTTTTGAAATTAGAAGCTTTAAATTTCATTATCCCTCGGCACATTTTGGTCGCGATGTTCAGCCATTTTGCTCAGCCATCGGAATATACTTCTGGCACGTGGACATTCCCTTTGATCGCCATAATTAGCCGTGTCTTTGCAAAGACTACTTTAATGCTTTCGCAACAATAAACAAAAATTTTCGTTACCCCCGACCTGTCGTCGCGAAGCCCGCCGGGTTTTCTCTCGGCAGCCTAATACACTAAAGAGTGTATACCTAAAAAAGTCATTAAGGGGTAGTTCGTAAGGTCAAAGACCCACCATTAGAGGACCGTCGTTGTAGGATAATGGACCTGCGTTGTGTTATGGAGTTTGGGACCAGAGAACCTTTTAAATTGTATCCCCAGAAGATGGCGAATGCGCCGTAAAAGCCACACGGCTGAATCTCATTTGCAGAGTTTCATATCGATTTTTACGTCGTCTACTCAACCACGACCTTCTAACTTTCCTGCGTATTTAATGACTTAATTCTTCGCTCCGACCGGCTAACTAACCATTTTCATCAGTTCAGCATCATTATTGGTCCATTGTATCCCTTGCGGATCCATCTCGCTCCCAGGGGGCTATTTAAGATGCACTAACCTCTTTTCCCAAGCTAAAGATCTCTCGCATGCTCTTCACTAACGACACATTCAGCTGACCCGCATATTCTCGAAATTGCGCCAGTGTGAATGGGACTTTCCGCGTGGCTCAGCCATACCGACCTAATATTATTGCGAAACCAGGAAGCCTATACACGGCGTCAGAGAGATGGCTGTCTCCGAGCGAGAAATATGGTTGGAGAATCATAAAAAATATAGCCACGGAAATAAAGTATGTGTGGTCACGCCACAGATAAGAGATAGTAGATTGGTGGAAGCGAGTATCAGAGTGGCGGGAGTCGTTTCAAATGAAGACAGAGACGTATTACGTGACGATTCCATATGATATTCTTTATCTTATTTTTCTTCCGTGTCTCGTGATGCTATATAAACTGGAGTGAGAACAGGAAGATAAGAAGAATCCTCTGTAAATTGTTTCCCAAGAACGTCGCTTGATTCTCCCTTAAGTACAGAACAATTTCAAAACTTATCATTAGGCTGACAGCCTGCTTGCCGCAAATCGCGACTCTGCCCACTTTAGTTGAAAAAATAATATCGCCGGCTGTACACATACGGCACTTGATGTATGTCCAACAGACTCTTCAATCTATCAGAGACACCAGGAGCTGTAATCGCGAGCGGGTATAACATAGGGAAATACAGTGGTTTTCTATTAATGATAAAGTCGTTTGACATAGGTTACATTATTTATTCATAGCAGCGAATGCTAGTGGTTAATTCTATTGCTGTCGTTGTGGCTATTCAAGTTTTTATATTGATCACTGTAAGACACAGTATAGTCTCCAATATTTCTCTATATAAATTGGACTGCAGTGTCGGTGTAATTATTGAAAATAAATTGAATAATTTTGCGGAATCGTCCCAGCTGCGGGGAGAGAGGAAAAGTGGAAGGTAATTTTTCTTGAGTAATGGATCAGCAGGTAATTATTGGTAAACTGGGTGGAGGTCAGAAGGTTGTAGGTTTGATAGTCATATAGGTAGGAAGAGTGTAGGGTATCGAAACACCTCGCGACTAATTAGCCTGGGAAAGAACCGTGGCTACCACAGCGGAACGGACAGTGGCTGCTCGTTGCCAGCCAATTTCAAAAGTGCTAATTACGAGAACTTTCAGTTCAGAAACTCGCAATTTTCCAGCCAAATTGTAATTGCCCGCCATAGACAATAAAATATCACTTTCGCAATAGCGAATCTCTTTCTCCGCAGCTGCCGCGGAACTTGACAGTTTCGCCGATTGTAGCACGTTGGGTTAAGGCGTTGCTGGAATTATCATTGTTTTAGGAAATTTGGCATTTTTGTGAAACGATGGAAAAAATGTATCTTTTACCATAAAACTCTATGGTACATAGAGAGTAACTCTCTAGGGCGATGCATGCAATTTTCTGTGTATACGAAAATTACGAATAGTGAGGTAAAATGAATAAGCCGATAGAAAGAGCTTTCATGTATCGTTCAAGTCACACGAGCCATGCTATGATTTGTTCGTTCGGCATGAAAGAACACGTGCAACATATGTTCTACGTCCATACGTATGTTTTTATCCCAGCCATCAAACTCACAGCTGTTTTTGTAGCAGATATCATTTTTGTTGTTACTTTTAATTGTTACCTGCACGTTTACGCGGCAATAGAGAATTTTGATACGGCTGGAAAGGCTTGATTGCAAATTGGGCTATTTCGAATACGCGGACTGTGTGTGTATTTACAAAACGTGAGCATCCACAAAAGCAGTGGCTATATACATACAATGTATATTTAGGCATATATAAAGAGTGTATAAGCTATGATGCACATTAGTGATTTGCGGTGAAACGGTGCACGATTTTCAAAATCCTATGTGACACGAGTTTAATAATTTTTGATTGAGAATCGGTTGCGTATATTATTATTATTCGTCTAATTTTCGTTCGCAAATAAGTAAAAAATTATCTGTAATATTTCAAATGATATAAAAAAAAAAATTAAGTGCAAAAGTCATAGAGCAAGGAAAGGGAATAGACATCGTGTATGTTCATATATTCGGGGGGAGTATTTTAGTTAGTTTCGGGAAATTCCACCAGATGTCGCTGTTGAGCACCTGAAGTAGTTCCGGATAATTCCGCCAGGGCCGGAAAGCGTAAGGCTGTCAAGGATATTACGGCTGCAGCTACGAATACTCCAAATCCCAAATACAAATATGAAACATGCCATAATTATTGGAAGCAGAGTTATCAGTAGGAGATTGCCGTTGGAATCAATAAAACTGCTATTGAAGGAACAGAACGAGGATTATCTATAGGGAAAATGATTAGCTGCTGCTGTTTCCACGATTTTTAAAATTTATTTCAGTGGCACTGAAAAGAAAGCAAAAAAAAGAATTTGAATCTAGCTGAAATAAATTTACCCGATCCACATAGGAATTTCAATCCTGTTTCCTTTCTGACGTTGAACGTTTTGCGGCTGTTGGACCTCTGGACTCCATCGTAAGAGGAATCTTCTCGAACTACAAAAGAAGGACATTCTGACAGAATCTTTAATAATTTTCAAAAGAATATTCACGGGCAAAGGTTTTTCGGGATAAAGGAAAGCGAGAGCCACGTGTCAGGGATAAGAAGCACCAGCAGCAGTAGCTTTCGAGTCCTTGACTTCCTCAAGGACCTTTGTACTCTCGAGCACTTCACTGTGAAACTTCAAATTTACCGGAACAAGAGAGTCTTGATTAGCTTGACGAAGGAAAAAAAAACTGTTTCGACTTGCGTAAACACTTTCAGATATTTTCAATTTTTTAACAATCGATTATCGCATACCTTGAAATTCACACATAGAATTAATATCTATGGCGATAACGCAGTGAAGTTATCAGCTGAACCGTATCTCGTGTTACACGAAGACGATATTTGAAGGATCAACACCGCATCCAACAAATTCCTCAAAGCTGTTTCTCCCTCCTGATCTTATTTCGATCCATAAAAATCTACACGGCTTTTATATCGTGAATGCAGGCAGACTTCGAAGGATCGATCTTTCGCTGCGTTACTGGATTGTTAAGCGGGGGAATCCCCGTCCTCGACTCGAGGCTGAATATTCGTAGGATTACAAGGAAGAAGGAAGGACCGAGGAGAATCTCTTACCGGGGTAGAAGTTAAGGAAGGAAATGGTGCTTGTGCGACACTCGAGGCTTCTGCGTTAACCCCTTTTCGAATTCCTCCAGCATCTCCCCCTCCCGCCACCGCTATTCGCTTCTCGCGTAACACATCTCGACCGCCGTTTCCACCCCCTTCCAACCCCCCTTTTCCACCAATCCGCGTTCACCACGTTTCAACAGTGACATCGTGTCCCTTTAGCGGGATTGAAATGCTTCTGTAGTTTACGTCCTGACGCAATATATCGAGACACAATGAAGAGAGAGCAGACCGACCTAACCTCCCATTCTCCTGCTTTCTTTTTTCCCCTTTTTATCCTACCCTCCGACCTCCTCATTCATACATCCCAACGGTAGTTCAGGTTACACATTTCTTTTTTCCTCTTGTCCTCCTTTATTCTCCACAAGCGTAACCATCCTCCATCCTTTTGTAATTATTACCAGGCAAAAGGGACGTTAGATTTATGGCGAATTCGAGGAAGCTACTTAGTCTCTGATGCGTTTATGATATTATTCTTTTGGAAGTATGGATAAAACAATGGATATATCCTTTTTCATGAAACGGATGACATGACGTCGATATCATCGATACCATCGATACCGACTGCTCCTGCTTTTGTGACTTTACAGTGGATAGCGAATATAGGAGTCGGTTCGATGCGAAACTGCTATGGCTCTAGTCATGCAATTTTCTTATTAGGCACGCGTGGTATCCAGCAAGGGTGTGTGTGTGTGTGTGTGTGTGTGAGAGAGAGATAGAGAGAGAGAGAGAGAGGGTGCACAGTGTCATCCAACCCCTGGCCAATGACAATCGCTAGATGGATAATTATTATGGCTCCCGATCTCAATCTTTTAATTACACAGGACTCTCCCTGGGGGGACTGTCGTGTGTCTTGAGTATATCAAAGAAAAATTAGAGTCGCGATTTAATCGTTGATACTAAACGACAAATTATACTCAGGCTACTATGGGCAGTACGATTTTTATTTCTGCTTTCACAGTTTCTGAACATTAGCTGTATACGTGTTCTGTATAAATAACACGTGCCATTTGAATGAAGGGAAAGTTTTTATCGGACACGTTATGATATATCGTTAAATCATTAAGGGCATCCAAAGTAAATATGCAGACAGGTAGGTAAATGTATGTATATAGTATATGAGTACTTATAGAAGACGGGTCTCATTCTCTTGAGAATTTATCCAATCAATAAAGATCTTGTCGAATGTCATTTATACCCCTTGGATATTTTCGGAAGGAAAACGAACACTCCATTAATTCATGCCTGAATCAATCATACTTCCAGGTTCATATATAAATTGTCACCTTGTCATCTCGCTTTGATAAAGGCACAAGTATTCGTTTGGCCATGTCAAAAAAATATCAGCTGAGAAATTATCAAAGGCAATTACGTATTTAATACAATTGTGCTTGCAGCATGGATATTGGTTCTATCGTGCAGACGAGCAACTGCAGCTGCAGCTGCAGCACTTTTCGTGCTCCGTTCTTACGTCGTCCTTCTGCTCGATTCCTACCAGCTTTCGTAGTAGGGAACCTTATATTTTTTTAAAACTAGAAATCCCTAGAATATCCCTAGTCAATGCTACAGCCATCGGCGAGTATCGATAGATTTCCATATGTGGGGCTCAAGGTATCGATCTATCGCATGCTATCCGCTGATCGTGACTCTCGACGTTCCCCAATGCAAATTTACCAGGAAAGTTATTAACGTGTAATCCACATCCTTCCACCCTTCGAGCTTCAGGAAATTCATTGGACACCTATCCGAAGTGAAGAGCAGCTATCGCTATGGGAAAAATCCCATAAGAAGGGATTTGAAGAGCGAAGGGCTCAAAAATCTTTCAAGTTCTTATCGGCGGCTGCGATAACGTTTTCAGCATCTTCGCTAGTCGGTCATCTGAAAGAGAAGCTGGGCCTTCTTGAGGCAGGTTTGAAGGAGCTAAGGTCGAGAGGCTATTGTAATAGTCACCAGAATCGATAATAGTCCGTGTTGCATCGAGATGAACCTTGAGATTGTATTTTATTTTATGCCAAGGCTGCCGGAAGTCGCGTGGCGAAGGGTCAGAACGGAGCAACAATAAGGAAGCTTAGGGATGGGACATTGCGCAAAGTCACGAATGTCCTAATTGAAAATCAATATTTGCACTGGCTCTTGGCTGCTTCACCCTGACGCACTTCACGTTAACCCTCGTAACTTTTACTGCATCCGCGAGTCATAAGTCATCGTAACCTACTGGACTGCAGTTGGGAAACGACTAAGGAATATAGAGTCCAAAAAAGACTTAGCCGGTGAAAGTGGTGGGGAAGTAATTTCGAAAGCGAAAAAAAAAACGATATCAACACGAGTGGAAAAGGAGGAGAGAAGAATTTGAAAGTTTTTCCTCGTATAAAAAGAAAGTCTCGAAGAAAGGTCAATCCTTTCACCAAAATGTCCTTCGCCCCTTTTACATGTGACTATTTGTCATCTCATCTTAAAATTCAATCAGGCTTAAGTACTCGATCCCCAGAAATCTGAAACCTCTTTGATAATCATATAGGAAGATTTTTGAGTTTTACACGTGCTTTATACATGTGCGAATACATGTGCATAGGTGATGCAGAGATGGATACGTGCTTGGGTTTACGTTGACGGATATACGGAATGGAACGGACGGGAGTGACGAGATGCATTTAGGAGGGAACCGCCGGCGTAATGGCGTCAATAGTGCTGATTATGTGACCGCATTTGCTCTCGGAGCGCCGGACGCCAGGGGTGGTTTTGAGGGACAGCAAGGGAGGATGACAGCCCACTAGGAATGACGTAGAGCCGACCAGTAGGACCGGGACAAAATGCGATCCAGCAGGATGATCTGCGAGTGGTCAAGTGTCGCTCCTGTGCATCCAGTACGTGAGGGGGTGGTCACACCCACACGCACCCACACAGACCCACACACGACCGCCCGATTGCGAGAGGACGTTTGACAAGCTGGCGGCACGTATCAACGCGATTTTCGAAAAATCTCAACCCTTTCGGAGAATGGATCTTGCAAAATTGATAAGCTGGGAATATTATTTGACACGCTTACTTTTATGCAAATTTACTTAAATTATCAAATTTAATGACAGCATATTGGATCATAATACACGTCCTCCATCAGCCCCAATATCGATCCTCTATAACAGCTGTCCACTCCATACTCATTCAGTAATTTCCTTCAGCCTGTCCATCATCCCTTGTTTCCGGTTATTCCCGACCGTTAGTATATCTTGTTCTGGTACATGTAAAATGTCTGCTTCGATAAGCACTAGAATCCTGAGCCAGAATTTCAACTAAATAAAATGCTTCACCATAGCCAAGTATGTGTCCGATTGAATCGCGAGGTTCGTTCTTGAAAATTTCGCGCCCGGAAGTAACCGGCCGATCTCCACATCCGGAATCGAAGCCCCGTCGAATATTTTCTGATATCTATTTTCCTTGGGCAAAAAAGGGGTTCGCAGCCGACCGAGGGCTTGAAAAGCACCAACGAGGCAATGCGCCGTATATCGGCGTAAAGTCAGAACAATTGCATCAAGCTAGACTGCATCGTAAAATGCATTTTACGTCCTGATTCCGTGCGATGCGATATCCCATTCGCGATTCTACCCTTCGGACTCAACATTTTTCTTCTGCAACCACAACCCCTGTCTGACCTCCTATTACTCTTACTACTGATATTACGTATCCATGATGTTTACTGTACGTATAAGTAAACTCCGTAACTGAACTCAGCTCAGCATTGGGCACGAGTACTGCTGGCCTAATACGACCCCAATGATATCAGTAACCAGTTAGCAAGTAGCGAGCTAACCTTTATGATAACATTCTCAAGACTAAAATATGCCTCAATACATATTCAAAGGGGTGGCTCCACGTTTTCCATCGACCATTAGCATTAATCGCCTTCCGGCTGGAGGATTGACTACCTACTGAATCCGTATTGTATTGGATTCGCGGGCTACTACCCCTAACCAACAACCCTTGCAATTTTACTGCAATGAAATAACCGAGATTTCCCTGAACGTCGTTACGCCATTACTTGAAATTCATATACATACCGACCAATAATTTCATCCCCTTTTACACGGCTGTGGATTAAATTTCTGGTCCATCCAGGCTGTACTAAACGAAAAACAAAATGTACCGCGAAAGACAAAAATTCTCTGCCAATTTCATACGGGAATGCGATTGCGGAAGTACACACATGTCCAGGATACTCACATGGGACTTACGTGGTCCAAGTAACGTCCATTCTGTCACTTCCGGTTATCTCGACGCCGCCGTCACTTTTGTCATCAGCTGTACACGTGAGAACGTGAGAGGGATGAAGAAAGTCTCGGTCAGGCATTAAATCTGGAATTTTATACTTTCGCGAGAAAAAAAATTCGTCTCGTTAATGAAATATGATTTTATTACTAAATTTGCGAAATATATACATTAGGCCATACACATATATAAGTACATAATCATTCATTGATAGACAATAGGTATTCGACGATCCGTTGACGCACGGGGGTAAATTTTATCGCTCGATTTACGAGGATTTCGAATTCCTCGTCTTTACGAACCCCTGGCGAATTAGCGACTAACCCCTTTCGATGTCTTCGAATCCTCTCGAGCGCCCCTCAAAAATTTGCCCCAGTGACTCGTGGCGTCTCGAAACATTGGGATATGTGTGTATATATAATACATATATACTTTTTTTATTTGCGCATATACCTATATACATTCACGAACGCGTATGATTATATATAGATATATTTACACGTATCAGAAGCTCGATAAAACTGAGGGCTAACACCGATGACCGATTACTGAGTATCTTTGTTATATTATGGTTTTATCGTCGACTGTACCTTCGCTCCTCCTCCTTATCAATGTGTATGTCAATTGCGCAACGCAATCACTCGATATCACTGAACCATTATGCAACATTCCAGACGTCTGCTCTTCGTATTTACCTAATCATCCCCTAGTCCATAAACGAGGCCAACAGATTTGAACGCTTCTCGATCCGCAGCCACAGTGCCAATAGAAAGTCACTGTGTGTCTCGAGCATCGAATTGAAACAACCCCTGTAATTCGCAGAAACGACAATTTCCATCCCCCAATGTCGAATAGAGAAATTTCCTCGCTTCTCTGAATTGCGTTTCAACAAGCAACGATAAGGTTGACGGGAGAACGTGGCGAGTTTCACACTTTTTATTTTCTCTATTTTTTTATTTTCTTTTCCTTTCACCCCCCCCCCTCCCCCCAGCCTCCTCTTATCTCTTTCTTCTTCTCCGAAGGCATCCGAGAGAGTGGAAAGAGCAGAGACTCGACGGAGCATCGGCGTCGCCACCCTTGCTCTACGGGGTGGCTTTACGAAACAGCCCCACGCTATTCTCCCGGCACACTATCCAGGTACGCGAGTGCGATTATATTCCTTTTGTCAGGTCGTCCCGTACGTGTGCGCTGACTTTAATTACCTACATTAAGGAGACTTCCTGTTTCCGCCATTCCGCCCCTGTAGAAACCGCCCCTGGTTTGATTCGAAGAGCCAACCGGTTTCCCGGAGCCACAGGTATCATTTGCATGATAATTCGAAAACGTTGCAATTTTCTCGCTTACGTTCTCAAAAAGGTAAGAACGAGGGCTTTGCGAATTTCGCGTAATCCTTGCAAAACTTTATTATCCGAAAGGACTTGATTTGCCATCACGAAGAAACTTCTATACGTTTGTGGCTAAGCGATCTGTTTTTTTTCTCTTTGGCTGATGTCACGGAGGAGTGGTGACGCAACGGGGAGGAAGATACGAAGAGGGGATGATGGCAGATATAGGACTTGTCGTACGGCAACACGAAGAAAGTCGATAACGATAACTATAGGCGTTAGGATCGAAGGGTCGCAGGGGATTTATTAACGCCGATGGCTGCCAGCCTGATGAATCTGCTACATCGGTAGGCCGGGCTAGGAATTAAGGGATGCTGTGCAAAAGGAGATCCACCTTAGGAGATATGTCAATTGCCATTAAAGAGACTGCTAAGTTTTGCGGGTTCTTATTAATCACACGTACTAATTATAACTTATAATTAGAACGGAAGCTGTCTTATCCCCTTTAGCGTCGAGGGGATCGTTCTTCCGGCGATCGTCATTCGATTATTTATGATTAACGATTCTTCTGTCGCTTTCTTACTTTCGCTCTTTCACTTTCTCTCTCTCTCTCTCTCTCTCTCTCTCTCTCTCTCTCTCAACTCTTTTATACAACGTCGTAGCTCCAACTTTTTTTTTCTTTCTCTTAAGTCTATCACTCTTTACCACCGCGTTCCACGAGCGGAAATTATCACAGGAGACAAGAAGACACGTGGCGCATTCTCACTTTTCCATCCCCTGTGACCGCCTAAAGGGTTTCTTGCACAATTGACTATCTACGTGTGTAACCTTCTAGCCTTTAGCGCATGACGAGTCGATTATCGATATTACCAATCAATATTCATTAACCTATATGGGAAAGACGATCGCGTAACCGATCGATTACGCTATCGACAATAACAAAAATCATTCAAGCACACACATACTTCTTCTGTACAATAACAATTGTTATAACCCGACTGTCTTTGATTCTTTGTCAGCGGTTTCATTTTTTTCTTTTCTATTGTTTATTAGCTCCGCTCGATACTGCCAAGCCATGATTGTCTTTTGTCACGAAACGTCTTCCATCCTTTATCTTCGTCTCTCCTCCAGTCTCCATCCGATCGGTCGAGCGTCGGTCGAGCGTCGGTCGAGCGTCGGTCGAGCGTCGTTCAGGCTCTTCCAGTCTCTCTCGTCTTGGAGGGTGAGTCATCCCCCATCGACGGGAGAATCCTCCTAATTCTAAGCTACGACGAGTAATCGCCGTAGAAGTAGATTCGCCACTATTGTCAGTAGAGAGGGACCGGAAAGACTCGCGAGACCTTGAACTGAAAGCAAAAAGTGAAAGTGAGTCTCGTAAAAGCTGAGCTTTACCGCTTTTACGTCAGTTTTGTGGACGGAGGTTTCATGAGAATGTTGTGTAAGATCGAAATTAAAGGGAGTCAGCGGAGTCAAGGGAAAGGCTAAGGGAGTCGGACGAGTTTTGTACTTTTATAGGGACAAAGTTTACGTATTTTCTTTAGGAGGGTTCTCCATAACCCAACCCCAACCCCAAGCCCTGCCTTTGCCTCTGCCTCTGGCAACCCCCCTGCACCTATACGTATATTTAGTACCAGCTACCTCCAGCCTGGGGGATTAAAACGCACCGCCTACCGTCTACTAAATATCTCCCTAAAGATCGTGGCCACTTTGTTAATCAACCGAAAGCATCAGGACTTCAATCATCTCCCCTTTTCGATTGTGTGCGCGTAATACGTGCTCGTGCGAATTGCTGCGTGGCTGCGTGGCTGCGTGGCTGCGTGTACCACGTGGGAGTAACGATCGCCATGGGATTATTAATACAGTACACGGTGGTTATTATTGATAAAGTGGTAGGTAAGGTTAACATTCAGGAAATGCGAAATGGGAGATGAGAATTGAGAAATGAGGAAGGTGAAGTCTCGGAGGGTTTTAAGAGGTTGGGGAGGGGCGGGGAGGGGGAGGCTTTCTTTTTCATCTGCCCCCCCTGACCCCGAAAACGATTATCCAGTAATTCTTGATTACGTGATGTTGGATGTTCGATCCTTGAATGGCGATGCTGAGCGAGAGTTAAGAGAAGCAAAATCGTTTTAAAGAGAAGAAATGGGTAGACGGAAACAAGGATGAGGGAATTCGCAGAGGAAGGAGTTGGGAGGGAAAGGGAAATGAAGAAGAAGAAAAAGGATGAAGGAAGGAACGTGGTAGCTAATGCGAGAAGCGGCCGCAACGGGACGGTCTCTTCGGCGAATCGACTAACGAGAAAATCGAAGATCGTTAAGAGCAATTTCTACGAGTCGTTCCGCAGCCTCTTCCGGTTTCAACTTTTCTTTTTCTCGATCCTATTAGCCTCTCTACTTCACCTTCTCGAGCCTTGCCTTTTACAATTTTTCTTTTATACGCGATACATGCCCTAGTTTTACTTTTTCTTTTTTTTCCCTAAACCTTTGCTTTTTCTTTCTTTAATTCCACTTTTCTATTATATTTTACCAAAGGCTGTGCTTGGGGATGCGCGAGAAGGGTGAGTCCAGGGTCGATCGAAGGGTTGTTTCCTCTAAATTCTTTAGAATATCCTTATCGTCTGACATTGTTTATGTGCTGAGAGAAACGCCTCCCGTGAGGCGAGCTAATTTGAGTCGCAATTAGTCGGTAACTAACGGACGCCAAAGGGGTGAATAGGGGAGGCCGAAGCCACTGTAAATTATTGTTTTAATTTCTAGAATTCTTGTGGAAGAAAGAGAGGAGAGAGAGAGAGAGACAGAGAGCGAGAGAGAGAAAGAGAGAGAGGAGAGATAGGAAGAGCGAGTAAAAAATAGACTTGGAAATAACGTGGCTATAGGCAATAGCTAAGAGCTATATAAACACACACAATTGTTGTGTTTAGTGAATTGTAAAAATATAATTGACACCAGAAAAAAAAGGTGTACCAGACTCCACGATATAGATAGACTAAATAAACTAGTGCACACCGTTAATTGAATTAAATAATTTTAACTGATAATGGCTGACTGTTAATTTCTACCAATACGCAATTGACTAGCCGATCGCTCGACCCCGATTACCCTTTCTTAGTCAGCTACAATTTCCGAAGGGCCACACCGTTTATAACAACAAGCAACTAACGGGTTTCCACCCCAATCAACGGGCTGACCCACATTTAATTTTTCCACTTAATTTTTTCTCAGTTTTTAATCACGCTCTCCCAGCCTCCATTTTCACAATCAGGAATTACATCGATCAAAGCAGACCCATTTAGAGATAAATGAATAATCTCATCCCCTCCAATCAATCGACTCGTAAATTTTTCAAAGAATCCTTCAAGTTCCACGGGAAAAGCTTTCATCTGAGTTTTCATCGAGCTGCAGTCGCTGCCAGCTATCCTGGTAAATCCGTATGCAAGGCAAACATCGTTGAGGCCTTCCCTAGCCGCTTCTCCTATTCATTCTCTTCCCTTCCGCTGTCGTCTTCCTGCTTCAAATCGTAAAAAATTTTTGCATTGCTACTTTTTATGCTAACCTCTCACCATCCCTGGGTTATCAGTTTTGAATTTGACCGAACGCGTAATAGACAGCTGTGCTGATAATTTCGTACTTAATCAATTTTTGATTTTATTTTAACCCCTTCGCAACCCTCTCGCTGCCATTATACCTTTATTTTCGTATATCCCGCGGGAGCAGCACTTTATTATTGCAAGCTGCGAATCGGCGGGAATAAATTATAACGACTTCCTCCCGTACGGTTAATTGATAAACCCATTATCGCTTCGGAGTTGTAAACGTCGACAAAATTGGATTTATCGTCACCGATCGCTAATTTAATCTAAACAGGGCTTAACGCACGGACGAATAATTAGGCCGACGCCTTCCGCTATTTTTTTTCTCTTAAACTCCCTACGGCAGCTTTAGGTCCCACTTCATTTTCCTAATGCGAACAAATAGTGTCCGCGTCCTGCGGGCCATTCAATTAAAATGCATTCGGGAAACTTAATGGATTAAAATTTTTTTAAGTACTTACCGGAAAACTGGGTCCCACGCACGTCGACCAATGCTTTATGCTTTCGTCGATTCAATTCCACTATGGCGTCGCATCTTTAATACGTAACTTATTAATAACATCGTAAAGGAACAATAGAAAATCTAATACATTACCTTACGTTTATTTTTCCATCGACCAGATGATCTGGACCAATTTCGAGCCGTAACGTTGATATCGACGTAACCAACTCGTGATGCTCGATCGTCATTTCCGAATCTGCAGCGACCTGGAAAGAAATCGTCGATTTAACCGATCGTTAAAAGTGCATCAGGGAGATGGAAAATATTATAGCTACTTCCGGTTTATTATTTTTATATATCGATAATCGTGTAGAAGCTTTATGGAAAATTATGATTCGATTAGCGCAAAGCAGAGGAGAGACGGAAAGTTAGAGGCTGAAACGGTAAAATGTTCTTTGCCAAAATTTCTGACTGGCTGAGTGAGCATCGTTCGAGCTTGTCTTTTGCCAGCCGATAAACGACGCTTTGGCGGCTTTTTGACTGGCGCGCGAAAGGGGAGCTAAAGAGATAAATGAGTCTTGAGATTAAATCATTTTCAAGTCCTTGAAAAGTCAGAAACTCTTGATCTTCCTTTTCTGGTCTTCGCCATCAGTCACGGTTTTATCCTGGTCTCCACTCGAGCTATTCCTGATTTTATCTACCCCAACGACTTTATACATTTTGAAGCAGATATTATTGAGACTCGAATAAGAAATCCGAGAAATGCTTCGATAAATAATAAATAGAAATTAGACTGAGATTGTGAATTTGTCAACCCCTAAGTAACCTCGCGTTATTTCCGTCTTTGCTATTTCTAGGACAACTGTGTGACGGGTAACAAGATAATAAGGGCTGTCTGAACGACCCTTACGTAAACACGAATAAGATAAGGATAGCAAGTAGCAAATAAGGTCGAGGATTGTTAGTGGATAAGTGTTTTATCTACAATTTTTATTTGGTTCAATTCTTACGATTTTACGATAGACAAAATATTAAGATGAAAGGAATATTAAGAAGGTGCAAGATCTCGTGGAAATTTGTAAAAATAAGATACCGCGTCTCAGCGTGGACTTAAAAGGATATTGAAAAAATATTATTTATCAATTGTCAGGTGGCTCGATAGGGCAAAATTCTTTGTGAAATTCTGACTTTTCTATTATATCGCGCAACGCGTCACTGGTCGCGCACAATGCGATTGTCAGTAATGATGACAAGTAATTCGGTTTATTAGAAATTTCAAAGGAATTTCGACACGAGTGATTTTCAAAGTCTTCCAAAAGAAAAGAAAGGCAGAAGAAAAGAAAGACGGCAGAGTAGCTGTGTCCCAGGTTATCGCGGTGCGAGAAGCCGCGAAAGATAACGGGAAAGTTTTAAAATAAAGGTGCAAGCGGGATAATCGGTAGGCCGGGGTCGAAATTTATCGAGAAAATTTCCCAGCACGGTTAAAACTCAAAGGTCCTATCCGACTTGGTGATCTGAACTCGCGAAATTAGCCGAAAGGAATTTCGTCGACGGCGTAATCGTTCGCGAAGTCAATTCAACTTTCGATTAGCCCTAACGATTGGTGCCTCACGTATTTACCGTGCCTCTACGTAAAATCATATTAAATTGCGTATCTTCCAAAGATTCAAATTAAAAGGAAAAGAGTGGATAGACGCGATAAAGATTTTGCAAAAAAAAAAAATAAAAAAAAAAGCTTCATTAATACCAAAACCTCGGAACCTTCTAACAATGTCTCCTCTTTAGGGGTTTCGCGGCATCGCTTTACCCTCTGTCCTTTTAATGGCGCTGCAGTCAGGATAATTGGACGGGAATAAAAAAAACTCACCTTCTCCCCATTGATATACCACTCGAGTTTGGCTGGTGGGTAGGATTTTCCACTAGTACAATTCAAGTCCACGATGTCGCCACTGGCGTAGATCTTCTCCTTGCCTGTGATTTCAGGATCATGGTCAGGCGGCGCTGCAACAGCAAACCCCACGTGAAATCGTAGACGCGTATTAGTCAGGGAGATTTTACGATTTGAAAAGTCCTCGTGACGTAACACCGAGGAAGGAGAAGATTTTCCGGCGTTAAGGGAAAAATCTTGGTTGTTCGGAAGCGGTTGCCGAGGATTTTACGAGTTTTCAATTGGAAAGGAAGATTTACTCGGATTTATCTCCATCCACCGCTAGAGATGCTCTCTAGGAGTTAGACGGAGCGATGGTCATAGGTGAATATACGTATCTAAAATTTACTTCCTGCTACTGAAATACCGGATACGATTTTGCTGCTCTTTATTTTTCAGGCTATTCTAAATGCACTATATAGATATAAGTTTCTATGTATTTTAATACACTGTTTCCTCACCGCACGCGACAAACCCCTGGCCTTAGCTCGCGCTCAGCTCCCTGTTACTCGTTATTCAGACCATTTCCTTAATTACGCTCAACCCCCAAGGCTATTTTTAATCGACGTTCATAATTGCTACCTTTGCACGTTCGCTACCGCGACACCTGCTTCGCCCCCGTCCGCACGCACATTTGCGCCAGACTCGACGCTTATTCTCACACTTCGTCAATTTCCCGAGAAGTCCTCATTTTTTTCCCTTTGACTACTGCGACCCGTTTCTACTTTTTGCTTCGCCACTAACTACTGCAGTTCCCGGGAAACCGAGAATCCACCTGTATTTGGATATGGGACCCACGTTGCTTATATCCAATGTATAGATCGATAAGTGATTAGGATGATCCAGATTCAACAGTAACAATTCAATGGGGCTCGATTTAGATCTGGCACGTTCATACCGAAACAACGCCTACGCGTGACCTTTGTGTGACGAACCTTAATCTACAATTGTAGTCGTAAAGGAACTGCCGGAAACTCGACTCGGGATGCTTAATGCCCTGAAAGTTTAGAGCCTATTAAGTAATGACGACTGCAGGGCGTGAAGCTTCCCATCCGATAAACAAGGACGAGGAAGGGTCAGAGGGTGGCAAAGGACGAAAGAAAGAAAGAAAGAGAAAGGAAGACTGAAGCCAGGAGAAAAAAGAAAGAAAAAAGCCATCTCGAAAGGGTAATTATTCGAGTGAGGAAACTGTCCTGGCGGAATGAAATTGCATCCCCTGCGTGGGACACGGAGGGAGGAACCCAAGGATGCGGTCGCTGGTTTGGCGGCTGCCGGCACGCTGGTTGCTCATCGCATTGCGATAAATTCACCCTAAAAGTATGAAGATCCTCCTCAGGTCCATGCGAGGACGAAACTTTACAGGCCTCGGACTACTTTTATCGCTCGAAGCGTCTGGTCCGACGTCTTCCGACGCCTCGCGACGCCCCCTCCTCAGTCCCCTTACGGTTTACGGCTTTGGCATACCTATATCCCATGGTCCCGCACCTCTATCGTTCTCTACCCTTAGTATCGGTATAGCCTTTCTGCACTACCAGCTCGCTAATATTTATCGCCCTTCGACATTTTTATACACCTCTAAACTTCAGAATGGAATATCCACTCGTCGTCGCTGAACGCACGTTGAGAACAAAAATTCTACTTGAACATTTCACCCTTGTAAAGGAAGTCGTCAAACCCCACGATAAAGATCTGCTTAAGTGATAACCCCTATTTCATCTTGAATTCGACAATCGTTATCACCGACCTTATAACACTGTATCGAACTGTTGCTTTTTTTTATCAACGAGACAAGCGAATTAACGAAGCTTCGATTCGCCGTAGATGCTTTTCAGAAATCCGTAGAAAAAAAGTAATGCGCAATATTGACGTACTGCGAAACAAAAAAGCAAGATTAACCATCGAAGCTCTATCGAAAGGTCCAGGAGGGATGTGGCAGACTCCTTTGTAAGTCGAGATTCAACAGTGCACCGAACACCAAAGAGTAGACTCTTGTCAAAGGATTAATTATCGGATGCCAGGGCATGTGTGTACTCACATATGACCTCCATGTAACTCTCGTTATAGACAGATGAGAATCCAGGCGCTTCAGTGATGACCTCGCACTTGTAGAGACCACCGGTTTTCAATCCGACGTTGTGAAGCGTCACTTTTTGGTCATTCGAAAAGTGAGTCTGAAAGATCAGAGCATAAATAGAATTTAATAAAGTCTCTTTATACGATTTCAATTATTAGCTAATTTATTGATCTCGTACTTCATCTCTATTGTCTATAATCAACGTGAGACGGTCGAGTGATATTTACGCGCAGCCTCTAAGAAGTACGAGAGCGGAAATAGCACTTTGGATTTTAATGGGTCGATGCTAAGTCGAAGCGAGGAGACTGCGAGGCCAATGTGAGACCGTTCGAAAAGGGCTGCACGTAAGGCCATATTGATTTAACAGTATGGGTCCTCGACATTACGTGGCTACGAAAATAACTGGAGAGAAAGAGAAAAGGACTAAGTCCCAGGAGTTTATCTATTTGAAATTTTCTTCCTCTCTCTCTGTCTCTCTCCCCTATATTCTTTCTTTATCATATTTTTCTGACCCTGACTTTCGTAAAACCGCTTTCGCGGTTTCCTCTTCGCATCCACGCGTCTAAAGTTTTGGTCGTCTATAATACACTCGGCATTTAGAGAGGATGGGACTTAGAAGAGCTACAATCCACTTAGCTTTAGCTGACGTGCCTACCGAGAATATTTGGTCTTTTCGAGGGGCAAAATTCTGGGTGAATTTCGTAGAGAGAGAGAGAGAGAGAGTGCTCCCAGACCCTTTAAGAAAGAGCCAAGGGTAGAGCGAATGTATTTATCATAAAATCTATTTATCGTGAGGGTAGCAACGATGCTGCTCCTAAGGGATGAAGCGAACTGACTCGGGCGAACCGTATCAGCTGGAACGACGGACAACCCGGCTGTCGAAGTTTGATGCCAGTTCTAAGGAGGTTCGCGAGGATAAAACAAGGAGGAAAATGGAGAAACAGAAAAACCAGAGGAGACTAAAGGCTGATGGTGCCTTTTAAGGAGTGGAGACCCGATGGAAGTTTGTTTGGAGGTTTGGATGGAAAAGGAATAAAAGGCGCGATGCTAGTGAAACAATGGAAAGTACCGGAGGATGGACAGGAGGGACGGTGAAGAGGTAAGAGACGCTAAAGGACAATGGACAAGGGGTGGGACGAAGAAGTGAAATAAAGAGGTTCCGAGTGAGGGAGGGAAGTGGGGCGGGAACAGGGAGTATCGCGAAAGAGCGAAAACTAGTTCAAAAGCGTGGAGATTGTTTACCGGCATTGTTTTATGGAAGTTACCCGCGCACTTGAGCGAACTCCAAACGGATGAAAAACTTTATGAGGTTGCACCCCAGTGGGTACGTTCTTACGAAGGACCTTGGTGCTTTATGCTTTTCCTTTATAACGGATATCGTAATTTCGCTCCGTATCATTCTGTACGCAATCAGAAATACACGTAGAATGAAGAAACGTATGTTTCGGGCAATTTTCTTTTTCTTTCTTTTAATTTTTCGATAAACTGTCAAAGTGGCTTTTTTAACCTCAAACATTTTTTTTTTGCAATGTTCATTGCGCGCCTTACCACCAGGTAAAAGTCTCCCTACACTCGAGCGTCACGTCAAAGCATTATGGATGAAATATAAGTACGAATGGAGGCAAGGAAAACAGGCAAAGTACAAAACAACGTGTCGCGCAGCAGTGTTGGATTTGAGAAAAATATGTGAGGCGACGATCGGCGTTGATTCGCTTGTAATTTCACTGGAGAACTGAGTACGAATATAATACGAGGCTTTTAGTGGCTGTAGAAATTTACGGTTGGACATGGTTGCCACGTCTGACCGTTACAGAGTGCGGAATGCAGGGCTGTACAGATCGCGGAATTTTCACGTGGGAGAGGAGAAAGAAGGAGGAGGGGCCTTTGAGTCGTCGAAGCAATACGCAAATGCTGCCAGGAGGGAGAATGGGTGGTTTCTCCCAATTTGAAAAATATATTCCGTGCCTCCGGCTACGGGAATCGAAATGTTTTCATTATCATGGAAATTCTCGGCTAATCGGGAAAATGTACGATAGCTCGGATTAATAGTTTCGATAAAATGGGAAACGAAGGCCCGGCATTCGCGACACGTAATCCTCATTATGTTTCCCCGGGTATTAACGAGAACCGATTCCGCGGCTGTCCGATTTTCCCGGGCGCTAACGACGCGCCGAACCAATATTTTCCGTCGGAATCCTCGAAAAGAGCGAAACGAGGTAAACGGATAAAATCGGCGGATTCTCTTCCGTTACGTCTCGGTTTCTTTGAAGGTATCGGGAATTCAGCAGCAAGTGCCTATCCTTCCGGTAATTATGCAAACGAGTGCTGGTGCATATTGCGCTAAGATTGCACCACTTGCTTTTCTTTCCTCACGAGCTATTTCCATTTTGCTTCTCGCAAAGATGCAGTAACGTACCGACGCCACAGTCGACGTCGACACGGGTACTTTAAAACCCTATTTCCTCCCGCGCTCCTCGCTCTCCGACTACGTCGTCCAAGCCGGGCTTTATTTTTATCGCCGTTTTGAATATGCGGCTTTATTATACGCAGCTACGGCTACATACCCTTCGGAATAAATTGAAATATTTTATGCAGAATGCTCGTGGTCCCGGCAAGAGTTACCAGGGAATACACCGCCGGAAGAGGAGACCGAAAGGAACAGGACGAGGACGAGGATGGTCCTGCGAGTTCCGCTTTCGATACACACGAACAACAGCTTGATCCAATTGAACGACCAATTTCAGGGAAAAACTCGTTTACCGACCGATTTACTCGGATCCACGTAGAAACTTTTTCACGGACGTAAAAATATCTCGTATCCACTTTTAAGAATCGATTTTATCGATTTTACATTAATGCCTCCATTCAACGGCGGATTCTCTTTGCTCCGTACTAACTTTGAGCTCGATCATCTTAACCCAGATTCGGCTGGCAATGACTCGGTCTATCTTTTACCTTGACTGGCTG
Source organism: Calameuta pallipes (assembly GCA_030142375.1). Taxonomy (NCBI): domain Eukaryota; kingdom Metazoa; phylum Arthropoda; class Insecta; order Hymenoptera; family Cephidae; genus Calameuta; species Calameuta pallipes. The sequence continues at coordinate 870,046 of JARQSW010000408.1, forward strand.
CTCGACTCCATTATAGTTCAGCCACTAAAGTCGATCGATAGAGCTGCGAACGATACTCGATCGACGTGATCGCGGCTTTCTCGACTTGACCCTGTTAATTTTGTTAGGTCAACCTTGTAACCATTAGGATCAACCTGGGTCAACGACCTCTTATCAGTTTCCGAGCTAATCCTCCCTTTTCTTTCCGCAGGCTAAAAACTCACTTTCCTCTCCCTGCTGTTAACTACATCTTCGCGAAGGGTGCCACCTTCTATCTCGATTCTTGAATCTATCCTCTCTCCCCAATTTCTTTCCTGCCGCCGCCGCCGCCGCCCTTCGCTCTCGACCCTCGCATTATCTCGTGAGGTTCGCCAGAATTTAGGACGAACTAACCTGACCCAACGTCACCCTGACGTGCCCCTCGCAGGGTAGACAAGTGGAACGACACTTGGCTCCCTATGGTCCATGAATAAACGTACAGTCTCCTATTGGCGAACAGATTTTTCTCGAAGATGGAGAGCGTAGATCAAGACCAGAGAGAGTCCCACTTTGTCGACCCTAAACCACCTACTACTGATACTCCTACTAGTACTACTACTACTACTACTACTACTAGGAATACACTGCTACAGCTATGCTGCTGCTGATGCTGCGGATGCTGCTGCCACCACCACTGGACCGACCCACCAACCTTCTGACCTTCCTACCCTTCGCCCCCACCCACCCCTTCCACGCCCGGATCCTCTTGATCGTCATTTATAATGCATCGTGAATCGCCCTTGGCTAAAAAACGATCGACTTTACTTCGAGCACAGATTTGTCTCGTAACGCTCGGCCAAGACTTTTACCAGTCGCCCGTGCAGATTCTCTTCGATTTTTCTAGAGCCACTTTGCGAATGAAATACGAGCCGGGCATTCCGTGACAGGGAAAATATAGAAGACGAAATTTCAAAGTTTGGAAACTGGTCGACTGCTACCCTATTGGATGTTACGCTCTTCTAAAGTTCAGTGTTGTCAGAAGATAAGAAATGATGACTACGCCAAGCGAACGTGGGTACATCTTCGCTTTCATTCTTGTACAAAAAAATCTCGTTTTCAGAAAAAAAAAGCAACAAACGTCCTTTGGAATTGATACTCACATCAACTTCTACACCTTCGACGCGATAGCTGTGTTGACTGGGCGTCGCTTTGGGCACGTATCTGTAGAATTCCTCGTGATCTTTGTACCAGGTCACGGAGTAAAGTTTGTCGGTCCCAAGATCGTAGCTGAAATAAATGAGAATAATATCGATTAATGAAAATTATTATTTCTTATCGAATTGCTGGTACGATTTTATCAACTAAACTTTTTTTATGCAGTGGCCAGCCTGGCAAACTGACACAATGGCGACTTCGAGCGACGATCCAAAATGTTTTCTTATTTCTATAGCGCGACAGTCCTCGAGCATTTGCACGATACAGCGACAGCCCGCTGTAAGCTGGAGTTCTTTTGTGCGACTGTTTGCTAATACCTATCTACATCCTCTTCGCCACAATAATGGCTGCCACGCAACCCTCAGTCTGCACGCGAAACCCTCCCTTGGCCATTGGGCACTTTAGTCGCCGATAAAAACGAAAGGGTCGCTTAATCGTTGGTTAAAGAGTTACGATTAACGGGAGCATTCTTAGGTATCCTTTCACTTTGCCATTTCAAGAGCGACACGCAAAGAAAGGACTTTGTCCCAAAGGAATTTACAAGGTAGTTCGTCGTCGGCGAATCGTCTTCATTGAAAAGTGTTAAAACTTTTCTTCACTGGTTTTCTCAATCGCTCTAAATGCTGTTCTGAAAACGGGATATAACGATCCTCGAAATCCATTTTTTTTTTCATTTTTCTCCCAGGGAATCCTTCCCCGGTTACTCGTTCGGTATCATCATCCCCTGAAATTTTCACGTGTCATCCGATAAGAATAATTGATCGCCGAGAACAAAGTGTTTTCCAGATATCAATATGCGGGCTGCAGAGCAAGTGTAATAACGACGGCAGGCGTCGTGGCGCAGGTAGACGCGGAGATCCAGTAGAGCAGTCCGCGAGGAGGCAGACACGGATAGAGGAATATAAATGGATTTGGGAGATAGGAACTGGAGGAATCGTCAGGATACTCGAGAGTTCACGGTATTTAATTAATTAATATCTCACACACTGACAGAACTCGAGACTCTAATGATCTCGGTGCTCAATGCTGGAGTCTCCGGTGAGGTTGACACTTGCGCGAAGACAGGACGACGCTCGGTAAACAACCAGACACCAAATTCCCTCATACATAATGCCAACCATCTCAGACGTAGTTTGATGCATTTGCGACTTCTAGAGACTCGACACTCGCTACTCACTATTCTCTGGTCGGTGGCCGAATATTAGCAGGAGCGAACGAGCCAGATATCCCGGGAGGGTCCCTACCCAATGTATCCAGCATCCGGAGCGTATTCAACACGTCCGGAGTCCCTGCCGGGAGGCCCCACTTCGCCCACTGCATGAATAACAAACTAATCAGAACGATGAGATATAGCGTTTGCCAGGATATTAAGCTATTTAATTACATACGTGTACAAGTAAATAGCACTTTGCGATTAATGCCAATATCCGTGCGGAGAACGAAAGGAACCGGTCGAGATTAGGAATTTCAAGAAAGACCTAAGAAACCCGAAGGAGCTCAAGATCAATAGAGAGAATCTAGAAGTGCAATCTTAGAAATCCTTTCAGAAAATGCAACTTCCTCGGTATTTCCGCTGTGCGAGCCATCTTCTTAATTGAAGGTTTATCAGAATCCAAGCTCCTTCGGAAAGCGCGACAGAAGTGTCTTATCGGAAAGATCATTGGCAGTGACCAGCAAATGGAAATGTTTTGATCACGTGAAATGATCGAGGCTCGATCACCGTCAAGATACACGAATTTTCGTGGATACTCGGAGATAATAATCGGTTCCAGGTTCCGGATTCTCTGTATAACGTAGCCACTCGAATCTGCCTCCGTGCTTCTCTACGTTAATGCATTCCAGTGCAATAGTATAGCGCAGTGGTAAAACCGGTTGGTGGGATGTAGCGAGTAGCTACGTACCCAGGGGTGGCATTCGGCCCGCTGGAAAAGGGATTGCAGCAGTCAAGCGTAGGTGCACAATTTGGAGCGTTGCGTCGTGGGATTGATTTGCATCCTCTGGCTCATTTGCTGGGTCGTGTCCTGTGGGAACAGGAGGCTCCAGTCTCTACCCACGTTATTCACCTTCCATTCGTACCTTCCGACCACCTTCTATTTCTCTTCGTATTTTCAGTTTCTACTGATTTTCCCATCCTGCTTCCTCTCAGCCTCTGTTTACCTCAGCTGCCTATTCTGAGTATTGATGCACGCAGAAACGTGGAAACACCATGGCGCCCATACACAATACGTTTCTCCGTCTCGAGTAAGACTCCTTGGCTCAATATACATATATACATATATGTATTCCTCAATTCCTATAAAGTTACCCCTATGCCCTATTAAGTCCCTTTCTGGTCCATCCATCCACGTAACTCATTCACTTAGGAGCGATACGAAATTTCAGATCCGTGTTACTAGCAATAATATCAGTTATAGCAGCAGCTGCAGTAACGTGCTGGCAGCCATTGGTACTGGAAGTAGCGATGATAACTGTAAAAGTATGGGGTCATTTGTAATGGCAGGTACGTGGGTTAGCCGGACCATCAAGTTGATATCGAACGACGAGTTATCAAAAGAAATAGATGAAACGAAATGGATAAGATGACCTCGGAGCCTCGGATGTGCGTCATCCGTCTGGATGCAGAGAAGAATGAAGAAGATGCGTGCGGAATGAAAATGAACAGAAAAAATTTAATAAAGAACAAAAGCATCGCGCTCGTTAGGTTAGGTTCGTTAGGAGATATCAAATTCGATCCCTCGTTGATTCCCATAGAAAAAATGGCGCTACGAGTCCTTTGATAAGACGAAAGAGTCTGCGAAGCGTCGAACGGACAGGGCGCAGCGCGGAGAAGATAACAAACGATGCACCACTGCATTCGGCTGACTGGTGCATTTTCACACCCCTGAGCTGCCGAGGCGTCGCACTCGTCCCTAGGACAGTAAACCAACTACGATCCCCCGGACGGCAAACTAATTTGCAATTTATACGAGAGAGGACGGGTGGGTGGGTGGGTGGGTGGGTGGAGTTGGAGAAAGGTGGGCATAGGGGGGGAAACTCATAGACGCGTGCCGACTGATCCTCCCGAGGAGGAGGCTCCGTTGGTTGAGAGCGAGGGAGGGGGGAGGGGAAGCAGAGTCTCGCTAATATTAGAAAATGTCGTGTAAAGTCATAATTTCACCGCGGCTGACGTGTACGCCCCTGGTACGATTTAATTATTAACTTGATGAACTGCAATACTGCCGAGCCAGCAGCGCCGCCCTTTCCCGTCTCCTAGTTTCTCGTCACAGCCCGACGTTCGACTGATTAATAAATCTATTTGGATCTAGTTACGGGAATCGAGATTCTCGCCAGCGAAATTCTGATCTGTTCCTAAAATCTCGGCAAACGAGTATATAGGGTGGAGGACCGTCTGGGTTGCTTGAGAAAAGGAGTAAAATCGAAAAAGATACATGGACTATTGGAAGAGAATAAATGGTAACGTCCCGACTGCAGGCACCAGGAGTGGGACGTCGACGTCGTTGGCGTCGTTCTTCGACGTCGGATCATGCCCAAGATCGATCGGTATGTGTCCTGGAAAATTGCGAGGGAATGCTCCCTCGACGAGACAAGGAGTAGTCGAGCGCCCAAAGGCCTCCTTATTTCTATAACCGTGGAGAAGCTCTGGCGTCGCGACGCTCTCGCGTGGACTTTTCAGCGAAGAACTGCTGACGTCGCTTGGATTTTAGATATAGGGAGACGTGGTCCTCGTGAGCGCCTCGGGGAACACCGTGGCACGAGGGAGGGCTGTCTCTCCCATTGCTGACGTCACGGTATACATCATTTTACAGGCTGCAGTCCTACCAACCAGTCCGCCCGAATCAGACTCCTAGGATACTGAATTAAGACTTAGATTTTTTTTTTGAGACTGAAGGAAGGACCGATGCGAGGAGGCTGGGAGAATCTGGCAGGAAATGGGAGTAGTAAATTCAGGAAGAGCAGGAAGAGCAGGAAGAGCAGGAGGGACTATGAATCCTTTATCCATTCAGACTATTCTAGGAGTCAACTGAGGATTGTCTGTTGCAGAAGGATTAATGTGTTGGAAACCTAATTATGACCGCCGCCAGACTCTGCGAATTGTCCAATTAAGCCTCATGAATCCGTCTCGATTGAGAGATTCGACTTGTTGAAGTTCCACGACCCCATTTCGCCCATGAACGCGCTGCGGCAAATTTTATGTTTTTGTGTAAACTTCGTAATTTAAGCCAGGACCGAAGCTGTGGAAGAATTAACGTTTCGAATTACTAATTATGACGACCTGTTCGCTGTTACTTCCGGCCAATTAGCATTAAACACAAGAATCCAAGCGTGGCGAACAAACCAGATTTGACATCCGCCAAACGTAGCCTCAAGCCGAATCAAAATGCAGTCAAACACGGAATAATTATAATCGGCTCGTAATCTGCTATTAATTATTATAATTAGATTTAATAATATTAATATCCGTTTCGTTCCTAATTCTGCGTTTATATCCCAGCTTGTACCGATCTCTTCCCTCTAATCGACTCCATCGTCTATCCTCTCATCGTGTTACCGACAGAAGTAAAAGTTCCGGAAACTGATTACCAAGCCCAATTACCAGGCAACTCGGTCAGAAGTTCGGGTTAGCCTGGGCAAACATCTCGCAGACGAAATCCAGGATAACCGAGTCATAATTTCGAAGGTTGTCTTCGGCATACGAAGAGACGTTCCCGTATCCCGTAAGGGAAGACGTGTTCCTGGTTAAGGAAACCTCGGGCAGCCAACCTTCTTTAAGGCATAGGGGTTGGAACCACAGTAGAGAACGCCGTCAGCCCGTTACTTGCGCAAGACTATAGCCATTCCTCTGCGGTCTGGAGTAACTCCATTAGCCATAGCTCGCGAGACGTTGGCAGAATTCGTAAAACACGTCGCTTGACGTGAAAGTCGAACCAGCATTTCTTCCTATATCCGGTCACTGCTGAAACCCAGGAAAGAAAACAGATAGTCGAAGAAACAGCGGAACGGAGCGGAACTTCCTGAAACCATCCATCGAATCAGGTAAGCCTCCTAAGAGAGTAACCGGAAATAACGAACTTGGCTAAGAAGACTTTTGCTGACTAACGTTCATGACTCTTTCTTCTTTTTTCTTTCTTCCTTCGTCCGTCCTGCTAAAAACTACCGGGAGGTTTTGATCGCAACCAGCTAGTCTTCGGGACCTCGAGACCTCCTGAATCTCTGTGAGAATCTCTACGAGGAAATAAAATCTAGAATAGCCAGACTACGCAGAAACCCACTGCCTCATCCTGACGTCCCGTTTTCATTTTGCTTCCACTCGAGAGGGATCTCTCGAGTTGCCGAGAGAACGCAACGTTGCAACTTTTGACTTACATAATCAGTAGCCCAGAAGTTCTGCCCTTTCACACTTACCGCTTTACGTTTTTATTTCTCAGCATCACCTAACCGGAAGTTCTTTACGATTTGAGGTAAAATCAAGCGTGCGTTACTCTGGTATATTTATATCTTAATATTCATAGGGGGTATAAAAGTTTTGATACGAAGAAAATACATCTGACTACTTTAATCTTACGTTGGGTTACGTTACCTGTTATACGATCCGTCTAGTATCACCCTTTAATTTCGTTCTAACAAAGTGCAATGGTTCGACATCTACCTTCCATTTCCGGTTTCAGGGTGCACCGGAAGTAGTCCACCAGTGCACTAGTCCGACTGACTCTGAGTGACTGTATGTCTGTCAAACCAACCATCTGACTAGTTATGGCTGCATTATATGTATCAGTGATCACTCAAACTATACGAACTGGATTTGGATTCTGATCGGGGTCAAAGTTCAACCGAAACGTGACGAAGATCATATAAAAATGGTTATAGTGTCAGACACAAAGCGAAAGGGAAGAGGAATAGAGCTGCCTGAGGTCATAACGAAAGAGGGAGGCGTTCGGTAAATGAAATTTGCAAAATTAACGCAATTAACTTGAGCCCCGTGGATTTTGGTGCGTGAAGGCAAACATCGGGCGAACCCTAACCGGACGCCGTTAATTTCTCGTAAGGAGTGTGTACGGACGCCGACGCCGACGCCGAGGGCAGCAGGCGTCGGGGTGCGCTCGTTCCCGTTTAGGGCGCTCCAATTAAAATGCTCAGCCGAGTAAGATTCTCGGGCGTGTTAGTTACATGCGAGGCAATCGTTAAACAAATGGGTCGACGAGTCTCCTAGTCAAAATAGATTTTTCAAGGGATATCGCACGCCTGAATCTCTTGACTCTCATCGTTTTCTCATTTTTCATTCTCGTACACGTATAGGAAATTTACCTACGGTCAAGTACGCCCATGTGTGCATATCACCCTTGTCGTTTACGCAGTCATCTGGATTTCATGTTTCGATCGCTGTGTTTGAATTTGAAAAATTTTGCCCGTTTCTTTGGGCTTTTTACCAGCTGCTCTAAAGGACCAATAGAACTCAGGCTAGAAGGAACCGATTTTTTCTTCTGCTTGCTTTTGCTCATATACGAGTATGTATATCACAATCTTACCTACTGTTCATTGGCTGTGTACCATATATTAGAGTAGACTTACCTGCATAGCAGAGGCGCGCTATCTCCCTTAATGGCATATGGCGGAACGTTCACATGGAGCAGCTGGAGGGCGCCGACTGGAACAGAAAAATCCGCAGAAAATAATAAATCAGAATATTCCTCCAAGAGTCGAATAAGTATTAGCTATTTGCTTGGGACATTGATTTTGCAAATATGTTTATGCAAAGATAAATAAAATAAAAGTCTGTCAAATGATTTTTAATACAGATTGCCATCTTAGGAATGGGATGCTGTGTTTTTCAATAAATATTATCGCAACTTCTTGGGGGACGTAAGTTAACTTAAGAAATACTTGAACCTTCGTATCAAAGAGCGACTACACAGACAAGTAAATATTTTTCGACGTAATATTTTTATTCCCGCGAGCGAGGAATGTGGAAAATTTAAAGTGAAAGGATATATCGAATATTTGCAGAAAGGAGAGAAATGAGAAATGGAAACTTTCTCGAGATTTTCTCTAGTAACAAATGACGTAGGTATATCAGCTGTATATGATTCTCAATGTTTCTCAATGACAGGCGATCGCACGTGTAGCTTGACATTTATACCAGCTGGTAGTATTGATAACAGAGATACTGGCAGCGACTGGTAACTTAAGAAAGTGAAAAATATACGCACAGACGCCTCTTTAAAGGTTAATGCCGATCCGGCGTCAGTAAGAAGATTTTCCAGGGCTCGTTTATCGTTGTCCCTCAAGACGTATGCAAGACTCGAGGTCAGAGAGTCAATAGTTTTTCAAGAAGTCAAGTCGCGATGTACACGTACGAGCACATACGTCGGATAGAGAGGAAGAGCCTTTATATCAGCATGAATAAATAAACTCGGCTCTGCCATCCCGTCACTCCGGAATCCTCTATCAGTTAAATTATTCAACGTATTTAACTTTCTCAGTAGGAATCTCTCTACATCTGCCCTAAGCCACCCCCTTTCCAGCAACAGCATCACCCTTGATCACATAGCAGCGTTACGTCTCCTATACTTCTTCTTGGCAGTTGGTACTCGTGAGGACAGTCAGCGATCATTTTTTTTTTTCAATTCCCACCCCTAACTCCATCACCCTGAAATTCCATGAAAGCGACAGAAAAACTGCTAAAAAATAGTTTAACGATTTCAGGACCTCTGCAGGAATTAAATATGCATTCGCTTCGCGTTGTCTCTACTGCCGGCGTGTTTTCAACGCGCGAATGAATTCCTGAAAGTCCATTGTTGTATAAGACTATTTGTATTTTGATCTGACGACGAGCATTTTTTCACGTCCACATGGAAACGTCATACTCGTCAATTGGATATAAGCAGGTGACTTCCGGCATGTGATCGTCTTAAGTAAAATTACAGGAGATACCTGCCTGGTGCAATTGGGTTTCTGTTATGTAAAGTTGCGTCCCCATTCTGATAGTTGCGTCTAAGATAAGCGTTTTCAGTCGAGGACCGAGTCCTTGTCTTGCACAGCGTCTCCATTGAGGCTCCCGCGCTTTGGCTCGACTTTGAAATTAATTGCATGGCAGTTTGACTTTGAATGGCCGTCCTAACGCGCTTTCGAACTAAACCCTTAGATAACAGCTTCGTGCTCCAGGAGGTTGGTGTGTGGCCCGGACGAAAAGTGAACGAGTAAGGAAGTTACAAAGCGTTATATCCACCCTTCGTAATATTTTTCAACGTCCAACACGCAACTGTTTTTAATATCAATAATTGACCCGAGCCAACCCTTCGGCTAAACCCCTTAGCACCCTTTCTGTTCACGTGCGTGGCTCTACGGTGTATGTAGATTTTTTTTTTCCTTCGACCCTTTTCTCCCTGGAAATTCATTCAGATAACTTCAAGTCGTAGGGTCCCAGCTTTGTCATTTACCTATATTAATTTTGGACGCGAATTCTTGTCGTGACAGCCTATAGTGGACGAATGTCACATCTAATGGGTTTATAATAACAGCCCTTATGGCGCACGAGAGGCTATAACAGAGCTACTCGACAATAGCCACCCTCTCTCGTGACGTACCGGTAGCCCCAGGCTAATCGAGTGGGTCGAGTCTGATTTCTCGATTGATTAACACTTATGGACCAGCTTGATTCCATAGGGTTTCGCGCGATTAATTTTTTAATTGACACCCTTCAAGATTCCTGCGAGCTAGACATTTTTTCGTAGATTCTACGAAACAGTCAGGGCTTGTATATTAAAGGGTGCACCGTGTGCATAGTGAAAATATTCACCAAGGGTGACAGCTGGGTAACGCGCTAAGTTAGGGCCTGCAGGATGCTGGTCCAGGAGGGTTACGTTTTAATTTTAACTTATCTAAGGGGCAGCATAAATTCCTGGTTAAAACACTGTAACCGCTAAAACTTCATGCATAGAGAATAACGGTACTGAAATATATTTAATTTATACGGCGGTGTTGTGTTAAACGTGGGGACACGGACACACTGGATACCGAAGCTGACTCCCTTACCCTCGTGGTAGCAGCCAGCCACCCGAGCCAGTCAGCCAGCCACCCAAGCCAGTCAGCCAGCCAAGCCAGCCAGCCAACCGGTCAGAGTGTATACCAAACGAAATTGTAAGCAGGCATGTTTTATTTTCATTAATAACTCGCGATTCCCCCCTGCCCTCCGCCATTTCGACAGCCACTTCACCCCTTAGCTGCGTGTCGGCTACTACCACCCCCTATTCTATATGGCCCTTTATCTTTGAATTCACTGCCACTGTAAAACTTTCCCGTTGCGTTTTAATTAACACTATGCCTCGCGGCACGCAGATAATTTGACCGGATGTCATCATGGATGCTGCGTGAAGAAGACGCGTCATCTCCCGTTCACTTTTCCCCCTACGCTTCGCCCATGAGTTTTCCATTCTACCGGGTTGTTCGGTTATTACTCACCAGAGACGAGGCATAACTCCAGTTTCTGAATACACAACCGAAAGCATTATGAGGAATAAAGGAAACTGTCTGTTTTCACTGACAAAGGAAAAAGAAAAGCCCAAATCGAGAAGTTCCCGGAAGACTGCTAAATGAGATGTAGTCAAGGTAGAGTGGTATGAAATTTTAAAGAGAATGAAGTAAAGGAAAATTTTGGCCGTGGAAACGCCCTCGAACGAAATTTCATTAAAATTCGTTTTCAAAAAGAGACGCTTCTTAAGTTTTTAATACTCTGAGACATTCTTCTGACGCGAATTATACCACGAATAAGTCCACTCGGACGGCTGTCCTTATATTCTTTACTCTTGCTCTGCTCGTTCGAGGAAACACGAAGGTTTACACATTATCGGTCCAACACCCGGCTCACCTCCAGACTGACTATTTCTGGGCGCGACCTATCGGGTTATCGGAATTATTTGATCTATGCAAAAAGTTAAAAGGTCACCAATTTCGTAGGATTAAATTTATCACTCGGAACAGTGCGATTTGGAACGTAGCTCAGACGAATCTTCAAACTTTCTTCAATATCTTATCCACTACATAAATTCTACGCGTGGTAACAAGCTGGATGATTCGCTGTAGAAGGTGGAAAAGTGGTTAACCGTTTACTCGTGCGAAAATGGAAATTCTGTCACGTGTTACTTCAAACAAATAACAATGAAACATCAGATATAAGACAGAGTTCAATTGTTCGAAAAGTCTCAAAGTCTAAAGCATAGCCCAACCATTGAAAAATGTTCGGTTAGAATCTTTAGGCCTTGTGAATAATTCACAATGGCGATGTATAAGAATGAAAGAACTGAATATAAAAAATTAGTTTTAACTCTCATTTGGCAGCGCAATTGACAGTGATAATAGCCTCTTATTGGGCGGACAATGGACAATCGCTTTTCCACGCTTCTTTAGCGAGTTACAAGTACGTTCTCCGTGGGCCGATTTCGGGCCATTGTCATTTTTGGCAGGAAGGACAAGGGATGTCAGTAGCACTTCTCTTTTTGAGGTCTACGACAAAGGAAAATTGCAGAAACTCCGACAGCGTGACGAGACGGGACGAAGATTTGAAGTAGAGAATTTATATCGATCCGAGCTATTGTTATTTCTTGCGGGATAATTGTCTGATTATTCGTACACGATTCTATAGCAATAAAGAGAAGCATCTGACAAGACTAATCTTATCCTTTAGCAGCTGTCCAGACGCGGACAGACTCGTATCTGGTCACGCCAAGGCAGTTTGGCCAGGAGTTCACTCGAATTAAACGGAAAGCCGTCTCAGAGACACAGAAAGCTAATGCTCGGTTCACATTATCGCATGAAGATTGGCTCATGCGATTGTACGAACGTCGCTCGACATTAACGTTTCCATCTGACCCACGAGGCTACGGCTGGTCGGCTGGCTGGCAGCTGGTCGACTGAATCGTCGAGGAACTGTGTAACCGGGAGACGCACAGGATATGTGCTTTCAAGTGACCAGTCACGTTTCTTCAAAGAAACTGCCGGCGAGGTATGAGTAAAGGACTATAAAAAAATAATAGGAACCGGGCTGTCTGGGAAGAAATATGGCGGTCTGGAGAGCGAGGAAGGGAAGACAGTAAGAAAGAATGGAGTCTTTCGAACTAAAGGTGAAAAGGACGAAAAGAATCGGCGACACGCTCGAAGGGTCTAATCAGCCAAGAAGTTCTTTTCTAATTTCTCAAAGAACAGTAAGAGGTCTCTCGTGACAATAAAGATCATAGGAGACGACTGCCTCCTCTCTCTCTCTCTCTCTCTCTCTCTCTCTCTCTCTCGCGACTCTTCGTACCTTTAGCCACTGTTACTCTGTGCTCCGGTTCATCGCGTGGCTCGACGGTAACAGCGCTGTCCCCGATTCGCAGTTATTACAATAAATTTCCCCGGTGATAAAGGCTCCGATTTTTGTCTTTATTGCCCTCGCAGGGCCGATAGTTCGAGGAAAGGGTTACTTCCGGTAGCTAGCGTGACTGCACCGGACGGGCCAACCCTGCTACCAGCAGCCCTAATGCCATTGACCATTCTGACCCCGGTGCGTAGAATCGGCTGAGTTTTACCGCTCGTTTTTCACGTGTTTTACGACTATCGATTTCTCTACACGTCCAGTAGTAGTAGCGGCTGTAGTGTCGGCCATGGCCCATGGGCGCCAACCACCCTTCGTTCGCGTTATCTGACTCATGCCACCCATCCCACCTCACCCATTCTACTACCTTCGACCAGCAGCACCATCGCCAACCGGAGAGAGAGAGAGAGAGAGAGAGAGAGAGAGAGAGGGAGAGACTAACACCTTTTGAGCACCATCACCTGCGGCTGCTACACATTCTACACCCTCTACACCCTCTACACCCTCTCCACCCTCTACACCCTCTACACCCTTTACACCCTTTACACCCTGTATACGCGCAACACGCGCTACACGCGGATGCAAAGCTCCGTCTGCCTGGACGCGTGCATTCGTAAAAGAGGGAACAATGCGACATTAATATTAATTACGATGCCGCGTGCATTCGGCGGTTTCAAAGCAAATTGGGCTCCCTGGGCTCCCTGGGCTCGCTGCTTTTTATTACAAAACGAGTAAAATCCACTTCTTTGTCAAACATAAAGCAGTTATATAATCAGGAGAAATATAAAACGGCTCTGGTTACTGCTCAAACTGGAATAAGGATTTTACTTCTTTGTTTGCGAATTAGATTCCAGCGATTCTTTTCATCCCGTAGATTTCCTGCTTATTCTTCATACTCGAATTACAAAATTCTTTTTTATCTTTCAGTTCGTCGGTCTATTGTTTATTTTCTTTTTTGGAAATGTCTATTGTCCTCGACGTACACATAGGACGTACGTGATCCATCGATCGGAGTAATCTTACTAAATTGGAATCGCATTTCGGAAGGAACCACCACTTGTTTGCTTGGCTCGCGTAACAAATGACAGGGAGCAACGTTAACCGTTTTCGATGAAGAGTTTTAACGGTGATTGCCAATGGGCCAGGTGATTGGGATTGATCCTTCAAATTGATCTTTGTATAGGAAATTGATACCAGTGAAAACAGTAAGAATCGAGCGGGGGTGCCGATGCGAATATGGTAAGACGAGCAGGTATCGAATGATCCATTGACGTAAATTGAAATCAAGTAGATCCTGGATCATTCGGAATTGGCTTTATTCGATACGGCCAAAAGTCAGTGGGTAGAGATGTGGTCGCGAGGACTTTTCGGAATTTGAAGAGCGACGTACGGAGGGAGAGAATGGATGATTCTGACAATAAATAAAATAGAAGCATAATGGATCGACGGAAATGGAGTTTGCTAAAATTCGTCAGGAGCGCGTCGCCGGAACGTCGCTTTACACGACGCCCCTTCCGCTACGTCGAGGATCGCACTCGGTTTCGTCAAACGTAAAATTCAACGATTCGTAGAATTTATTGTGCGACTGAAAATTTCCGGCACTGTTGCGAATGGCCGAACGAAACAATTTGGTGTTCGTTCCGCAAGCTCGATGCGGGTAAATAAATTGATGAAAAAAAAATTGCATACAACTTTCTCGCGTTGCGAAAAATCTTTCTGATCTCCATATTTTTAATTCGTTCCAGATTATCGATTCTGGAGGACAATTAAATTCGCGTGTGGCGCAACTTAACCAAGTTGGCAAGCTCGGTTTTATTGGGTCGGACCGAGCGTTACTATAGAAAAATTGCACGAAGTCAATGTACTTTGAAATATTTTATATCCGCTGTCTACCTATAGCACGCGACTTGCACCCACCTCAGGAAGTCACGTGCTCGATGGAACTTCCGTTGTCATGCCGAGGGATTTCGTGAGATTCAAAAGTTCCCGCTTAATTAGAGAGGAAAGTATGGAGGCTGAGCACAGTGCAAAATGTAAAGGAAGAAATGGAGCGCGGGAAGAGAAACTGAAGTCGAGTCTTAGTCTTGTTCTCCGGGCACTTCTTTTTAGCGAGGCTTCTCAAAAAGCCAGAGAAACTAAAGAGAATCTCTCGAGTATGAGAAAAACTTCAAGACAGGGACTGTACGACTAATCGTGCTCCATTGTGCTTGGAAAGTAATGAACTGAAAATTTCACGGTAATAATACAAATGAAATGATTCATTTGTGTATTTATAGCTAACTTCCCGGCGATGGTCGTGCCGGGGAAAATAGAAGGGCTCGTTTCACCCTATGCCACCCCATGCCCCCCATGCCCCCCATGCCACCCCATGCCACCCCATGCCACCCCATGCCAGCCTAGGCCATTCGCACGGCTTCAAGTCCCATAGGTACACCTAATATATCTATATATACACTATAGCTCCATAGATGGTAAACTTCCATTTGCTATGATACGCTAATAGCTGTGTAGCCATCGAGAGCAGGTAAACAATGTTTGTTGTTTCGCCGCGTAACGAGTGTACAAACCAGCAGCGCAAAGATAAATTGCAAGTCTCACGGGTTATATCCTTCCACGTTCGACTTCGCGCAGTCTGGCTACACCTGCCCTCAGCTGGCTAAAAAGGCAGGTACACGTGAACGAGGATACTAAACTCCATAGGTGAATTCGAGCTACCAGCTACGCCATACTTGGCCAGACAGTTGCGCCGAAGCCCGGAGATATTTTTCAGTTCCATTAAAAATTAACCGGAAGCAGGAAGCACGTCCCTCGTGAACTCTTGGACTCAGCAGACCCCTCGCCGACCATCACTGCGGCTAGTGACTCAGACTGGTCCGGGGGAATTCTTGCTATTCGGAGAAAGCAGGAATGGAGAATCAGAAATGAGGGAAGTGTCCAAAATGTCTTTTGCCGGAAGTGGCCATTCTCCTAGCTTCTTCCACTCCAGTCAGTTACAACCCCTGCGCTGGGTGAGTAGTGCCTGCGGGTACCTAGCGAAATCTAAGGGTAGGTTGGATTAGCCCTGGGTCCTACTGACCATTCTGGTACTTAAAATATTTACATCCCGAGCCAGACCGGTCTCGGCTTTCACGTGTTGTGCGATTTAACGTGTCGGATGTGATATTTCTCTCGTGTGCAGAAAAGGAAGAAACTCGTGGTGAGATACTACTGCGCGCTCAGACACTTGGAACCACTAGTTGCGTTTTCTCTGGGATTGTGATATAACTATGTTACATATGTATTAGGCGCTGGTGCATTTCGCTATTAGACAACTGTCTTTGTTGGAATTTAGGAAATGTGGGACACGACAGAAGGGAAGATGACGAATATAGAAATTTAGGGGGAAAAAATTCAGCTCTAATGGAAACGTCAATTTGTGGTTAGATATGCGAATAGGGAAACCGTCGGAGACGAAACCGTATATTGATAAAATGAATCATTTACGAGTTTGTAGTTTAAGTCGATATATGATTTATATACGTTCCACATGTGAGAAGATTTGACAGGTTTTTCTAGCTGGTTGCAAACGCGTTTAAAATTCAAGTTGAACTCATCGACAGAAAAGTTCGATAGCGACTCGTTCGATTCACTGAAACGACAGGGGGTGGAAATAGGAGGGTGGATTTCGTTAGTCGTTAAAAAATAGAGAACCGCCTATTTCCACATCGACCGAGGAACAAGCAAATAGGACGGCAGGATCGAACGAATTGCGGAGCGGGCGAACGGACCAATCCTGAATCTGGAGAAGATGGTTGGAGGGAAGGTGAAGAGTCGAGGTAAAAAAAATTGAAGGAAAGAGAAGCGGAACGAAAATAGACAAAGAGAGGATGACTTCGTTGGTTCCTTTAAGCTTCCTCAGTCTCTTTTTCTATCCTGCTGACATCACAAGTAGCATGCGGAATTGTTCTGGACCAGGGCCAGGTGGCCCATCTTCAACATGGCGATTCCGGGATAACACGATCGAGAGATCTTAAGGTGAATCGGGGAGTATCGTAGAGGGTGGATGGCTAGATCTGGTATCTTGGCTGAACTAAGATAAGGGTGGACATGGGAAAGGGGAACCCGGAAAATCGGATAAACTACGGAGGAGATGAATTTTCCGCCTGTCCCTCCAAAAGGGGGATAATGACAATTAACTTATTTCCGTCGAGCTGAGTAACCGGTTGGTCCCAGTGACCTTTGACACGTAGTACCCTGATACGTATATTAAAAACAACCCTCATTCAATTTCCAGATGAGCAGTTTGTAATTGACGACAAGAGGCGACCAGCGCGTAATTTTTCCTCCGCGTATCTCCTATCAATTTATAATGGATTAGCGAGATGGCCGCACGGGCTAATTCGCAGTCAATTATTTTTCAGTATTTTCTCTTCGACGCCTCCCATTCTTTTCTCCATAACAGCATCGACATATGTGTACGAAAACGGCAAAACCAGCAGACCCGGGGAGACTGTAACTTCATTTACGGAAGCGTCCCGTGACTCAATTTAATCATCCGTAGCTCACCTATCCATGAAACTTTCATTGGACAACGAACTGTGTACACAGAGTGTTCAGGAGGTGCGCAGCCACCCTGTGCGTAACCCTAGGTTACCAATTAGATAACCGTAGCGGTGTGTAGTACGTAACCAAAGTTAGCAGTCATAGATGCTCACGAGTGGAACGAAAAAAAATCCTTGAGCTCTGGACCGGAATCCCACTCTGGACCAGATCTCACTTTTAGCCACCAAGTAGACGTCGTAAACGACATGGAAAAAAAGCCTTGACGAAATATACTTAGAGACCAGACAGATTCTGTTCACCAGTGACTGAACTATCGATACACAGGTTTCAGAGATAAGCATGTGATGAGATCAGTTGAAGAGAGAATGAGGAGAGCGAGGTGCGCCCGAGGGCGCAGGAGGGTCGAGGTGGTAAAAATGGCGAAAAGGTAGGAAAGAAAAAAAAAAGAGCCGGCAAAAAGTGGAAAGAGCAAAAGCAGGAGGGTAGCTAGAGCTTTTTGAGAGGGTTGCCAGAGGAGAATTGGAAGAGCTTAAATCGCACTTTTTCGAGTGTCCTTGTGAAGGTTTAAACTTTAAATATGCAGCCTAACGATTAACGAATGCCAGACGAGTCCTTACTTCAAAAGAGAAACGTTCTTATTATCTATTATTTTCAAAAAATAATCTATTCCCAGAGTCCCGATGGATCAGCATAGCCGTCTTATTGCCTTGTGCCTCGTTCGTTCCACGAAATTGCCAATAACTTTATCTCTTTCTAATCTCACGTTCGAATCCTATTTCCCTGCTCCTTCTCGCAGCTTCCACACATCGACCGGCACCTTTCCGAATTCTCGGGATTCGCTGAAAGGCGCGCTTTGATTGGCTGCCATCGAAAAGGTTTATTACCCAACTGACGGAAGTTCGTGGTTCCTTTTTATTCAAAATCGTACACGTACCTCCCTCGACCGACGCCTCCTCATCAGGAAGGCAAGCGGCGTCGCGCTAGGAACCAATAAAATTTCCATGCGGCCCCATTTTCGAAATTCCCCGTCTTCCCTTTCAATTCGAAAGTCCATTCCGGTTAAGAAGGGGGTAGGTGCTTCGGGGCTTCTATACAGGGAGTTTCAGTCTGACTATACACGATATTTCCCAAAGGTATATCAGGTGCCTATTCTACGACACAGAGACGCCAATTCAATGGGATATGCCTGTTACGTGTATCTATAGACAAAAGATAAATTGGCGAGAGGCACGTTTCCTTCGTCCGACATAAAATATTTTTTAAATATAAATAATACCGAAAACATAAGTAAAGGGTAACCAAGAAAAACGCAATCGAATAGTGCTAACTCCTACCAGCTGCTCTTACTGGACGCTTGACGTAAGAAGAAGTAAGCGGAGACTGGCGAAATTTCCCTTTTTGCAAAAAAAGCTTTCAGCGAGTCTCTCATCTTTTATTTATCTATGCAAACTCATCGGCAAGTTTTGCCATCTTAAAATTTCATATCGGACCCATCATTGCTCTCCGTATTGATATGTATGGCGCGATGCACTTACCCATCGACCACCACAACCCTTTCCTCTTTTCATTTTCTATGGCATTGATGCCAACCCCTACTGCATTACCATATATACCTTATATTCTATAGTGTTTTACTATGGTGTACTGTATCAAACTTTTTCTTTGCGGTTATCACATTTTATACCTAATCATATTTAAGTATCAGGTTCAATCTAGGCTTATTGTCAGTGAACTTTGAAATACGAAATTCCTCGACAAATATTAGTGTGATATTTTCTACGTGATGGTGATAACTGATAAGATACAAAATTTAGCTATAACTCACCTTCTTGACGCAGTAATGCCAGGACTAGGAGAAACACAAAATCCATCGCAGGGGGTGCGCACCCTCCGGGGATCCCGATGGGTAATTCGTTGTTTTAGGTTTTTAACCCTTTTCTTCACCAGCTATCACCGTCGGCCACGTGCTAAAGGAAATTAAAAAAATTTCTCACTAATGAAGCTTAAGTTCTTCACGTACACTGAACCGGAATTATATCTCTGATAATAATGGCGCAGAACGCACTTATTAATTTTTTTTTTATTCAAGAGATTCTTCCTATAGATTCGATTGTTAAGGGTCGTCGCGACGCTTCCAGTCTCTACCTACTTTGAGTATTACAGCACATCGAAATAATACGTCGAGGCTATAACAGTATTAGGCTTGTTGCTTGAATTAATTCAAGGACCTGTTATTCTACTGTCAATTAAATTTAATGATTCCTGACCTGCTTTCTAATGTTAGTTTTCCCCATTACCACCCCTAACACTTGACGTGTTAACGCTGCTCCCTCCTTTCTACAAATAACTTCCATTTTCACTTCACGTCACAATTATTTCACTTTTTTTTTTCGTAATCTCAATAGTCCAAAATTTAATGACCCTTTAGTCAATTAAAAGCCCAGGAATTATCACAAGCTTATCAGCACGCTCTTGCACATTCTCCATATATCTTATATCATGTGGAAGACTAAGAAAGGGATGACGATATATATATATACATATATAAACTTT
This sequence comes from Calameuta pallipes, assembly GCA_030142375.1. NCBI lineage: Eukaryota > Metazoa > Arthropoda > Insecta > Hymenoptera > Cephidae > Calameuta > Calameuta pallipes. The sequence continues at coordinate 889,658 of JARQSW010000408.1, forward strand.
TCACTTAGCCAGCCTCCACTCAGCAACCTTATTCCAGCAAAAGGCGTGTCGACCAAAAAGTATCCGGCGGCCGGATGCATGGGGGGGGGGGGGGGGGGTGAAGAAGAGGCGATGAAAAAAAAATTGTATAAGAAAATAAGAAGCATCCACCCTCCTAGCAAACAATCTAATTCGCACGAGTTCACTGAATCATAAGCGTCGCGATGCCTGAACTTAAAATTGCAACTTGTTGCCAAGTCGAGCTCAAATATAAAGAAACGATCCCGTCGCGCTCTGACGTGCGCGTATAGAGCGACTATTATGATTCAATGCATTTTCCCAGGGCTGTATTATTCAAAGGCGCTTCAGAGTCTTTCTCAAGATGACTTTTACTCCAGGTGGATAAAAGTTCAGGGGAACAAGAAAACTTATTGTCAGCATCAAGAAGATGCTTATGCAACGCAGAGAGTCTGCATAGTGGATCCATGACTTTTCTTGAGGTTTACCGAGGAAAGTTCGTGCCTCTGATAAACGACAGACAACTACAGATGCCGGCCACGTTTTCCACCCCGCAGCGCACGCACCCTGATGGATTACTATTTCTGATGCGGAGTTACTTTTCTTTTTCTTTTTTATTTTACGTCCTTCTATTTATTTTCGCTTTTCTTTCTCTCTCGCGTTACTGGCATAGATCTCTCTTACTCTAGGAATACTTTCCCTCTCGCCTTCGTTGTCGCTCTGCGTGATTTTACATTGTGAAAAAGCGTTATTAAATTCTACGATACGTTTGTTCAGGCGAAAATCCGACTGGAAAAACCAACTGAAAACGAGACGCTTGACGTCGAAGTGGGTTTAGGATCTTTACGTATCTTTGTTCCACGCGATTGTCGCGCGATCAGTCACTCGAGAAGGCATACATATTTCAAACGCGATTTTAGATCACAGGAATCATCTTGAAAATTTAATGTTTTCTTTTTCATACCACGTTTGTATTTTACTTTTTTTTTTTCACAAATTTGTGAAATACCCGACAGCTGTATAAGATTCACGTAGAGAGGGTGAAAGGAGGAGAGGAAGATATAGAACGATCATTATTATTTATTTACGCGAGGTAGAATTATTTTTCGAATTTCTAGCGAAAGATATGACAAAAAATTTTTTTCAAAATCATGAAACTCACGAGGCATTGAAAAATATTTATTGATTCATTAATATGGTTATTCAATGGTGCGTTCAACCGTTTATTCCTGCATTACTGTTAGCACTGTTTCAGTCTGTTTTATGCAACAGTCGAACTATCATATGTGAATATATATATATATACTTATATGCACACCCCCATTCGATGTCTATTTACGTATTATTTCCTTTTGAATTGGAACAGTTGCCGCACGTGCGCTCATTTATTTATTTATATACTCGGCTATTTACTCGAAAGCGGAGTTCATTGCTTTCCGCCCTATTTCGTCCTCCATCCAACGAGCCACCCTTTTTCGCTTTGTCCTTCCCTTTCTTTACACGGAGAAAAATGTATTGTTACCATCACCAGAGCATTGCTTAGTATTTGGATAATAGCAAATTTCGAGGGACATTTACCGCAATTCAAGCAAAATTTACGAAGTGAACTATAAAGACACTCAGGCACATCGCATAAAAGGAAAACATATTTTCTTGTTCCATAAGCGCCCCTGATAAATCAAAATAGTAAATTTGTTAAAAAATTCTTGTTTTCGTCCAAATTTCCCTAGTAATAATAGTTCCGCTTCCACCTACCCTCCTTCCGTATCCTTTGGCAGATTCGGTTTCTCGAGAATCCCAGCATCGATTCGCCAGGCGCTAATCTTAACTTTTCATCGAGAAATTATTCCCCTCGTCACAAGATTATTTTCCTTTCAGAAATTTCTCTCGAGCGTAATTCCTTATTAAATTCTTCTAAAACTCAACAATTTTCTAAGCACTTTGAGCGACCTCATTTTTCAAAATATTAAGGCCGACGATTCGCTAATGTGTAGATATGGCATCAACATTGCGTCAAACACTTTTCCGAACGTCCTCGTATAAACAGCAGAGATTTCCCAGGAGTAACTTCCAGAGAAAACGAAAAGATCATTCTTCACTTATGCAACAGTTCATCCGTCTGAAACTCGCGAAAACTTTGAATTCCGTCTATATCCTTGACGTGACAAAGTAAAAAGCGGTCCGACTATCTTAGCGTTTTAATTCCGCGCCGACGTCGCGTGCGGTTTTGAACTTTCTCGTGCGTAGCAGGTGGACACGCGAACGCGCAAGCTCAGCGAAAGCACAGAGAGGGAGTGAAAGGCGCTTCTGGAATCGGAAGCGAAGTTCGCGATACGACCGGCCGATGCCGACTACGACGCCTGGCGTCGCGGTGCTTTACGAGTGTCCACCTGAGCGCCGGCGCAGAGTGTTTCGGCGCAGGTGTACCTGCATAAATGCATAAATGCAGGTGCATCTGGAAGCGCAAGCGTGTCAGAAGACAGTCCTTATTTTTAGTGCAGACAGCACGTCGTCAATTTTTTTTCTCTCCAACAAGAAGAAAGAAGAATAGAAATTAGAGCAGCGGCAGCAATAAACGAAATAAGACGTCCGTGACCAGGAAAGTCGAAATTACAAGGTTAGAAAAGAATCGTGCAAAGGGATCCAGCGATGCAGCTGTTTCAAAGAGAATTGATATCATTGCCGACGTTATCAGTGAGGGTTTACGATAACGGTAATTCCCCCGGTAATAGGGGGCTGTCCGCAGGAAACAAAGTGGCATCATTCCTAGGAGGCTCAAAGGCTTCATCTTTCGCTAACACCTTCATCGTGCCATTTTTCTATACCACTTTACTTCTTCCTTCTCCCCTCTCACCAGCCCTCCTTCTTGACTCTGTGCCGGCCGCGTGTCTCCTCCTTCTCAAGAACTCGAGGGGCTTGGCTCTGCCCTGTCCGGCCAGCCGTGAGAATAAAATAAACGATGCGCACACGTCCACCGGCCAGACTCGAATAGGTGCAGCAGTCTCTCCCCATTACGCGATGTAAAGTAGAAGCCAGGCGCTGCACCCTCGAAGTGCAGCCTGAGGAATTCGAAAACTCCCTGGCGTTGAGAACCACGTCCGATGTCGCCCGCACTTACTCGGAGAGAAGTAAGGAAGGAGAACTGATAAACGACAAAGTACCAACGAATAGGATGCTGAGGAAACGAGCTATATAGATATACCTAGAGCGAGTGCACCGTGCTTGGATTTATTCGGCATCGGAATAAGTCTGCGCAGACACGGTAAAGCGTGTAGGAGGCTCGTTCGTAGGGACGTGGAAGCTGATGGTGGTTTCGAAAATAACCGAGGGGTGAAAAAAGCCAATGGTGAATAGCACCGGTGAGACGGGCTCCGATCCGGGCTTTTCCGGCAAGTGCCTTTTTTTTCGTATGGTCCTGTAGTATCCAAAGGACAATCCGGCCATTTTCACACGATAGGGTCAAATGTCATTGCGAGGGTGAAATCTCGCGAGAATAAAATCACAAGAGAATTCATTTGATGTTTGAGAAGGGACAAGGACTCGCCCTCCTCTCGCTCTCTTTCTCCCTGTTGTTTCCCTGAAAAGCCAAAAGGCTCCACTGTCGTTCGCAAATATCCCGACACGGCCGTCTGACCAGTGAAACGCAGCAACTACTTATCTACGTCGAGGCCGAAGGACCTTAATGATAAAGTTCGAAACGGCAACCCTCCTGTCTAGTTTCCCGAATATACCAGGACGAGTCAAAATGGAGGCTGGAATACTAGAGGGAATAGATGAGCTACGTTTACCAAGAGCAGCACGGTTAATAAGGGAGTGGTAATTAGCAGAGGAAACGGAATTATCGTCTCACGTTCGTTTGGATTAATATTGACGCTCGTTCTATTAAATTTCCCGGATGATAAGAGGGTGCGGGTACTTCATACAGATAGCATTACTATGCATGTATATTATACAGTTTCGTATACATACATATATAAACATACTCAAAGATAAGCCATAGCACAAATAATATAAAACGTGAATACGTATTATTCATTCCTACAGACACGCAGGGCATTACGATTATCAAGATTGTTGTCGGGGATCCGTACTGTGCATACATATATATATATATCTACATCTTGTGTATATATACATATATACCATATACTATATACAGCATATGTCAATCTCGTTTATGGTCTTGTCGTTGAGGCTCTTTCGTGCTCGGCTCGAAGTCGTTACCCTAAACGGCTGGTATAACGTCTCACTCGTTCACGGGATTTCGTATTAACGAGTGAGGTAGAATTTCGAATCTTTCGAGTGGAACGCGACAGTTTCCATTGGTACGTCGCTTACTTTGTATTTTTATAACTTTTCAACGACTTTATCGTTCCCATGGCAAAAGTCGTAAATCGCCTGTCCGTGTCGGTTGGATCGACGTAGAAGTCGATCTCCGATCAAGCTGAGTCCTAGACGACGCTTAAGCACTCGATGGTAATAATAACACGTACCCTGGCGGGTCTACGTACGAAAAGATATAATCAATCTCGCCTGCCAACTTTCTAGGACTATAGCTGTAGCATTAGCCTAGCGCACCACTACCGATACCAGTGCTGCTAGTCCAGCCTGATAATAAACTCAGGACTTCCGCACAGCACTACCTATAGACTCGTACTACTTTGCCTGAATAAATAGGAGCGTTCTGTCTAAACGAGAGATAGTATCGAAATTCACCTCCGCTAGAACCACCTTGGTTGTCTAGGCTAACTTCCCAGCCGCTGCTACCACGGTCCGCCTTTAGTGCATTTGAGCCTTTAGATTTCTCCTATCTTGACTGCATCTACTTTCTGCTCTAGGATGTCGAATCTCGTGTCTGGTGTCTGACTCGTTACGGTCTGTCTCTACTTGACAGTCGGTCTGACCATGGATTCGTCTACGGGTTCTACCACTACTATTACCGATACCACTACCCGGTTCTCGTATCGTCGTTCATCCCCCATGTGGCTGCCAACCCTCGTTTCAAAATTTCAGGTCTGATACTCGCACCCTGCCGTCATTCAAGGGTTCAAAACCGTCTCTACGCTTCTACGACACTCGACGACCTTTCCCTTTCTAGGGATTAAGGCGAACCTCCATCGAACTTACTTCTCTATACCCACCCTGATAGCAGGAGACACTACCCTCTATAGCTATACCGTTTTCCAGAGGGATACTTTCCTTGAGAGTGTCTATACTGACGAGTGGAAAAAGTGAACGAGAGATAACGAGCGATCTACCCTCGACACTCATCCCCGCACTGAACTTCCCTTGCATTCCCATTTACTGTCGCTTCCATATGAGAAGCTTCACCCTCGTCACACCCTCCTGAAGATCGCACCAAGTGGTTATGTTTTTTATTTTCTTTTAAATTTTTTATTTTTTATTTTTTTTTCTTCGATGTTCCTCGATCAGTTCATTATATATGTATATTTTTTTTTACTGCGGGATAATCAAATTTCTTGTTTACGGAGTATTAAAGTATTTCGGATTGTTTCATTTAAAATTTTTTAGGGGGTTCCCAATCTTTCTTGAAGATACAAAAGGCGGATAATTTCTTCGCGAGTCTTACATGATTTATTGGAAAAATCTGCCCACGTCCTTCAGTCGCGACTGAATACAAACAGGCAGACCAGTTGGAGATGCTCGTAACGCAGAGATGTGAATTTTCGGCGCTTATGCATATTCACCTGTACACTTTAGATTTTACATATTTCCGTGAACAAGTGGGAAAGGACAGCCGGGTGGGAAGCTAGTGCGAAAACATAAGTTCACGGCCGGGTGCATATTCATGTTTCCCAAAAATCGAGGGCCACGTTCAAGTCCCGGGAATGTAAGCACGAGAGATACGCAAGCAAAAACCCCCTTTTTCTTTGAGGAGTAAATAAAATTTCGGCATTCGAGAAACTCGGGCAAATAAAATGATTCGAAGTTTCACTGGAAGTTTCAGGAATAACAACATAACGCGACGTCCAGACTCGGCTGTTTTCTTCATAAATTTCATATTACCCAATCGATGCATGGATAATACAGTAAAGGCTGTTATGTGTATAATATATATAATAAACGAGTATAACGCCAAAGACGCTTTTCTAATATACATATACATATAATATAGACAATTGGATATAACAAAGAATAAGTTTAGTCGCCTTATTATCGATAGAATACAGTAAATGCTCAAAGAAAAAAGTTATCCTAAACATAGTACTTGTCAAATAGTCGATCGAAATTATGATTAAGCACCCTTACCGATATATCGTAGAATCCGTCGTTATATTTGAACATGTCCCGTACGCATAGAACTGCGCGACATGTTTGGGATTGTTAGAAACGTAATAGCGTTGGCTTTAGCATCGGCGTTGTTATTTGCGGGGACGGCGGCTAACAAGCAGATTCAATAAAGTCCTCGTGGTAAATCAAAATCGCACGGTTAATCCCCATAAAAATATTTAGGGGCGGAAAACGATCAAAGAAGTTCCCGGTCCGTTATGAATGATTCAGGGAGCCTTTAGTGAGCCGCAGGGTGCTCCGCCCCTCCGATTTCCTCCCGCAGTTTCCCCAGAGAGCAGAGTATTTTGTTTTAAATTCCATTGAGCTCGCACTAAAAATTTCCGCACGAAAAACGCTCCGCATTATTCCCTCCGAATATATCCAGCATCCCCTCTGAGTCGCCTCTCGCACGTTATTCTCTTCGGCTGTGCGTTCTACACGACATAAAGTAATATTGGTACACAGAGCGCCCGCTCTGGAATAAGCCAGATTTATGAAACCGCTCATGACGCAAAGAGAGAGAGAGAGAGAGAGAGAGACGCCTTCAGAGAGAGACGCTTCGCTCTGCGGTTTTCCTCTTAGCGGCTGATAGTCCACTCGAAAGAGAGACAGAGAGAGAGAGAGAGAGTGAGAGTGGGCACGTGGTTACGTATACCGAAGTACGAGTTTCGAGGGGAAAAAAGACATGGCATTCCAATTCCATAAATCTCATTTTCATAAGTAACGAAAGAAATGCGGTTTAAACTACACGAGCGGAGAAAGTAGACGATAGAAGCACAAAGTAGATATAAGAAAGATATGAGAGGTTAACGAGCAGATACGAAATAAGGGGGCGATACGAAGAAATATATACAGGTACAATTTTTGCAAAGCTAAAACCCATCGGTGCTGTAGATGCTTATCGTGCCGACGTTGATAATTGATTATGCAATTAGATAATGAAAAAAGGGTGAGACCAGGATGGTGACGACGTTCGGAACGGCTGGTTCTCTTGGGTTTTATTTTTTTATTTTCTTTGCTTCTAGATTGCGCGGTGGACGATTACGCGACTGACCTATTGAAAGTTTGAAATGCCGATATCATATGTGTACATGTGTGCAATGGAATTTCCGAGCTATTTGAACGCGTTCTATAACATTTCGCGAACAGTTTCAAACAATTCCAGCTGCAGGTTTATGGTGACGCAGACTCAATGTGTAATCTGCACTTCAAGATCAAACCGACAATTACATCTGACAATTTCGCAGCTCCACTTTCCCGAGGAACTTAGCTAGCAGAGGCATAAACAACGAGATACGAGGAGACTTTGAGTGACTGGTGGAGACTCCTCGCCCTCCCACCGGACGCACAAACTCAAACTGCACAGAGAAACTGAAAGTTCGAACGATAGGGAGGTAGTAGTAAGTTCGCCCAACTACATGCACTCCGGAAATCCACGTTCTACATCGACCACAGTCTAGATACTTGCAGACAGACTGACGATACTCCAAAGTAAAGAGCTGTTCACACCGACAGTTGGTTCGCGAAAAATAATTAAAATATTCTCATGAAAATTCTAACCTGACCCGAGAGAAAACACGCATCATTCACGGTTTTTGTATTGCATAATTGTCCGGGATGGGGATTAACAATTGAGACGAAATACGCAGCCGCAGCATCCTGCGGATCCATCTCTTACCGGAATCTGCATATCTTGCGTCTCTGGTCGCGACCCTTGAACTCCGGCGAAGCGTATAAACGATTTATCCAAGAGATAACGTGGGCAAAGGAGGGATGGTCTTATGGAAATTTCTGTCCAGGAGAACCGATAGCGTCTAACCATCCAGAGGGGGCAGCTTTTAAATTCCGCAGTTCTAATGGCGTTATATGGTTCGCGGTTAAACCTCACAGATCAAGCCCGTCCGATTAGTATCTTTCGTAAGAAGTCGCAGCACGTAACGAAATTCCGCAGCTCTTTCCTGCTTAATGGGTTCAAGAAACTCGAGCTTCGCGGGCAAAAGATTTACTGGAATAAGAGATTTCTCGTTGATATGATATATCCGTGAACTAACTTAGCGCCGTAGTGGATAAAGTATGCGTATGGTTGGACCATGTCGAGTGTACTTGATGACACCCTAAGTTCTGCACATGAAATTTCTAATGGTTTATATGTATATGACGCGTATATTGTCCTTCTTGATATGATATATCCGTGAACTAACTTAGCGCCATAGTGGATAAAGTATGCGTATGGTTGGACCATGTCGACTGCACTTGATGACACCCTAAGTTCTGCACATGAAATTTCTAATGGTTTATATATGACGTGTATATTGTCCTTGTTGATATGATATATTCGTGATCTAACTTAGCGCGGTAGTGGATAAAGTATGCGTATGGTTGGACCATGTCGAGTGTACTTGATGACACCCTAAGTTCTGCACAGGAAATTTCTAATGGTTTATATATGACGTGTATATTGTCCTTGTTGATATGATATATTCGTGATCTAACTTAGCGCGGTAGTGGATAAAGTATGCGTATGGTTGGACCATGTCGAGTGTACTTGATGACACCCTAAGTTCTGCACAGGAAATTTCTAATGGTTTATATATGACGTGTATATTGTCTTTGTGGACACAGAGTTTGCAGGACGAGTCTTTAATCAATTATGCAAAATATTTGCAGACAACTGGCCTCCACTCTCGCTCTTCCTCTCTTCCTCTCCTCATCTCTTTCTCCATCTACTAGGGTCCTGCTACTGGCGAGAGCTCGTTGCTCAAGGGCAGAGGAAGTGCGGGGCCAGATCCGGATTTCAGGACATCCTCTTGCCGGACCGTCCTGCGTTAGAAGGCCTGGATGCTGAGGGCGCGCTTGGTCCATACCCCTCGACTAACACCCCTACATGTCCCACTTGTTTATTAAAACTTTCAAATTAACCCGCTTTATGCGCCTTCGGTTTCCTTCCTTTTGTCAGGGGTTTGTTATTTATTGCGAGGCTGCCATCCCGCGCTACCACTAACCGTATCCTCTTCTTGCTTCGCCTCCTCTAATCCCCTCTAGTTTTCCGACGCCGACGCCGACGCCGTTATAACCGACACGCCGTGTATAACGTAGTTTAGGACGCGCGACACTGTCTCTCCTCCTTCTAACGAGTTATTTCGCATACTCATCGCGAAAGTTCGGATACGAGATTACGGCTCTGGTCGGGCGAGATTTATTAAAAGAAAAAGAAAAAAAAAGGAACGAACAAAAAAAGAGAGAAAATATCGAACCGAAGAGGCCAACGAATAGGTTGAGAAAAAAATTCAGGGGTGGCGTAGAGAAATTGAAAGATAGAGACTCCGATGTGGGACAGGATTACCGACGTACGTAATCCCTTGACGCGTTGAGCTTTAGTGCTTCGCGTTTAGATTTTTTTTCAAAAAAAAAAAAAAAAATTCGCAGACCAATCCCTTTCGTCCCTTTTGCCCCACCCTGGTTTTTATACCTCGCGATTAGACTCTGAAAAGATTTCGAAAAGCTACTCGAGAAATCGTGCGGCGCGAGAATTGCCAAGAAGAGATGGAACTGGAGTCGGTCGAAAAGAAAGTGCGGCTTTAGATTATCCGACTATCGATTTTTGGCATGCGACTCAATTTATCCTGAACAGATTGCGCCTGCTATCAGCAAGTGCACGTGAGGTACTACCGTGAGTGTAGCTGGCCGTGCAGTAGAATATACGTAAGAAAGGGGAGGAAATAAAGAAGAACCAGTGGGTGGTGGGACATAGGAAAGTAGTGTAGGCGCTATCTATGCCAGAATCCAGTGAGCGACAGTGGGAGATGAGAAAGGCCCATCCCATAATACAATTTACTTGAGATTCAGAAGGTGTCCTTGGGTACCCGCGAGAGTTCCTCGTATCGTCAACCAACCCCGTACAGCCTCTTTTATTCTCTTCTTCGCCTCTTCTCTTCTTTCTCCCACCATTCCACTTCCCATCCTCTCGGACAAATTGAACACGAAACGGATCGACAAAACATGTGCCCGAAAGAGAACGTGCTGTCTCTCTCTCTCTCTCTCTCTCTCTCTCTCTCTCTCTCTCTCTCTCTCTCTCTTGCTATCGAAGCTTCCTGTTCCAGTCTTGGATCATCCCGAGGCATTTTCACCGGAGAATGTTGAGTGCCAGATGAAAACGGACTTGGACCAGGCTGCTCCTATTAACCGAAGCGGAACGGTACGGTCTAGAGAAGCGGGATTCCCCCAATAGAAAGATTCCTACGCGGTCCGGCTGCACAATCAGAGCAAACTTCTACGTTAATCTTGGGGAAGCCCTCAGGCTTTCAACTTTCGAGAATAGCACGGGGAACCCCGGGATCTGAAATACACGTGGTACCTGGTAACCTCTCACGCATCTTTGTCTTTCAATTTATCCAACCCGCCGGCACTACGGTTCCCAGGCTTCCAGATTCCCAGACTCTTCGGACCTCCGGTACCCCACTCCCTGGAACCGTGATGGTTCGACGTCGGGGACCTCGACGCAAGGACTGTCCAGAAAACTTTTTAGGGACGTGACGCGAGGGATCAGCCAGTCTCTTAAAACCTGAAGGAGACGCTGGTGCGGAACTTGGGGGCAAAATGGATAGAGCACCGTCTACTTATTACATTAAGAGTAACCATTATTCATGATCTGCGATATTCAATCCGTGACTATTATTCGGCTTGGTGTTCTCATTACTATTATGATGATTATTGAACTCGTCTGGCTGAAAACGGAATTATTAATCCTATCTATATTCCGAATACGAAACCGAGAAGACATTGGGATACTCTTCGTTATAGTTGCTAGCTGAGAGTGGATTCGTGGCGACGTTGGCGCGACTCATTAGTTTGAATTATTCCTATAATATTTCCACGTCTTGGCGAGAAATCAATGCGTCCGGTTGGATGATGCATAATTCATCGAGCAGTCCGCGAGACAGATCGAAGATAAATGGAAACGGTCGGACGCGCACTAATCGCGTTCGGGTTCCCCTCGCCGCCAAAATAAAAGGGAGCGAGAGAAAGAATGAAAGAAAGAAAGAGAGAGAGAGAGAGAGAGAGAGAGAGAGAGAGAGAGAGAGAGAGAAATCCATCATGAAAACCCGGAGACACCAGCAAAAATGCACAGAGTATTTTCCGCGCTAATGTCCACAGGGAATTTCCTGAAGTATTTCAAAGAAAAAAAAGTTTCCCTAAAGAAGCGTAGCGCATCTTTACTATAAACTCCAGATAAGAATATTTCGAAGAGAACCTCGATGTATTGCTGAATATTGCTTGTTAGTACAAATTTCAAAGTTACATACTTCCACAAGAAAATCTTCGACGTTCGTAAAACTTTTTTGACTTTCTACACCTCGGTATACGTCACCGTGCCTATAAGTTAGCGTTCCATCGAAACATGAGAAATTCGCACAAAAATAATAAAAAAAAAAGAAGAGGAACGCGAAATAGAAATAAATTAGATAACGAGTTCGCTCTATTAAACGAATCGATTGTCGGCGACATAACGGGCTCTTTTAATTGCGAGTCCACCGTGGAAAATATTTGAGGGGTGGCGAGGGTGGTTTCGGAGGGGTGCCGGCAAGGTGATAAGGTGGGGTGGAGGGGAGGAGGGGAGGTGGGGAGGGGTGACGCAATTGTGTGGCGAGTGAATATTTCAGAGTCCCTCGTCTCGTTTCATATAAACAAGATGACGGCGGCCTGGCGAAGATGAGAAATCGATATTTCACCCTCAACCCCTATATTCCGAATGGGGCTTTCTTCGCGATTTCCCATTCTACAACATTGGCCAATCAACTACCCCATCAAGGAGGACTCGTCTACCTTTCTACAGGTTTAATATCACCGACCCTCTCGGTTATCCAACTACGAACCTCGATTACGTTTTCCCCGACGCATTGTCGTCTCAATCCATTGGGTCGCGTGTCCTGCGCGTTCAAATTTAAAAGGAATATTTCCAATGTCACTGCAATTCAAAAGCAATTGGGGAATGTGTATGTGTAATACGTAAAGAGGCTTTACGTACCACAAACAGGGACGAACGTTGCCATATAGGCGTTGCCTTACGTCGAAACCGCTTTTCAAGTTTTAGGCCCGCAGACCCTTATTAATTAAGTGACAGGAAAGGAAAGCCAGTGGCTCTTGGAGGGACGCGTGCTGTTGTTTCTGGAAGGTTCGGAGGGACGTTAATTTGAAAACGGAAGAAGAATATGAAAAGGGTGGTTGAAAAATTTAATGAGTGATTTGGGAATATTTTTTTCTTACCGACTGTACTTTGATGCGCGTAGTCAGGAATATATTTCAATAATTCGCCGGTGCTCGTTAAAAGGAGAGGAATTAGCAGACGCAGAGAGAAGCGAGGCAGCTTTGACTGTCAGTGAATCTGCAAGGGGTCGTGAAATAAGGAGACTCTGGAAAATCGCGTGAGGGAAGAAACTGAGGCGACCGTCAAGGAGAGCGATGAGGGTTGCGACGAATCTGCTGCGTAGGAGGAGAGAGAGAGAGAGAGAGAGAGAGAGAGAGAGAGAGAGAGAGAGAGAAGGAGTGTTCGAGATATTATTTGAGGTTTATACCGGCTCGATGGCGGCCACAAAGATACTGAGGGTGGAGGATCTCAGCACGCAGGACGTGGACTTGGGGAATTTTTAAACTGCGAAAATTAAAGGTCCTGTTAATAATTCAGCGTCAGCAAAACGACGGGGGTTTTATGGGATATGATATTAGAGCGTCCATCCCTTATAGCTATCCTGGAGTTCTCGTGCGTTAAGACATTAACAGGATGATAGGTGCGAAAGGAAGACGAATAATAAAGCGAAGAAAGTTGACTGCGAGTCCATTGTGGAGGTTAGAAGGGACTATAAATACAGGTAATAGGTATAAAATAGTGGAGAAGCAAATCAGACGTATTCAGGCTGCTGATCGATATCGGTAGATCTGATATTAGACCGGTAGATCCGGACTTTGGAATCCTCATAATTTCCAATGTTTGGGACGTCAAAGATTTCAAAGAGTTTACCTACTTATCTTTCTATAGCAGATACCGTCTTTAGATTGTATAATGGGATGTCACTATTATAATTAGGATTGATCCTGTTACTGACGTTGACTAATGGGGGCATCGTTGTGCTTTTGGATTCTTCAAATGGTTTTACTACTTCGCTTACGATTTCCGAAGAGTTATCACGGATTGGTTATGGGAAAAAGTTTCAAGATCCTTGGCGAACGCAGCGTCTCGACAGGTTTTGAAATATCGTCAACGATTTTCCACCGGCACTACTTTCTGAGCCGATATATTCGCGAACCGTGGCTAATACGTTATTTATACGAGGAATTAGCGAAAGTTCTCCGGCAATACGTCGCGTCACGTGGCTAACTAATAATCAGGAAAAAGTTTTGCCCTGGCGGCCCTGAAAATTCTGACGTCTCGAAAAATTCAATCAATGTTTCCCGACTGGCAGTCGCGCCTCCACCTACTTCCACCGTGAGAAATTTCTTGTCAAAGAATCGCGAAGAAAATCGTTTTCCCACGAGAGAAGTTGAAATAGGTAAAAATTGAAAAAAGGGCGAAAAATCATATTTCAATGGAATATCGATTAACCCTATGTAACTTCTTTGATTGTTGTGGGATACAAGAATAAAAAATTACGCAACTACGATGAAACAGGATAAGGAGCAAGATCAGAAACGAGTACGTTTTCGCTTGGCAATTTCTCTCCTCAACTCGCCGATAAGTCCTCTTTGGGGCCGTCCGATTCATCCTTTCTCGCGGGGCTAAGCTCTGATTAAATATCGATTTAAAGAGATTTTTAATTTCCCGAGGGCCATTGTGCTCCCTGCTGCGAATTGGGAAGCCTCCAGGTGTCGGCTATACGTCACAGTCACTTCAACAATGGCCAGCCTAGCTATATCAATCGTCCCAACACCAACATCAACACGTAGACCAGACTAACAGTCGAAATCGGGCAACGCACACTCGCCATGCGTCCCCCGTTCACTCCATTACAAATTGCCATCAAGGGTGCTAACTAACCATGGGCTGCGTGTTTACGAAAAATGGTGGCCCATTAATAACAACGGCAATACCCGGCTCCGTGCCAATTCGTCATTGCACCCCGCGGAAAAGACACTTTCCGCATGAAAGCACTATCGCTTCGCGAAATCGGCAACCTGTGGACTCTTTTCAAAAAAAAAAAATTCTACCTCTTCCTCGAAGATAAATATCAGTTCCTCGGCAAGTAACGACTACGGTACCAATTGCGAATTACTTCGAGATATAAGGAAATCGAGTAAAAATTATGACAAGACGGAGAAAGAAAAGAAAACGGGAATAATAAAAAAATTAAAAACAAATAAAATATTCACAGTAGCCAATACAGAGTGGCGCAGACTAATTTTCATGCATTTCCCATAAGGTACGACACGCAGCATCCCGGCACGCGTATAACGCCAAGTATCACAGGCACTTAGTCACTTTTGTACCATTCCCGGCATTGTCCTGAGACAAAAGATCGAGGATCCCAGAGGCGATTCAACTGTCCCGTACGAGGCAGCCGCCGGCGTTCGAATAACCAGGCGATGCGTCGAGTCGCGGCTAAATTAAGCCGCTCGCGTTTATTCATACTGGGTCCTGCACACAGCCCGTGCATTCGCATTACGCGGCCCCGCATTACGTGCACGCGCTGCTTCATTGTGTCGCTTCGCTCCTTTGTTACTTTCCTTCATTGCGAATTTAAATGGCGTCCTCGTGCTGCCTCGCGTTCAGAATCTGCACTGTCTTTACGGTACGAGTTACGGTTGTCCAATGAACCTTCGTTCGCTGATCCACAGACGATCCTCAGAATTTGGATCTGCTACCAGCCGGTCTGGTCTGGCTGAGTACGGAATGCATCTACTTGAAGGATACAGCACGGGAAGATATCGAACGGGATACCAGACCCGGATGATACGCATACGTGGAAGAGATCCTCGCTTTGCAGAAGAACTTTATTCTATTATGTTATTGGAAGATACGGGATCCTGGAACTTTGCGAATTTTCCTTTCTGCCAGTTTCCTTACTTGCTTTTTTGTCATCCTTCCTCTTCTTCCTCGTTGCTATATTTTTCTCTCTCTCTCTCGGAAGGATGCATAGGAAGAAATACTAGTTACTTTCAGCCCGATCCAGACGCCACTCGGATCCTCGATACATCCTCTCGCAGCAGCCTTTCATCTCGGCACATCAAAAGGCAATTCTCGAAATTATGGAGATTTTTACGAAGAATTTCACGGAATCGAACTCTTCGGCTGCGACCTGCTCTCTGTCTGCTTTGTCAGGTTGATTCGGCTAGTTAGCTGGTTGGCTGCTCTTTGTGTAGCCAGAAAAGGTTTCAGGAGTAGATAAGGGATGGCTGGAACAAATGAGAGGTTACTTCGTCATCTCGAAGGGGTTGCTAGATATTTCTGATCTTCCGTACCATCGGCTCGTGGCGCCTCTTCGATCCTTTCTTCCTCTAACCATTCTTGCCACCCCCCCCCCACAATTTAACCCCTTCGTTCCTCCCCTCTTCAACCCTATCACTGGTGCATCCTACTTCCGAACTCGCCCCACGCCCGCAGAACTTTGACTGAACCAAGGAAACCACTTTTTCTTTTTTTTATTCATTTCTCCCACAAGGAGGACTCGCTTCGCTGCCGAAGTAGTTAGCGGACGCTTTATGGCGCCGACAAGTCGTGAAGCCTAACGAAGCCCCAAACTCCAAGAAAAAGGTCAGACCCTTTGAGTCACCCTAGACATTTTTATACCATCGACCAAACTATTTTCTTAATGGCGCTCGTCCCTAATTGTTACTAACGATTCTCGAGCCATCCAATCCATCCGCAATCACTCACACGCCGTGGAAATAGCGAAAGCATTCCGGAGAATTGGAAACTACGCCCTGGCAATGGCTACGCCTGTATTTCCGCTACCCTTGTTAGCTCAGTTTCAATGACGATTATCTTCCATTGAATGCAACCTGGAAGCTATTCGAATCGGTCCAAGGTTTCTATTGGCATTGGAAAAAAAAAGTCTCTGCGCCAATGTAAAGCAAACCGCACTGACTGCTGAATGGCGGCGGACCAATTATCACCGCAGCTCAAATATGAAGTTCATGAAAATTTACTATGCTCATCTTCACTCAAAATCATATCCTCTCGCGCTACGCTCTTCGCGCTATTAAGCGATCCGAGTAAATAAAACTAAGAATCCTTTGTCACGCATCCTGAAGGATCCTTTGGAAGGCTTCGTAATCTCATACATAAATATAACCTAACATTAGAACTTAGGGGTGAAGCGAAGATCCTGAAGCCGTCGGCTTATATAAATGTTGTCCCGATATCGTTTATTTGAAGACCTATAGACTTTATTTCGCCAATGATGATATCGTGGGTTTAAGTATCGAGTGTTCGCAGAATCAGAAAGTATCAGGAACTGGATTAATACATTTCTAAGTGGTGAATCCATTGCTAACCGAGTCGGTACAGTCGCTTCTCAATTTGTAGTCGCATTCAAACGAGAGCATTTAAATAATCCCGATGGCTCTTGACTCGTGAAATAAAAGAAAAAAAAAAATACCTTCGAGGACTGTCGAGAGTTTCTCTCCTCTCCTCTCCTCTCCTCCCCCCTCTCTCTCTCTCTCTCTCTCACGAGAAATCGTATACGCCAGGGTGCTTCTACTTCCGCCCTTACCCACCCAATTAGCGTTAATCCTCGTTCGCTTTTCCCTCTAATCTTTATTCCTTTGTCCCTGGCGCGGGCCCCTCAACCTCTACCACAGATTACCGCCTTGTACCAGCTCGTGTAGTTCGTACGGGCTGGGACATTCGTGCTTTTCTTTTCTCCGAGTTCCTCTTCGTAATTGACATATTTTTTTTTGGCAGTAATTTGATTCTTAGTTACAGAGGTTAAATTCCACAAAAAAAAATAGTGTAATAGCCTGCAAAAAGGAGCATCCGTCATTTTGTGGACCGGATCGGTGCACTTATCTGGTTCTGGCAGAAACTGTACTAATTTCGCTGATCGGATTTCTCGGGAACCACGACTCTCCGCGTGGTAAAGTCATGGAATTACTAAGTGTAAATTTATGAGAAAGGAAGAGTGGCGTCGTTCCAAGTGCATTGTCATCGTAATTGCCTGGTAGCATTGTTTGTCATTCAATTTTCACGGGAGACTTTTCATGGCTCCCAGAACCCCTGAACTCGTGATACCCGAACAATGTCCCGAGCCTGTTGTGCAACTTGCAGTCAGCTGCGAAAAAGAGCTCGTAAATATCTGTTGAATTGTGAAAAATGTTTTTGCTTTTTGCAACGACTGGAAAGGGTTAACCGAGAGGGTGAGACATAGTTGTGAAGGGTAGCGAGGGGTTTGAGCACGTTGTAAAAAAGCATCCTGCCAACCCTTCCTCTCCGACCCTTTCAGGCTTACCCAGATAGCTACATCTCGTAAATCAGCGGAATTTGTTCATCTGGCTGTACAATTTTGTGACTTGATACAGCGGATGCACGGAAGCCATGACGGAGCTTCGTAATTCGTGCAAAATGAAAATTTATTTACGAATTCGCAAACAATTCACTCGTTCCACTTAATTTAATTAGTAATGGATAGTACCGATCAAATATTAATTTTGAATAATCGATGAAATTCAAAGTATCCCAATGGGAGTCTCATCGGACTGACCCTCGACCCGGAAGAGGTAACGGGCCAATTTTTGATTGGTCTACGAGGGAAAAAAGCAATAAAGGGTGAAAAGGTGATAGGGGGTTATCGGGAAAATATAAATATTTAATTAACAAGGAAAAATAATTGACATTGTACGATTTCCTTTAATTATTAAACGGACGGCCAACGTCAACGCGTTACGGGCCGATCCTAATAAATTTTATAGCACGGTACTAAGGATAAGGGTAATGGACCGTCTCGAGAATGGATGCTGCAAGAACAAGAAGAATGCGAAGAAGAATGTGATAGCTGAGCAAAGGCGATTCCGTGGTTCGTGAATGCAATGAGAAAGGTTGGACGGTCGGGTCTTGGGTGTGATTTGTGGGATGTATTTGATATAAAATCGCGTGACCGGCTGGCCTCAGCCAAACAAAAGGTTTCCCCATTTGCAAATTGAATTAAATTCTCAAGAGACACGCCATCGGTCATCTTCGTTCGTACCTATAAAAGGGACTGGTCCGTGATTCGGAGGCAAGTGAGTTGCGGAACGTACCCCCAGCCATCGCACCGCGTCTCACTTCAAACCGTTTCTTCTTCCTTTCGCGCCGAGGACAATAGAGATTAGATAATAGAATCCCAAAGGAAGTAAACACTCGTAATCAGCCCTGTAAGACCGGTGCCTCAATTCGCACTGTGAATCAGTTCGGTTTCGAAGTATCCAGAAGTCGCGTCGATCGTTTCTCAAGATCTTCCAAGGAAACTCGATTCGAGTAATTCTCGGTGTCTTTTCGAACGCCGAATAAGAGAAGAGATTGAGACCCGGGATGTTCTTCAACGAAAGCGTCGTAGCCGCTCCGATGGCTTTTGTCGGCGTAGTCGGTGGAGTCGGTGAAGTCGGGTAGGTTCTCTTCGATGATTGCTTTGATAATGACTCGGTATTGTCGTGTCTCTGCGTCCCTGGGGCTGAGAGTGAACGCGCCATTCCAACTGCAGGAGCCACGGATTCTCCAGTGAATCCGCACTCGAAAACCACCAGCACTGGCAACATCAACCGCAATACCTCCCTCAAGTCTCTCTTGGCTCGACTGCCTCCGCACTCCATTCCAAGTTCCACGTTCCCCCTCGTCATCCCGGCCCGTCGTTCCACATTGTGCGCTGAGCCTTCTGGAGATCCTGGATACGCTTTAATCCACGATAGACGTAGAATTCCCTGATTTTACCTCGTCCCTTACAGCCAACTTTCCGCCCCTCAGCCTCTCCTCCATCCCCCACGTTATACTTTCCAAGGTGGCCAGGTCGAGCCACCCCCGTCGCTCCCAGCTCTGCCTTCACCTTCATCGCGATTATTAACAATGCCCGCGTACACGAGTTCGTTCCATCGACTTTTGCGCGATTAAGGTCTCGCACGCAATGGCCCGAGAATTTATAAGCGGATCCATCTGGTACCTGCGTCTACCTCACCCTGGCTTCCCTCTTGACCCACCTACTCTCTTCGAGAGAAGATCCGTTTTTCGCGATAACGCGATACATCCCTCTTAATAACAAAAGACGTGGATACTGTGGGAATCCCTTAGAAATCTTCCTTTCACGAGTCTTCGACGCAGAAATATTAAAATCGAACTGTACTTTATTTCAATTGTTCTCCCTACTTTGTCATTGTTACTTGCCCGCTGCGGGGATACGAGTAGCCAAGTTCAGCACATGCAGGAGCGTCTCCTAGGATGGAACGTCCCGGCCGAACACTCTGATCTGGTTCATCCACATTGGCGGGGATTCCTCGCTCCGGGAAAGTATTGGCACATCGGTTTAGCCCTGATCTACTTTATGCTGATGGTCTTGTCCAGCGTAGGGAATGGGTGTGTCATCTGGATATTCACCACGTGAGTCTTAAAGAGTGATTGCGCAATACAACCTCCGCGCCATCTCTGAACTGATCCCCCATACTTCTGACTGCAACCCTCGTCCTTCGAATCACGTAGATATAAGCTTATGTAACTCTACGTAATGACGTGCTTATTAATCTGCAAGGTCAAAGTCACTGAGAACACCCTCGAATATATTCGTAATAAACCTGGCTATCTTCGACCTGGTCATGATGCTGGAGATGCCCATGCTCATTATAAGCAGCTTCCTGGAACGTATGATCGGCTGGGAAATGGGATGTGACATTTACGCTGCGCTGGGAAGCGTGTCCGGAATTGGCTCGGCCATCAATAACGCCGCCATTGCTTACGATCGCTACAGGTGCGATCGAGAAAATTTTTATTCTAGATCCAATATTTTATTTTATTAATTAGATGAGGTACGTCATCGAATGATCCTCTTTGTCCTTCAGGACTATCTCTTGTCCGATCGATGGCAGATTAAATGGAAAGCAGGCTGCTGTCATCGTAGCTTTCACTTGGTTCTGGTCCATGCCATTCACTATCCTCCCCATCACCCAAATCTGGGGACGATATGTCACAGGTCATCAATTTTTTATGCCACGCTAATCTGCACTTTATCGGCAGTAGAATATTTTTGAATATGAGCTAACTCGTTTCAGAGGGTTTCCTCACGACCTGCAGCTTCGACTTCTTAACCGAGGATCAAGACACGAAGGTCTTCGTGGGCGCTATCTTCACGTGGGCCTATGCCATTCCCATGTGCCTCATAATCTACTTTTACTCCCAGCTCCTGAAGTCGGTCCGCAGACACGAGAAGATGCTGCGCGATCAGGCCAAGAAGATGAACGTCAAGTCTCTGGTTTCGAATCAGGACAAGGAGAGAAGCGTGGAAATGAAAATTGCCAAAGTCGCCTTCACCATTTTCTTCCTCTTCGTCTGCTCCTGGACTCCCTACGCGGTAGTGGCGATGACTGGTGCCTTTGGAAATCGGTTAGTCAATTTTGAGAAATTCGATTTTGACTTTCTTTTTTACAAATCCTGTATGTTCCTGTACACAGGGAATCGTTGACGCCGTTCTCCACGATGATACCAGCACTCTTCGCCAAGACGGTGTCCTGCATCGATCCTTGGATCTATGCGATCAATCATCCAAGATATCGCCAGGAACTGCAGAAACGTTGCCAGTGGATGGGAATCCGTGAACCAGCACCAGCGGCTGACACGACATCCGCGGTCACCGAGAATCTCAAGACAGACGAACCCTAAACTGACAGTCTGACGTCGCTGATCATCATATTGGAAAATTTCATTGATGGGTCAACTTACGAGGATGATTGATCTCGCACTGCAACCACCACTCAGTTCGGGATTAATCCTTCCTGCTAATTTTAAAAACGGATATAAGCTCCTACTCAGAAAATCTAATAAGGACTTACTGGAAATTGATTTACGGAATATGAATTTTTGATCGCATGATATTAATCCACGTTGCAAACGACTGGTCCCCTTGTATAAATTTAATTAAAGGCAAATTTTAAAGCAATTTTTAGATAAAATTATTCATACCCTGTGCTGCGCATTTCCTTACCTAGGGCTCGGATTATCCACAGAACATTTTTTGAGTAGAAGCTCTGTCGGTAACTTCTCCAAGTATTAAAGGCAAGTATTTGGTCAGCCAGCCAGCCACTGTCGATTCTGTACCGTAATGGTTGGTTCTTGTCCGTGCTAAAAATCAGAAATACGCACGGGGGAGTCTTGATAGGTGCTGCCAAACGTCAAGAAAGAAAACCCCCTGCAACGATAGCTGCTGCAGGTAATTCTGAGGTTGCTTCTCGTAGAATCTTCAGGAGGTTTCAGGTCTGGTTTCATGATAATCGAAATTTCTTTATATAACTCGTGAAATGTTTTCCAACAGTCCTCGAAGTATCAAGAGAATTTCTTAAAGTTCGAACCGTACTGAGTGTCGGAGCGATTGATCGGAAGAACTACGAGTGCTTCATCATTCGCAATTTCCAATTAACATCGATCTCCAGCCTTCATTTCTAAAGACACCCTGCCCTCCTTCCCCGCCGCTCTCCTTCTCCTCTCATCACGCAGAGTTCAATCCGCCCCGTATCTTTCATCGGATGTCAAATGGCCGACCAGGTCGACTGTCACTGCATTTGATATATTGAAAAAATTTTTTTTTTCTACAACGGCACACCTGCGAATCACTATACCGGAGAAAATAAGAAAAACCATCTCGATTACTTCGTCCTGTAAAATCTCTACGAGAGAAAATTTTCCCCATTCCTAAAGGTTCAGAATTTCTTGGGTTGAAAATTACGTTAAACGATATAAAAACTTCAAGAAAAAACGAGCCACCCTTTGGATAGTATATATTATTGAATTATTGAAGTACAAGTGGGATCGATCAAGCCGGCTTAAGTAATGAGAGTTTCTCAATGACTTGTCTTCGAGAATTGAAGGGCAGGGTCTAGCGCTTCATCGATTCGGCACCAGACTATGGTTAATAAATGAACGAATCGCTTAGAAGCGTCCCAAGTTCTTTTTCCGAGACGAAGATAAAGAATAAGAACGAGAAACGCGGGAACAGAGAGGAAATTAGAAACGTCGCGAACAAAGAATTTAAAAGCCTCTCGAAGGTTGTCAATTTAATCTTATCGTTAGCAACGGTGAGCGAATCTTTGGAGATACCCTTTTATTTTTTAAGAACAAAAAATAAAGATACATATCACAATAGCATAACAAAGAGGGATTCTGGATACAGATTCCTGCACCGACATTTACCGACACTTCCAGAGCCTTCGAAGATTCGCATTCGTAGACGGCAGCCGATTCCTCTTTATAAATTTCCACGTCATTATCCTATCTTGCCAAAGTGCTCAGTTGCCAAAATACGAAATTTACCTAAAAAACAAAAATGCGCAATCAGTCATCCGAAGAAGTCGGAGACCTGCGATTAATTCTTGCGAAATGTCAAAGGTCGAAGGAGTCTCATCGACGGACGAGCAATAAAATATTTCACGGTCCAAGTATCGATCGACGATGCATTGTCGTAGGCGGTTAATTAGCCGATTCGAGCGCGAGTCCACGTAATTGACTAATCGTTATCAGAATAACTCAGTAATCATCGACTAATTACCCTACGTCTATCGTCACGGTCACTTGCCAGGGGAATTCCATCAATTCCAGGAGTCGAGACAATTTTGATGCAGTCGCATTATGGATCGACAATGACGTCACGGAGTCGCACGTACAGTAAATATATATATACACGGCAAATAGATATTTTTTTAAATCCTATTCGGAATGCGTAGGTATCCTGCCAAGTGCTGTCATTACATCCGTTGACGTTTCAACAGACAAGTTGGCAGATCAGTCGGAGAAGAAGAACGGAAACTGGATGAGTAGCTGAGAGAATACAATTGGCTTCGTTCGGCGAAGATGCTGGAGATTCCTGAGACGGTGGGTGTAAACGCCAACGCTTTCTGCTTCCCCAAAAGGCTCAAAACTACCGACTGCCTTCATTCTGCCTTCATTCTGCCTTCATTCTGCCCTGGGCTCCCATTCCGATCCGTCCTCCCTTCTCTTTCGAAATATTTAATTTAATTTCTCCGCCTCTATTTTTCTTACGAATTGTCCCTGCGAAACGAAGTCGCCAAAGAAAAACAATGAATAACAGTAGCACAGGGAGTTTTCCGTGCGCGCGCGCGCCCACAAGCGGCTGTTCCAGGAACGAAGATGAAAACGGCCGATCTCGAGTTTTCCAGCGCTAGAACATCGCTCGATGAATATAAAAAAGTGAACTAAAAGAAAAGTAAAAAGAGAAACCGAGAGATACAAACGGCGGAGTAAGAAAAATGGTGGTCGGAATAGGTACACAGAGAGAATGGAGGCATGAAAAAAGGTGGCAAAGATACGGAGAAGGAAAAATCAACGAGCGGCAAGGGGAGAAGCATAGGGCGGCAAAGGGAGGCAAAGGGCGGAGGGGAGGAAGGAGTTTTCAACAGTTGAAAGTTGAGAGTCGAGAGTTAAGAGGCAGCTGCCTTATATACGGCCGGAGTTCACCGGCGTGACGTCTCCTCCTGATTTTTCCCGCTTCGTAAATTCTTCTACGGCCCACGGACGTCGTCGGGACTCTGCGAATTGCCGCGTTCCAGAAACAACCATCTGCATGCTGCGCAGCGGCTCATCAGCCCGAGAATATTTCTTGGCTTGGAAATGAGGCTGCCGGTTTTATATTTTTCCGAGGAGCAGAAGATTCGAAATACCAAAGGCAGGTTTACCTTTGAAATATAATTGTTTCCATCATGCAAGCGTCCTAATCCATCAAGGAAGACAACGCGATTACACGTTGGAAATTGCAGGGAAAGTCTTGTCGTCGTCATCCCCGAGAGTTACGTCGGGTTTGGTTGGGGTTGCGATGCCGGGGGTTGAGGTCATGAACTCGGGTCAATAGATAGGCCGGCAGTGTGCTTAATATGCAGTTAGTACGTCATTTGTTTCTCGCCGCTCGGAGGGCTTATCATAATCTCTGACGTCACGGGTTCGCGAAATCCCCGTTCGTCGCGAATGCGCAGCCCTCTGGTTCGTCCTCGTATCGTCCTCCCGTGCACCGTGTCCATTGTCCATCCAATTCCTGGTACCTGTTATTGTTTAATTGCAACCATCGCATTGTTACCGAATCAAACTGCAAAGTGTAATTGGACAAAAAAAAATAGTGATAATTCTTCGGATCCAAAGCATAAAATTAACCAATTTCGCGATTATCTTTTGACAAACTGATAATTTCCCATAACGACGATAGAAAGTTGGCGAAAGACGTCTTGGTTCTTTCAAGGTAGAAAATTCAGCTGGGGGATTCGCAGATTATCTGATTTTCAATGACGTCCCCGAAGGACGTTCCAATAATCGGGACGCCACTTCCGGCTTCCGCTGATATTCCGCCGATTTCGTCCCGGCCTGCATTCGATTTACTAACAACAAAAGTTCCACGCCGCTGAATCTACCCGCGGAAAATCTTGATTAGATATCCGCGTCAAAGAGTTTCCATCAATGGCCGCCTGTGCCCGTTTGTGTGTGCGAAAGGATAAGGCTGCAAGGAAACGAGAAAACGAGAGAAGTTGGCGAATCGAAGCTAGTATCTTCGCGGTTAAAGGAATTTCGCTTCCGAAACCCCGCGAGGTCTTTACTATTTTGTTTTATAGGCAAAACTAGAAATTTCAAAATTTCATCGAATCAAAATGTTCACTGAACAAGAATTACGGTGTACAGTAAGAATGGGCTGATAATGAACGGTCCAGTGGATAGATTGAAAAAGAGGAGGGATGAATGGATCCTAGGATGACGTTGGCAGAGGGGTTGAGGTACCGGGCCAAGATACATCCTTTCATTTCCTGACCTCGCGCAACCAGTTATAGATGTTCAGAATTCAATTACGCTAAATTTATGGTGTCGAGCGGGCATATTTATCGTGAGTTCGAAGGGTAGGTGAAGGGGATGCTGGATATGCTGGATGGTCCCGCGGTTGGATGGGTCAGGTTGGTATAGTTCGTGATAGAAATTCAATAGGATAGACGTCGCCCTGGATAACCGCGCGGTCGACGAGTTATTAAAAATATTTTTTTAATTAAAAGAGATCGTCCCGCTGAGATCGTTCTCTGGTTCGTTAGGGGTTTAGAATCCATAAACGGCAGGAGATGCGTTCTCAATTCCCACGGAAGCAGCCACGAGGGTCCCTGCTCCCCCTCAACAAAACGATGGGGGTTGAAACTTTCTCATATGGGGTTGATATGGCCCATACGTGCCCTTTAAGCATAATAATAATTGTAATCCGCAGAACGAGGGAAATTTCTCTACCAGCTTCGCGCCACCCCCTGAACCTCCCTGTGTCTCGTAGAGCCACCCCCTAGCCTTTCGCGTCATACCGATTAACCCTGCAGGTACCTACTAAAAGTAAGGTTTAGTCAGCACAGCCATCCAGTTCGCGTTTAGAACTTTGAAAGTGCTTGTAAAATTGTGCACCTGAGCTTTTGAAGCTTTGGAAGAGTCAGCCAGGCCGTGACTAGGTTCAACACCCACCCTTATCTATGGGGATAGAATTTTTTTTATCCTGCAGTTGAGAGTCCGAAGGGAACGAGCTTTCCCGAGGGTAAATTTTTCAAATCCACGTACGCTCCTCAAGGCGGGACGATTGATTTAGAAATCCCTTGTGTCTTAAGGGTGGTTACTGGTCGAAGGGGTTAACCCTCGGAAACGTGTTCGAAGCCGACGGATCATTCGAGAGCTTTCCATTTGTCAGAGAGGACGTTTACTACTCGTTTACGTCCCGAGGCAAGAGAGGACGACGCCCCCTGGTGCCGGTGCAGAGGCGCCACTAGGCGTCGCGACGCGCGTAAATAGTCCGCTGAAGTTCGGGGCGGATCATTAGAAAATTTTTATTCTCGAAAGAACGTAAATTAACGGCAGTAATAAATATCGTTCTTATCAGGTCGTGTTTCGCCGCCTTGTTAACGCGTATTGATTTTCCTGACGCGGCGCACAATGGGCAACGATGGGGCGGGGAGAGGGAAGGGGTGCTTTTGATAAATTGCGTTATTTCGCTGTGATTAAAAAAGGCCGCTCGCTGCCAATCTGACGGAATAATTCAAGTGGACCTACATTCTTCATCCAGGCCGAGAATTACCGAGCCGACGCCGAACCCGACGCTGACGTCGAGATTATTAATCTTGGAAAGCGTTTCGCCACAGTGCAAGCACACATCTCTGGCCTCGCGATTAAATGCGCCCGCCGTCCCCAATGCGGAGATACGAGAGACCCTCGTGGAATTTGGGCTCCTGAAATTCTCGTTACTCTTTAACCTCTATTTTTCAAATACACTTGCTTATAGCAAGCAGCCTTCAGGCACTTTTTAACGATTATAAGATTATAACACAGTGGCGCCACTACTCGGGGAGAAAATTAATGATGGATAAGCATAACTTTTCATAGGAAAAATTCATTGACGCGGACTACGTGATTGGAAGGAAAAATCGGTCCTACGCGAATGGCAAAAGTCCTTTTTCTTATTACGCAGAGGACGTAGCCTTTCTCGCGTGAAAGTACAGAAGATAAAAGAAATAAGAGTAAAAGTTTACGGGAACGTGAAAAGTCGTGAAAAAGTGAAAATAAATTTCTTTGAATCTCTAACCGATCCTAAGGTTCTGACCTAACCTACCCTAACCTGAGGTTCTGGAAAAAGGCTTCAAGGGAAGAAGTCGAGAAGAGGGGACAAGAAGATTTTCCCTCCTGGAGAGAGTAAAAAAAACCACATGCTCGGCTGATAAAAAAACTTCTGAAATTTTGCATGAGACTTATAAAAAATTCTGTGTCACATATAAATATATATATATATATATATGTTTATACATATTTTAAAAATATACAAAACACGAATCAGGTATCCATTTTGTCTTATTTTTAGTTTCTACGCGCAATGGATGCATCCCACGAAATTTATTCTTTCGTACTTTGATCCTGTGCAGTTTTACTGGCCATAGTAAAGTCCACCCGGTATAGGATTATTTTATGCAATTCAGCTACCGGATATTTATTTGACTGAAGTACGTCTCGGAAGGTCTGATTTTCCCTTAATGTAGATTAAGGGTAAACATGATAAAAGTTCGATGTTGGTCATGTCGGAAATGAGAAAACAGAATGACTGTAGAATTTTCAAAAATAAAAATAGAAAGTAAAAAATAAAAAATAAAAAATAAAAAAAGTAAAAGGGTCGTACTGGGCGTCGCCCATTTTAGGTGTGCTTACCGAGAAATCTATTCAAAAGTTAAATTCGCTGGAACGACGTTGGCAGTTTAAAAGTCGCGTGGACCAGCGCGACTAGGGGTTGTTGTTGAAGGGTGGGGCAAATGTGCATTGGGGCAAAACGAAGGACCAGGTCTATACTTTTTCCGTCACGTGTACAAATGTCCCAAGACTGAAATACTTAGTGAGCTTAACTGCGTTGCCATAGAGACTGACGTCGGCGCTGGGCGTCACGACGCCTTCCTTAGCCCTCTACTAAAGGGTAGTAGTCTTCTCATTCGTTCTGTTACTAACGCGACAGGTCGCGCACTAAACTACCCGAAAGTAAGTGTGATTGAGACTTTCGTATGTTGCGTGTCCTTGAAAAAAATTGAAAAATTAAAAAATTTTGAAAAAAATTTTTAAAAAGAAGTAACGAAATTTGCTATTTTACTCAAACAAAGAAAACCGAATTGCGCTTGCGGATTATTCGCAGCGTCTAACAATTTGCACGATGTATCTACTTCATTTTGGAATCGGACCAATGTTTCCAGGTCTAGGAGTTTTTGGAAAAAAAAAAAAAGAAAGTATCTGTCGTAGACATAGTTCGCAAAATGTAATCCAGACGAATGTGGAACTTGCGAAAAGGGCTTAACGCTTTTTGGTTTTTAGTTTTCGGTCAATTCTTGTACTGTCCTGGTTAAGAATTACGCCATACCAGGAGTCGGTTCGCATGTTCTGAATTATATAGATATACTTCCAACGTTTACTATATTTCCTGCGTTTGTCACGCCTACAATTGCCAGCGTCTATTTCTCCCCCGTGGTTTTCTGGTCGATTGAGACTCGCGGGTCTGGGGAACTGATGAGAATCAGAAACTCTGGAAGCCCAAGAAGAAAGTTGAGAGAACATAAACTTGAAAATGAGAAAAGCTCAGGAAATGACCAATGTATAATAAGTCTGAATTCGTGGGAAGTACGGCTAATCGATTCGAAGGAGGGTTCAGTTTTCAAGGACAAGGGCGAACCCTGCAGCCCTAAAAATGTTTAACGTGCGATTTTTAAATGTTTAAGAGTTCAGGTAACATACGAGAAGAGGGTGGCGAGGAGAACAGTGGAAGTCAGAGTCACAGGGTGCAGCAACAGGGCTAGGGGAGTAAGGGGGGTGGAGGGGGATGCTGAGAGGGTAAGAAAGCTGGCCACCTGATTGGTCCACTGGATTAATACATATTACATGGCCCTTCTCGAGACAAAAGTCGACAGGGTGGTTAAACAAAAGATGAAGTTTTCAACCCTCGAGTCAGACTGAAGCCCTCTTCACAGGCTGCAACCTTTTACCACAGCATCCGGCAGTGGCTGGCGACTGCCTTTTTTTTTCAAGTACACTTCAATGCATTTTCACGTGTTTAACGCAGTTACGCTTTACTTTACTTTCGTCCGCGCGTCTGATGTTCGGTCGAACGAGTCCGGAATTCGCGAATTTTTGAAGTACGAAAAGTCAATAAAATCATAAGCAGAAGCAGCAACTGGACAGAAAAAAAATGGATATAAAAAAAATTCTAAAAATTTCAGAGGCCCAGGGACGCGTCTACGAAAGTCGTAAAATAGGACGTGTTAGTCGAGAGAATACGAGAGAAAAGTCTCGGCAGGGTGGAAGGTCGTAAAATCGATAGGATTATTTGTAACGTGACTTTAAACGACGCCAGGCCGGCTGTGATATTCGAAAAAATAAATGGGAATGTCGCGACCACGATTAAGGGAAATAACAGCAGGGCGGTCAGACTTTTGTTTTCCCGACAGGCGAATAATTATCGAAAAGCCTCCAGTCGAATTTTTCAATTATCAAAATCTTTAGCTTTGCACGATTCGCCTCTCTTCTCTCCCGTCGACCAATGAGGTCGCGGAGAGGGCAGTGACGTCACTGTTGAAATTGCAGCTTCCACCACCTACAGGGATGATGGCCCCGATGTACCATCCCAGCATACCAGGAGGGTTGAGCAGTGGCGCGCGTGCACCCATGTTATGTATGTATTTATAGATAGTGGCGTGTGTCCATAGTAAATGGCGGTAGAACTATAAGAGGGGAGGATTGGCAAGAGGGGATCAGGGAGGCTAGAGCTTGCACGCGATTTCGACTGGCTGGTAATCCGGTTGCGCCGGAAAAGCTACCTTTTTAATAGCCGCGCGTCGGATCGTTTTAATTCGGGAAAGCTCCCAGAGGCAAATTGTTCCGCAAATCGGGTTTTCGTTTCGATGTTTTTTCTCCATAGAGGCGGATCGATATTGCCTGTAATAACGATCAATTTTCTCGAGGGTTCGACTTCTTCGGTCCAGGCTCGTCCCGACCTATCAGAGCCGACTAGACGAGGGCAGCACCAAAGAGAAAACCAGGCAGGAGACGATGCCGCTAGGAGGCAGGTTTCCCCGAGACTCCAAGATCCAGTCGCCCTCCGACCTTCATCGAAAATACGTCAACCGCAGTCGTTTTAACCTAAATATTGGAAAACGTAAAGACGCTTCGTCGCAGCTTCCGGTTGCGCAACTACCCACTCTATCCGATAGTAACCAGAGAACCAACCCTTTGCTCACCGGAAGTAATGGCCTCCTTTCCCACGTGGACCAACCCCGTCCGAACCATCGAAATTTCCTAGTCGCTTCGTGCGCACGATTTTTAAGCTCGATGGACCAATTAATTTCATTATGACGTAATGAACCTCGCGTCCGGCCTTAGGAGTCTCATTCCCGGTTGGTTCACGGGAAATACGTGAAATTCAGTGGAACGTCTATTGTCCCTTGTTTAATGTCAACTGATATATAGAGGGGAATGTGTCCCAATTAATCGGAGTAGGTCGACAAAGTGAATCATTTTAATTAACTACGATCTAATTGGCGCGAAGCGAAATCGCACCGTTAAGATAGACGATTCAGAAAACCCCCTAGACTCGCCAGTCGGCTCCCTCCTCTTCCTTTCGACTCGCTCTGTATCACTCATACCGAAAGATACACGCGGCCACCCCCTGTACTCCCAGAGGGGTAGTAAGGGGGGTGCAGAAGGGAGCACGTAGCTGGCGCAAGCGCGCGCATCAACGCTCAGGGGTTCCTTTGGATTCAGTTAAATCCCCGTCGGCGAAGGGGTAGGTCGCGTTTCTAACCTTCAGCGACAACGTGTTTCGTGATTGACCCTCCAACGGAAATTGCGTATTACTTGCAGACGTACCTTACATATGTGCTATTAAATTCTTGATAAATTTCATCAAAGGTGGGCCGACGTGGTGTATGCGAGTAAATTTTTATTTGTTCGATTTTCGGCCAAATAGTATATGTATATATATGTATAACGTTATACATATAATATATATATATATATCCTCACGGTAGATACAATATATCAAAAGATGGTACATATCAATTTCTGAAAGCTCGGCTGGTTCACGAACTTCTCCCCTGCTCATTAGTGTCCTCCGGTGACACGAATTAAAGTGTCGATAACGAGATCCGAGGGGGCAGCCTCCTTGCCAAACGAGAAGCAACGAGCAAGTTCTGAGTCCTGAGGACAAGGAAGAAAAAAAGGACACGCAGGAAGAAGGGTGGAAGAAGGAAGATGGAGAGCGTGGGAGAAAAGGAATAAAAGGAGTTACGTAATAAAATAAAAAATAAAAGAAAACACCAATCCTCCGCAATAGCGGTATCGTGGGAATCGGTTATTCTGTGTCTTCTCGACTTACGTCCCGCGTATCCGTATATCTGACGGTTCTCGATATCCTCGGTAAACGTAGTGAAAGCCGTGTCGTGGTGTTGGTGTCTTGAGAGAGGAAATTCCTCGGGGAAAAGTCCAGGGGAAAGGAGAAAGGAGAAAGCGAAGAAGTATAGGAAAAATAAAACATGTGGTGATTTCATCGGATCTCTTACGGATCTTACGCCGTCGCCGAGATCGGTAAGTCAGACATTCCATTTGGCTGTGTAATATTTTTTTTTTTAAAGATCTCTAACAATGCATTGTTTCGTAATTTTCACTGTGTTTAACGAAGATTTTTTTTTTCATGCATTTTACGCTCAAGCAATTTCAAGGGCGCAGCATTATTTCTTGAAAATTCCTATGAAAAATGAGACTGAGCGACTGACTCCTATATGTGTTAGTGGATTTATGGGTCAGTACTTTCGTGAAGGAATTCTTGCCGAGTGACGACGGTAAAGAACGTTTATCGGGCTGTTAAACGGCGACGACTATGAGAACCGCGTATTAAATTAATTATGAGTGGACCGCGCGCACGAGCGGCGACATTTAAATCGGCCGTCTCTCTAATTAAACTAAAAATCCTGTACGCTCTCGTAGCCTTATTTCTCTCTCGGCGGGACTTAATTGTCGCACTTAAGTTCGTTAATTTTTCATGGAATGGCCTCTCCTGGGATTTTACTCTTTACTCGTTATCTCTTCCATTCTCTTGCTAGCGGGTCGCTACGCTTCGCAGAAAGGTCTAAGCCCGCGCGAGTACACTGGCCGACCTACAATATCCCAGCTTTGGACCCTAAAGTCCAATTAGTTAACTATCCCCAATGTGTAACGCGAAAATACACTCGGAAGCCACACTCGAATCTCTCGAGTTAACTCGAGAGAATCCGCAAAGATATTTTTACGAAATTAAACGGACCGTTTTTTGCGGAAAGTAATAAACTTGCCAACGGCAATTTTCGGACGGGGAGGACACAGGGGTGGGTTAGGGGCCACGTGACGCGTCGTATCTTATTTCAAAACAAGACAGCCCAAAGATGAAAGGCCAAAGAAGAGAATGCAGAGCGATAGACTAGAAAAGGAATTGGGGAAGGAAGAGGAAGTTGAAAGAGAATGAAAAGTCGAGCCCAAGGAAAACAAGAGTGTCAAACAGTTTCAAGAAGGGAGGAACGCAATTTTAAAAGGATCCTCCCCCTCGCCCCCCCCTTCATCCCCCTTCGTCCCCCTTCATCCCCCATCCTCGAAAACAACCTTCGCCTCGGCTCGCTTACCTTTCATAAAGCGGCGTCCCCAGCCGCGTTTCTAGCTCGTCTCCCAGTCTAAGCTGATCGCCCAGTCGCCCACGTTCTAGGCGAGACTTCAAGACGGCTTCAAATAAAATTGTTCGTCTAACACGAGACGGATTTATCGAATTGGATGACGCGGACTCGATAAATTGGCCTCCCCCAGCTATCTCCCATGGGAAAGCTTCCTCCACGGGACGTTTAAAGGGACTTTTCTCACGTTCGCCAAGAAGCCCCAGACTCTCGAAGAATTCTCTGATAAATCTACCTTGTCCAGGCTTCTGGCGATCGCTGGACAGAAGGGTCAGCTGTCCCTCTGCCTCTATCAGATAGCCAATCCGAAGGCAGAGCGATAACAATCGAATCTCCAGAGGGACTGGACAGTCGAAAATTAAGCAGCTGGTTATAGCATTGCGAACCGATAGTTATTGGTTACACAGGTAGAGGTTAGCAAACTCGAAACTCGCTTTACGAGAAGCTTAATAAAAGCATGTTTCGCGAGATTCTCGCTAGTCGGCGCTGCTCACTCGCAACTCAGCCCCCTTGCTACCCTCACAAGTTAATCGCTGATAATGGCTAAAACGAACTTTTTAAGCTCGCAATATCGTGCTTACCTATAACGTACTGCCAAAGCTCCTCTTACGCCTCCGGCTAGACCGACTACCGATCTGCTCCTCTACCATCACTGGCTACAACTGCCCTACGGTACGAGTTAACCCGACCCCCCCTGACCCCCTGACCCCCTGACCCCCCTGACCCCTCCGACCCCCCTCTGACACATTGAACCTTACACGTGAACGGGTTGCCAGGTCCACCCCGTTTGGCTACTTCGCACGTCTCACCGGACGCCGAATTCGCTCGACTGTTTTCGAAAGGGCAAAACTTCAGGCTGACCCGCTCGCTGCTCTAATTTCGCAGCATCAGTGACAGGATTAGCCGTGCATCGCTCAGATCTGTTTCAGAGCGCACTTATTACGTATCGACGTATCTCAGAACAGCTGTTAGGACTCTACTTTTTTAATGGTCCACTACGGCGACTTCGAACTTCACTCCTTTCTTACTTTACGGGCCGCCGAGACTACTTTAACGGGATCTCTGTCTTTAACTTTTATTGCTTCTACTTGGAATTTTTTTTTCTTTTTCACTTTGCAGAATTACTGATACGTGTGTAATTTCCATTGGTCGAACGACCTCCACGTGGTATTATGACATAACTTGACAAATTGGAATGTTTGCTTTGCTCGGAGTATACGAGTAGAACATTTGCCATATCGAACATTATCCTGATTCACTTAAAAATGCATGAGCCTGTTTTGAACTAAAGAGGAAAGAGTATCGATTGCCTGATTGCTCGTGCACGTAGAGGTACTGGTCGTAATAAGTACTTTATTCGAGTTCTCCAATTTCATATGATATAGTCCATGGCGAAGGTCAATCAACCACGTTCGAACTATATCAAACTCGAGCGATCCAAGGCCACGGGATATTATTATGAAATACTGGAAAACTTTTATTTCCTAAACTGTTTCACTCCGTCATGACCAAATAAATGTACACACGTCACTCACGGTGCGAGTCTAGCGAAGCTCGGTTCTCACTGCTGCCCAATCTTTCCTCTGATTACTTTTTGAGCTGCAAATTTGAAATTCGCCACGGCTCCCGCTGGGCCGGAAAGGCGGGTTCGAATGAAGGCGAACAGCGACCTCAAGGCGAGGCCATCCTTCCTCGACATTTTCAAACGGTATTGCTTCCCTCGGGACGGTTGATGAATATGATGTAGGTCAAAGAAGGAAAGAAAGAGCAATGAGAAGCAGGAAGCAAATGGTTTGGCAGGAAGAAAGTCTTTTGACGCAACTCGTTTACCGATTGAAACTGCCCGTTTAATTAATGTCGGGCAGGCTAATTAATCATTCCCAAGTTAAAACAGCCGATCGATCAAGGAAATCACGTAATTTTTAATAGTCCTAATCCAACGAAAAGTAGCTTACGCCATTCTCGCACGGGACTAATTAATAGGGATTGTTAGTTTCGGGACTCCAGTATTCCTCTTGTCTACTTGGAGTTTTACGTTTTCGCAGTTGGTATCCATTTTCCCACGAATATATTCAGACACTCTAACGTCAAACTACTCGGGTCGATAATTACTCCATGAAGGACCATCGAAATGATCCTTCAGCTACCCGATCTGTATGCTTTTAAAAAATATACCTGAAAAGCCGACCTGATCTGCTTCCTATCTTCTTCCTTATTCCTTCGCTCGCTTTAACTAGTCCCTAGATACTAGCTCAGGGCTTTAGTTACTTGCTTCAGCTTTGCATACTTTAACGTCCTCGGTAACCAGCCCTTGCCAGACGTCATTATTCGAGACTTCCACGGCCACGTACAGAGGACTGGCAAATTCAAGCACGGAATTGGATTCTCACGTACTTGGCCAATTTTCACATATCGGGCAAGGGTGGACGTCGCGTCGCGTCGTGTCCAGCATCCTCGACACTTTTAACGAGGACTAAACACTCGGCCAATTTTCGAACACGCTCGATCCGGGACGCCTGGATTCACATCGTGCATCCCTGAAGGACTCTGAGGTTGCTGTACTAGCTAATTGATCCACTAAAGTAGAAAAATATATATGCATTGTAACGTATTTTCTTAACACGAGACCGATAACGTTAATCCGAGAGCTGACCTACGACCTGTTCGGGTGTCCATCCTTCGCTCATGCATCCGCATGCTAGGCGGGCGCCAGCCAATTTTTTTTTTCACCGGAAACTGACGAGCCGGCACGATCGGGGAGTTGAGGTGGGACAGTTTCGTCTCCGCGAAAACGAGAGCTCTGAGCTTAACGGGTCCTGTCGATTTTTGGCGACGCGCAAAATTGAGAAACGCAACTGTAGGGTCTGATCTTTGGAGTCGCCTGAAATCAGCAAACGCAACTGAATGCACTAACGGGAGCGAACGGTTACGGAAATGCAAGTGAAATCTTTCCTATAGCTTCGGCGTAGCTGTACGAATTAACCCGAGAGAGGATCAAAAAGCGAAAACGTTTTCCCAATCGGTAGCTGGAGTCGCCTTGTCAATCGAAAAATCACGTGACAATCTGTATAATCAAATTCATGTATGAATTAAATATATATTTAATCTACAAACCATATTTAAAGTTGCATAGCTCTAAAGTCAAAAATGACGCGAGGCTCGGACGCGCGTTGAGCCTTTTAAGAGGAATATCGTGTACATCGTACACAAAGGGAAACACGCTGTGCGCGAGCGACCATCGCGTAACATCAAGGCTGAAAACGTTGGATAAAATTAAAAAATTAGTGCCAGGCATTTCCCCGGGGAGGCATTAATCTCATCGACAGGGTGGTACAAGGTGATTATGAAAGGGGATGGAATATGGGATGCCTATACTGCCTACTACCCTTTGCAGGGGGATGAACGCCGAAATATTCCAGCCGGTTTCAGGGGGACGTAGAGGGGATCGCGGGGGGTTGAACAGGTTTAAAGGGTTGGCAGGATGGTCCATAGTGGAGCAGCGGCGACGGAGGGTTGCGGCGACGCTGCTGCGAACAGTTTTGGGAATGCATGTGTTTCCGCGCGTTGATATGATTTAGAATCGCTTGCCGGCGTCGACGTCGCGACGGCATCGCAGCCGTGCCTCTGCGCGCCATATACCGCTTCTCGGATTCGCGTATGTTTTGTCCACGCGATTCGCACACGGCGCTAACGCTGTGTCCAAGATTTACTGGGGCTACGTGACCTTCCGTCCGCGAAATTAGGCCAATTCATCATGCTGCCTGAATACCGAGTCTACCTATTCAGCTCCGATTGCCAATGGGTGCTCACCATGTGTACGGCTCTTAATATTGATAATATACGTTATCAGCGGCTGGTCTCTTCATTCCGTCGATTTTCGCGTGCGAATTGCCGGACGCCTGGTAGGAGGAGGGCACATCGGGAAATTTTAATATTTTTGAATTTTTCGCAATTTTTAACGTCTCATTTTTGATCTGGCCGAATTCGCAACGATCAAGCTTTTTCTCTTTTGTGTCCATTTCATTGTCTCATCTTTTTATACGTTATTACTCACTTTTTTCTTCAACTTTTTTTCATGACGAATGAATTTTTCAAAGCACACCTGCTTCGCACCGAACGTGTCAGCTAGATTGCCTTAGGGGGATGAAACCACCTCTCGCTCCTATTCATGCCTTTCTCTTTCTCATCCTTTCGCTCCTTTCTCCTTTCTCCTCTCCTACATGTTCTACCATATCTGCATAGAGATAGACACTTTTTGAACATGACTGTAAGTGAAAAATAAAGCTACTCTTTTCTTGGCAGGCTACTTCCTGCGGCAAGGGAATCGCGTGATACAGGATAACGAAGGAGGTCAATATCGTCGCCATGCGTAATCAGTAATCACACTGAGCACGCTGGTGCAGTCAACAGTTAAGCCGGGAACTATGTATGGCTATGCCAAATATTTAAATGAAGTTTCGGAGGAAACTCGTGGCGATACACAAAATAGGACAGCGTCGGGACGTCCTCGAATTTATAGGGGTTGCCCTCTAAGGGCATAGCTGTCTACTGAGGGGATGACCAGCCCGATTCCCCTTTTCCTAAGGTTTGCACCGCGTCTGAACTCGAGACGAACCCTTAGTGCCTCGATGGGATTCCGATTGAATTTCTTTGCCGGGTAAAAAAAAAATTGTTTCACGTAAAACGTTTCTTCGAGCGAATGGCAAATCGGAAACGTGAAAGTGGCACTTTCGATCGGTTTCGAGTATAACAACTGAGTCGCTGCTCGTAAAAATACAGAAAAGAAGATAGAGAAAAGAATAACAGAAAATAGGAGGAGAAGGCAGAGGAGAGAAAATGTTGAGAGAAGCTGTGAAAGTTTCCATGAGAGGATCAGTACCAGTGCCGCCACCACCACCACCACCACCACCACCACCACCACCACCACCACCACCAGTATAGCTCCGCTGCTACCCCCTGCGTCGCCACCATCATCTACCCTAGCAACCATCCCTATCACACAGCTCGGGATATGATAAATCGCTCGCGTTTCCAATCTATCGAAACCCTCTCGAATCTCTGGTGGTTCGTGGAATCAGCCCTTCGGTTCGAGGAATTATTCCCGAAATCAAAACTTCCTGTTTCCTCCATTCTTTCATCACAGCAACGACGCCCTTTGTCGACGTGAGTGTATACCTCGCACGGAATACCCGGAAATAGCGAGAGTTCTCGGGAGGGTTTGATGTGAGCGAAGAGACGAGAGAGAGAGAGAGAGAGAGAGAGAGAGAGAGAGAGAGAGAGAGAGAGAGAGAGAGAGAGACAAAAGGGAGACGAAGGAACGAAGAGAAAGAGAAGAGACAGAGAGAGAGAGAGCAGCGTCAGGTGTCGTGTAATAGAGGGCTAAAAGTGAAGAAGGGTTGGAAGGGAGCAGAGAGGACAAGAAGGGGTTCGTACGGCGTAACACGCCCGGATCCGGTCGGTTTAGAATGTTTATGCTGACAAAACAAGCACGATAGAAGCGACGTAACATTCGCGAAGTGTAAAGTCACGATATAGCCGAGGGAAGCAAAGAGATAATGACAGAGCAGGAGAAGCGCGTCAAGGTAGCCTCGAGACAGACGCTCGCGACTGATCGAGATTTCCTACCCGGAAGACGAAGTAGCTGTGCATAAACCGACTCCTTGACTCCGTGAATTCTTTGGTCACGAAGGAAGGTCCAAATTAAAAAAAAACATTTACTTTCCTCCTACCCAATATTCGTCCCCGAAATTCGCTCCTCTCCTTTTGGCCCGATCACGCAAACGCATTCGAAACTCGAGGAATTGTATTTCCCTGGCTGTTCTCGGGCCAAGTGAGAATCCTATTTGTTCCCCAGAATCGTATTCATAATGAGGCTTTTCAAACTCTCTCTCGCCCACCCATATTTCCCGTAGCGACTGACGGACGCACATCGCGAACCCTTATATGCATATTCATACGTGACTGCTAAAGGCAACCCTCGGGCTGCGTAGAGCATGTACATTTTCGTGACGTGCACGCGGGGGCTGTGAGAGGACGAGTCACAAAGAACGTGCGTGTGCGTATGTGTGCGTGTGTGTGCTTGGGTGTGTGTCGAAGCCCAAGTAGAGGAATCGAGGTGTGGAGAGATGAAGGGAAGGAGAGAGAGAGAGAGAGGGAGAGAGAGAGAGAGCAAAGAGGAGGACCACTAGAGAAACTCGGCCCTACGTCGCTTTCTATACGCGCACACCCGGTATACAGCCCGTATACACCCCTTCGTGTATAGTGCCAGTCAGGGCTGTATTGTTTGAGTTATCACAATGGCGGAACAAAACCTCAACCAAGGGGAGAATCGAACTCCACTCCAGTCCCTGAGAGCAGCACCTCTTTCCCTCTTAACTTCACATACTCTCCCTCCCCGCCCTCTCCCCCCCCCCCCCCATTCACTGAAATTCTCCGCTGCTTCTTAGCAAAGTCGAAAATACGCTCTGATATCTTACACCTATGTCAAAGCACACGAAGCTGCGCACAGGTGGATGCGACAGGATATTTGTAAGATGAAAAGTGTGCTCGAGGACTACGGGAGAGGATACATTGGGGATTCTTGATAATCGACTATAAACTTGATATATTCGATATTGAGAGTTGATTAAGATCAATTTACCCGATAATTTTGTGATCAAGTAGGAGCTGCTGTTAGGATGGTTTTAATCGAGTTGACATGATCGATACTTGCCGGTTCTGGAATTCGCGTTTCATAGAAATTATCTTAATGGAGGAAACGGGTGTTACGTAGCCGAAGAATTAATGAATAATTGATTAACATTACGCGATAAGGACTAAGCCCAGGAGTCTTGATTCATAACTAATCCGGCGTATAGGCGATAACCGGATTACGATAATGACTAGGCGTAGTAGAATTACGAACGGCTGTTTCTCCTTCCTCTGTATAGCCAAAGCCTTCGCACCGAATATCTGACACGATGAGCCTCTCTGCTACCGGAAGCGGAAGACACCAATGTCGTTGCAGTTTCGGATCTGCAGTTTTGCGGGGAAAAAAGGAAAAATAAAAATTAGGAAATTCCAGCACGAATTCGCCGCATACGCCTGGATAATTTTCATCGGTTTGGACACATTACACGGTTTAATATATATTCTTTTCTTCTTTTTCCTTTTGCTTCACTTTCTTTCGCCGAGCAAGAGAAGGACGGAGCGAGAGATGTTTCAGCGGTAGGATTTTACCTACACGTGTAATTCTCACATACCTACCTAGTGGCTACACGGGTATATTTTTTGTGTCGCTTTCATCCTTTATCCTTGCTGCAGGACGCGCTACGGTACTTTTATTGCAACAAATTCGAGCATCGCCGCATCCCCGTACTTTCCCACGGACGTTTTATCCTTATTTCCACTCGCGTATTCAGCCGCTTTCTCACCTATTCGCACTGATCTCTCTTCTGCCTCTTTACGTCCCTGCGAATCCCGCAAGGCGGTTCCCAAGAAACGACCCTCCTTTTCCACCCTGTGCTTTCGTCTCTGCAGCCAGTCGTGCCTATAAAAATATATACGGTGACACGTGGTCCCGGTATCGCGTTGAGTCTTTGAGAAACGCCGATCAAAATTTTCTTACATCGATCTTCGACAAAGTCCCAAAAGATTCTTCCATGGAAATTCGCCTTCAGGTATTACGTGTCGTCGGCGTTGGGTTCCTGCCGAAACTTCCCGACAACTCGACACCTCGACAAACTGTTCCAACAACTTCTCCAGCAGGGACCAGGAGGTTCTGGGAGTTTGATGGGTCTCCGGTAACGCGTGTCTTCCCTGCGGTTCTGAAATCCTGTCCGAGGACCGCACGGGATTCTGCAAGGACTCCTCGCGGCAAGACGCAACCTCATCGACTAGCCTAAACCGATCCTCGAGAAGATTTTCAGATAAAAGGATCACGTCGGAAGCTGCTGGTCCAGCCAGATACTCCGGAGCCCGATCGAAACCGAAATGTCAGCCACGCAGAGTTTCGTGCGGTCGTGTCCCAGCCGACCCCTCTCTCGGCTCCTCCTAACAATATATCCTTAAGCTAGATTCCAGATGCTGTCCTCTTCTATCCAAGGATTAAAGTGCCCTCTGGGAGAAATTTCATGGTGTACCGCCGATAACCTGATAACTTACGAGCAAGTAGCTACCGGGTCTCACTAGACTGTCCTTTCAGCCTCCCTACGAGGCCATTCGAGTCCTTTTCGATCTTTAAGAGGTCTCGTGCAGAGACGTCGTTAACGAAATTAGCCACTGCTACGCGAACGGGACACCGTGTAGAATTTCGAGTCTCGCCTTTCCAGAATCCACTTGGATATGGAAGATCAATTAGTAAGGAAATTCGTGAGCTGTCCGGTGCGCCAATGAATTCGCATAATTATTAGATTTCGAGACTGGCTGAATTCGGGCTACGTGTTTTCAATGACTTTCCGGGTAATTAAGCAAAATTGACTAATCAATTATCATTGGACACCTATAGCCTTTACTGTTTCTCTCGGGTCAATCGTGTAGTTTTAACTATTTATTTATAACGATCGATCGATCATACTTTGACGGATGCTCGATCGTTGCCTCTGCGAGTAGTTCGTAAAATCAGTAGAATCGATGTAAATTCGGATTGTCCAGTTGAATCGTGGGTGCCGAATCGAGCTGCGTCAGGGAAGCGCGAACCGCAAAAGCAGCGGAGGTTTGTCGAACCCGTTACGGTGGTTCAAAGTTCACCGATCACCGTTCGGCTTTTGACGAACGTAAAAACAAACACACGAGCCTATTGCACATTCCGCCAGCGATTCATTATTTTATAATGATACACGTGAACTAGAAGTCAAAGTCAGATAGTGAGCACGTATGTATACTTTATACGATTTAAAATTTTTATATAATCAAAAAATTATCTCATGCTTCAGCAGATTATCGGAATAAATATTTCTATTCTCTTGTATCGTAGTCAGTTAATAGACTATGTATGGAAATTGAGAAGAATTTAAGTAAAAAGTGCCGCGTTCAGGAGCGGAGAGAAGAAAAGTTTGTCCCCCCGTTATTCGCAAAGATTCAAAGATGAAAAAGTTTAGAGGCGCAAAAGCACTACCTGCGATAAATTGCACGTCAAAAATATTAATTGCAACTTTCCGAAGCGTCTGCGTCATGGACCACATAAGAACTCAAACAGCATCCGGCATCCCAATCGATCGGTGCCTTAAAGATTTACGACAATATTTACGCTGATTAGCCGAATTCCAGGGTGAAACTTGCATTGACCCCAAAGCGGTGCAACCGTAAATCAGCGCTGATTGGCTACAATTTTTTTGCCTCGTCCTACCGAAGTGAAATTAAATTAACGTCGAAGCGGATATCGACTAGGTAGAATCGATATGGCCAAGACGTACAACTGCGAAGAAACTACCGGAAAGCGAACGCGAGTAAAATTCTTCGCAAATATCGTAACTTCCTGTCACTCGAGGACTCCGACCTTATTTTGCTCCCAGAAAAAGTCTACGTACGTAAGGACTGTTTTTCGGCCGCTATAACAACTTTCCAAGGCCGCAAGATATATTACGCGAAAGGGAGACTCGTGCTCTGCTCCCTTTCTGATTCTTGGCAAAGAAGAAGCGCGAATGAGACAGATAGACGTGCGACAAGTATGACAGTCAGTCCGAAGATCCAGCATCCAGCTGAAGGGAGAAGATCGGAGTACGAAGATGGCCCTGAGGACCGGAGAGAAATTGGTGCGCGGGGTCGAAAACTGCTGCTGCCTGAGAGATTAAAGATCGAAGATGAGGAGCGGGAAGAGGGAATGGGAATTCGAGTATTAGAAAGAGTGGAAGTTGGTCCAGCGCAAACGGAGTATGGAAGGATGCTGGGGCAGAAG
Organism: Calameuta pallipes; assembly: GCA_030142375.1. NCBI lineage: Eukaryota > Metazoa > Arthropoda > Insecta > Hymenoptera > Cephidae > Calameuta > Calameuta pallipes. The sequence goes on from JARQSW010000408.1 coordinate 932,205, forward strand.
GAGCAAAGAGCTAGGGTCAGGTCGTCGATAGAATAAAGTTGTCAAGGAAGCGCAGAGACATTCCGGCCCCATCGAGATGGTCTCGTAAATCTCTTAAAAGTTGGGTAGCGAGAACGAATTTTTTCCCCTTCGCCCCCCTTCGCCTCCCCTTCGCCGCCCCTTCGCCCCCCTTCGCCTCCCCTTCGCCGCCACTTCGCCACCCCTTCGGCCCCCACCACACCGTACCACTCAAGACAATACTTCCTCGCGATTATCGGAAAGCGAGAATCCACATCCGCTTAGCAGCGCCGCTGCCGGAAGCCACGTACCCGCGTTCCCACGTAGCCACGTAGCCAACTTGGACAACTATTGGATTAATCGGCATTGATTTATCGACTCCGGTTAAGAAGAGCAGCAGGACCGGACCTTCTTTACCGTTATTTTCTCCCTAATTCGCTACTTTCTACTCTTGGACGGTCTCGGCGAAAAGCACCCCAAAGAAAGCAGCTGAGCTTTCGGTCTCCAGGTTGAAAAGGGATCGCGCACGTATTTCCTGTATAGAATTCTAATTATCCCCGGCGCGAATTAGGTGGCAGGTGCAGGGAACGTCTTTTTGACAAGACCTATCGGCATGTTTGTTAAAAGCAAGAGCGGCAGCTGCCGGTGCCGACCCGAGTCGGGTCGCGCAAACCCCGACGTCGGAGCTTCGAGCGTTGTTGAAACAGCATAACGAGCAGCCATCTTGAGGGCCGAGGCGTCTCGGAGTGTGCGTATACCTGACTTATCTACGTATTAGATGTCGGGGCTGTGTACGTAACGTTAGGCGTCTAAGGAGACTCGGTAAATCGAGGGTAAACGATCTATTATTTGCAGGGTCGCTATGTGGAAGCGCTAACGAGGGATCGCGGCTGAGTCTCATGAGGAAGGGAAGGGAGGCAGGGAGGGGTGCGCGGGGAACACACGAATGTCTATGCACGTATTACGTGGTTAAACGTGTTCAGAACACGAGGAAATGTGACACTGGGTAGTAGCAGAGGAGCATGTAGGTACCTAAGTACGTAAGTGGGAGTATGATGTTAGGCACTGGCTGCTGGGATTCCCCTTGTAGCTTAGTAATACGTAGAAATGCTAATGCGTGACTCTGGGGTTATGGGGGATGCAAGCAAGTTCAACGTGGAAATTAATCTGACTAAGGGCGAAATGGCTCTGAAATTCATGCTTTACATTCAAATCGTCAAGATTTCATAGAAGGGTAAGAGAGCGAGCTTACCGTAATAGGAAAGCCAAAGACCTGGAAGTTTGTCCTGGTACGATTTTATCGTTAAAGAAAAGAAGATTTAGCGAGGCTTTGACGAAGCATCGAGCAAGAGATGCGTTTGGACGGAGGGTCGCGGTTCTGGCGTAACTGAATTATTTCATTCTAGAGAAATAGTATAGAATATACGCGCGTGTACCAGGGGCAGGAGAATTTCTAGGTAGAAGGTTGAAGGTGGAAAGTTCGTGGTGAGAAGGTAAGGGGAACGAGAGGGGTGGAACCCCCGCTCCATTACCATCCCCTAAATCACACCCGCAACGTTTTTAGGACGGTCGTAACTCCGCTCTGATGTTTTTGGTCTCATTAGTAGCTGTCTCTCGGCTCGGAGGCCCAGCCGAGGGTGGTGGTAAGGGGGTTACAGTGGCTGCGATTAATATTCCCGGTTCCACTGCTGCAACCCTCCAGCCCTTTAGCTCCAAACCACCACCCTCCTCCTCCTCCTCCTCCTTGCGGGTGTCGTCGTGTCGCCGTGTCGCCGTGTCGTTGTGTACTAGCCCTACTGCCTCGTATGCACAGGAAACCAGCACCGCCAGCACCATTATCACATTGACGTTGAACCCTCGCGAATCCGCAGCCAGAGCCGAGTCAGCCCCGCCGGCCGATATTACCTCAGATCGGGAGTTGAGCTTCCTGAACCCTCGGGAAAAATGGCGTCGCGCCTATATGTTAGATAGCGCGGATGGAAATTAGCCGTGAGACCGAGGAGCCTCCACGAGAGTCGTTTCGGAGCTCGTGTGTGGAATCGTTAATGGAGCTACGAAAGCGCCCGAGATCCTCGATCGATTTATCCAAGAGAGCTACGTGCTTGCGAAACGCCGATTAGATACCCCAAAAGCTCGAGGCTTCCTGGCTCCGAGACTCTGGCTGAGGTCGAGGACGACTAACGCGATATCCTCGTCGGATGAACCGCTCTGTGCTTCTTTCGGAGAATGAACCTCCGATGAGAGACGAGGTTTGATATTCTCCAGAGGATAGGAAAGACCCTTTGCAACGTTCAAAAGATACGTAAGAGAAGAAGCAAAAGGAGGATATAAGAAGGAGGAGGCTCGAGGGGGAGGAATAATTTTACTTTGCCGAGTTCGTCGGCAACCAAGGAAATTACATTACGTTAAAAAAACGTCATTTTACGAATCTTCCCCCCTGCCGCCCCCCCACCTTACGTCTCATCCAGCGGCTCCGAGAGTTAATTAAGGATTGCAGTTTAATTTACCAAGTCCAAGCGACCCGTAGGCCAATCTGCCCCACTGAGACTCCGACGCTCCATCGGCGTGCGTCGCTGCGTCGTGACGCCCACGTGCACTAATGGTGACGGTGACGTAAGGCGTGACGAGTAACTCCAAACCGTAATAAGTTTCGGTGTACTTTGTGAAAACGTATACGAGCAATGAAAAGGTTAGAGGGAGGAACCCCTTCCGCAAGACAAACATCAGAAGGCGAAATGTACTCGAGACATATTTACCCTGTTTCGGTATAATTAAAGCAACCAACCCTTACTCCCTTGTAACCCAGGAAAATTGCCAAATCCTATAGCACGCGCACTGACTATCGTAGGATCTGCTTCTAAGGAGGCGTGAATCATACGTAATATCATTACCCACTAGCTTCTTCGCTAATTCCCTTAAGCTCGCAGCCACCCTTCTACCCTTTGAGAATTTTCACTGCGAGTCAGATGCCGTAACGGCAAGGGGCTGCTTCTCGTATCTCCCCTATTCCTTGTTAAAGTCGACGCCCACCGTACTCAAACACTGCGAAGCTGCCCGACTGTCCTCGGCAAAGACCATTCACAACAAATTAGCCATTTACTCATCTCGACTACGGAGACGCCAGCCCTTTTCCTCCGGCGCTCCTTCGTCCCTCTGGCGGTACTTTTTACAAGCAATTTCTTCCAAGTCGAGTCGTACGTGCACGTGGCGGAGAAGGGACTTCGTCAAAGAGGATGAAACGACGCGGAGCCAAGAAAAGGAACTGCTGTCGGTGCCTCGGTCGTGGTAGCGGATAGAATTCATGCTGGTGTTGGTACAATACAAGGGTGGCAACAGCTCGAGCGAGGAACGAACCAGTCGAGTCGCTGAAGAAGGCGGCGGAGAGGGGCGCAGGGGGGCACCTGGAGAAGGGATCGGTCGGCAGGGAGTTTTCAGCGAAGCACAAAACTCGAAAACCGAAGTAGCGGGCGCGCTCGGTCGCGCGGGAAGAACTTTGTAGAATGGCCGGGTGGGGAGGGGAGGGGAGGGGAGGGGAAAGGGGGGAGTAGGACGATGTAAGAGAGGGTGGGCAACCGTGGGGAATAACCTATATGGCCACATCAAAGCCGCGACGTGGCTAAGGGCTGGTCGGTGGCACAGCCTGGCATGGCACACACGCCCGCGCCATTCCGGCTCAGACCGAAGAGCTACAACACGCTTGGCTTTGCTGCGTCTCTCTCTCTCTCTCTCTCTCCCTCCCCCCTCTCTCGCTGTCTCTCTTTCTCTCTCGCTGTCTCTCTCGCTCTCCCTTCCTCGCTATCTCTGCCGCACAGAACACATCGTATACGGGACGACAGCCTAGCTAACCTACATATCCACCACGCTCCAGTTGTACGGTTGTTGCACCCGTTGCCCGATAGCTAATTACTGCAGATATATATATATTTTATATGCCATACCTGTATAGATATATCGTATATATAGATTTATATCACACACTTGAGAAAGCAATAATAAGCAACGCGTGGCGGAAGTCAGCCAAGTGCTGCGTCGATTTGGCCCGGAAGGGTCCGCTGCTTGATCTAGCGATTGGACTGCGAATAAAATCCCAGCCGTTTGCTTTTAGTGTCCGTGTTCAATTTTTTTTTTTTTGTTGAGAAACCTTAACGAGGCTGGATATAGGGACAGTGGGCGGCAGGGAAGATCGCACCGATTTCAGGAGGACACGATCGATGTTCAACTCGCTGGATACCTGAAGTTTCCGGAAGCATGGGATTTTCGTAGCCAATGCGAACGATGTCTATAACAGTCGCCATCGACACGCTTGGGAATTGGAACTGGTAGGCCAGCTGCTACTAAAGTATGCATGAGCAGAGACTGTTTTGTATCAGTATACAACACACAGTGTACCAGGTATACCTAGATTGTTCTAGCATTGTTGCTAGTTCGCCAGTCTGCAGCGGCGTTTGATTACAGGGGAACTCAACGTTCCGGGTTTCGGGATCTTGTTTAGACGAAGCGTATATCTGCTGCTGCTACTCCTGGGGGGAATCGCCGGATTTCGAGACGGCAGTAGAAGGCCAGGAATCGTTCTACCGTTTCCGGAACGGAAGTTCCTCTGCGGCGAGAGAAGCCGTTTTACAGAGAGAGAGAGAGAGAGAGAGAGAGAGAGAGAGAGAGAGAGAGAGAGAGAGAGAGAGAGAGAGAGAGAGAGAGAGACTCTAAAAGAAGAGACACGCGACGATACTCGCCACTTTGAAAATTCATTTGGAAAGCTGAGGGCTAACGAAACTTTTATCCACGGAAGTGGCTCGACCCTCTTCTCCCACACATCCCCGATTCTCTAACCGTTCCCAGCAGCTCTCTGGCTCTCTGGCAGCGTATCACCCTAGGCCACCCCTTACCGGGAAAGTAACCAGCGAAGACTCTTCCCTTGGGGTTATCTCGTGGACTCGCGGTAGACCAGGACATATTTATTATTTTTATAATTTTCTAACGTGAATTTAATTTGCAATTACAAACTTTACATCCTGCTGTTCGAGAGACACAGAGAGGGATGCGTCATTGAGTTTTGCGAGGGGGGGGGGGGACTAAAAAAATTATTTACTAATTAAAAATCAGCAGTGCACATGCAGGAACAATATTTTTACCCCTGATACGAGGACGACGACGCATTCCTTTTTTTTCCCCCCTCGTCATAATTTTTAACACATCGAGCACGGGGTCAAAGGTCATCAGCATTCCGATTGAAATGGATTATAAATAACCATAACAGCCAACACCGAAGTGTCCTGTAAAAGGTAGTTTGAATGAGCTACCAGGCCAGAGTATCCAATATTAAGCTTACACCCCGTTACGACATATACCTACCGCCGTCCATTGAATTTTATATATATATTTCCCCGCAGCATTAACCCGATATTCTCATTCTCTTTCATCCCACAGGAAGGACTCTCGATTCCCGAGAGCCAGGCCCGAGTCGTATTATACGAATAATCAGACACTCTCGTGCTTTAATTTTCACTACTGGGACGATCCTATCGCTTCCTAGTCTGTCTAACGAACAACACGTGTCGTTCGCGAAGCACTAAAAAAAAATAGTGTCTCACATTCTAACGGGAGATACCGGCAAAACTATTATTTTTAAGATACCACAAAGACTACGAGAAATACAAGTGAAAATTGTCTCTGTCTAATCAATTTAAAAATACGAAAATCTAGGTTATCACAGGACATTGCCTCACTCGTATACCCTGTTATCATATATTCGCCTAACAAGGAGCTGAGCTTTAATGCGTGAGCCATGTTTCGGCTCGAGCCTATTTCGAGAAGTTAACGAGGACGAGAGAAGTTTGCGAACATTCGCGCGCGAACTCTGACCAGAGGGTTCACCTTTCAAGAAACCGTCCTCTATGGCTACAAATGTAATTACCTAGTAGAACGACGAGACCCATCCCGAACACTACTATACACGGTATAATCTCTCCGGTCCATATCAGGACTTCTCAGCTTCTTCTTGCCTCGTCCAATCCCATTCTCCCGTTATCATCTGCCGACCGTTCGGATCTCACTGATAACCCAGGATCGTTACGTACCACGTGCTAAACAACAGTACCGCGTAATGCCTATAGTCGTGTCAGGGATAAACCTGCGTGCGAACGCAGCTGTGTCCGAGTGTTGAATCCCGTGTCCGGTTATATCGGTATCTAATGAGCTTCGCTGGCTGCAATCTCTCGACGGAGAACGTTATTAACGGTCCAACTTTATCAGACGCGTATTGCCCGTGTAAACAGCAACCAGATGAGGGATGATGTTCCGATGATAAACAGCAGCCGGCTGGGATGGCTGCAAGTGGGCAACCAGTGGGAGGCTCAGCGCGCTGCTCTCTGGTCCTCGAGGAGAAGTTCGTGACTCGTGATAGCTACAGTTATTGTCAGTGTGTGTTCTGGGAGGATCGAAATAGGAGGGGAGAGGGGGGAAGGGGGGGGGAGAGAGGCTGCATACAAATCAGGAGTGGGTACGGTCTCCATTACAATTTCAATACGTTCTACTCGAAGCACTCCCTCGTGCTTCCAGGTTACAATTACAAAATTCATCGTGGACATGCTCGAAATTGGAAATCTCATTTCGTATGATTTGCACGATATTGATTAATTACCAAATTAATTAAATATTGTCGAACCATTTTCAAGTGCGATTACGTCTTAATCGCGGATACGAAATGACGATGGTATTTTTGGTTCTGATCTTGCTCGGTTGAAAAATGAATAAATCTGGGGAGACCAAAAGTAATTTATTAGGAGACGAGGAGATTTTCATTGAGGTTATTCGTTGAGTTGAAATCCCTCTGTGTAACGTCCGTCCATCCGGTACGGGGGCAGATATTCTCGTTGTTATTCGTTATGGCTCCGTAATATTAATTAATTTTCATTAGGCTAAACAAGAGAGAGAGAGAGAGAGACAGAGCTTTATGGGTTTCGAGAGAGACCCAGAACATCTTCCTCCCTCCTCGATTCCGTGACACACGCGTAACCTTAAAATCGAGGGATTTAACGGCGGTTGGAAAACTACTGTCCGCTTTGGTCACCCGGTATAGTGTCTCACGGGTAAGGACAATTATATTTCTGATCTAGGAGGAAACTACTTCTGGTTCCTGTTACGTCATCTTCAGGGCTAAACCAGTGACGTTAGTCCAGAGTTACTGCCCAGAATCACCGACACTGTCCGACCCTGTACCACCATGGATTCTGAGCTATCCTCTTAGGTTCTGCCATTTATCCGAACACGAGGACCTCTATCCCAGCTGCTAATGGAAACTCTGTAAACTGTGGAAACCACGGGAAAACGAGAAAGGGATTAACCTCGAAAATTCCATTTCAAGAGATTTACACACTTACTGCCTTCTGACCGTTGTCATCGGCCACTTGGAAACTCGAAATTTATTTTTTGTGGATTTACGTCCAGGACTTTTTCAAATTTTTTATACCAAAGGGTAGTTTCCTCGCACTGGTCGCCGGAAGGCAACCCTTATTATGCATACCCTTGTAGCATGGAAAACGCGTCTAAAGGCTGCACACCAAGCGGAAGCTACGTAATTTTCCTTTAAGATATTGAAATTACTCGACTCGACAAAATCGACCGAGATTCCCGTTGAATTTCCACGCAAGGCGCGAGTCGATGCAAATTGAGTTTGCGTTGCCAGTTTAGTCACAATCGATCGAGCTCCTCACGCTACTATGCACTACCGAGACCTTCTTCGGAGGAAGGCAGACGCGATGGACACCACGAGAATTCAGGACGTATCGGAGTATCGAAATTCCAGGTCACTCGAGCGCGATAATCCTGATTTAAATTGATCCTGAGAATTTGACGCTGCGCGTACCTGGACTCAAAGACCCAACAGGAATCCCTCTGTCGATAAAGTCGGTAACGTCTAAGACAAAGAGAATAATTTTCTCGGTAAGTCTATTCAAAGGGTTAAGGAATTACGCTAACAAGGCTACCTTATGGGACAGAACCTGTAGCTCCCGGGACATCGATACTCCCAGCCACTGTCGTCCAGGTGGAAAAATTTTATATGGAAAACATATGGATCACATATGTACCATACACGGTTTTGGACACGTACAAGCCATACGTATTCCATATAATATTTTCTTCGCCTGGATCAGCTAAGTCACTCGGCGCTGGCTTTTCTTCAGAATTTGAGTCTGCCCCTCACGTGCGGGTCAAGAAATTGCCAAAGGGGCAAGCAGCAGGGATCTAGTAGCAACTAGCTACCGGTAGCCAACTATCCGCACCAGCTACTACTACAGTTACAGCCGCTACTAGTAGCAGCTACCAGTGGATGATATCGGTGCGAGCCAGGTCGACCGAGGCTGAGTCTCTAACAAAAACAAGGCAAGGGCCCTCGCGAAAATTGCCCTCAGCCAAGACTCTTCCTCCTCCAGCACGTCGAGAGTCTCCTTCTTCCTCTCTTCTTCTTAGACGCTTTTCTCCCTCGCCAACTTCCACCAGATAGAGTGCGAACACCTTTGCTTCCATTTCTCATAATTCATATTCGAGTCCCCTACTCACCATTCTTCATCGTATCTATCTTGATCGATTCCTCCAGCAAGTGGAGCCACGTCGCTCCTCCTGGGTCGTCATTGACTCCTGCGGAATAATATGGAATCTAGGAAATTAGTTGGAGTGGATTGATCTCCGTCCGGAGCCAGGATATTGCTGGTATCAAGGATATCATCAAGAATATCGAGAAGTTCAGCGGTCGTACTAAACCGATTCCATCGACATCCGCAGCTCTGGCACTTTCATCAACTATGCATTCCTAGACGCAAACTCAGCCCCTGGCCCCCCCCCCAGCTCCCTCAGTCAGCCACCAGCAGCTTTCATTGTCTTTCGCCATCCTTTGCTACCCTTCGCCGTCCTTTATCACGAGCTCTGCTGCGACCGTCCGCATCCTCGTGGAACTCGGGTACGCGAGTTCATTCTAGATTCGAGTGTATTTCGATGCTTTTCCCCGCAGCACTCTATTACGTTTTATTTCATTCCCGTTCGGTCTGCCCGAGTGCTTGTTTTCCCTGAAGGCTCTTTCGCCAATTTTCGTCGTTAGACTCGAAGACCATCGCAATCGAAGACTCCCGCATTTAAACTCTCGTTCGACTACGGAATTCGTTATTTAATTGCTGGCCGATTCCTATAGGAATCTATAGATTCTAAACGGATCCACCGCCATTTCCAGGCGCTTCGTTTCAGAGTCCTGACTGTGGTTAAACGAAGGGAGACACATGTGCCGATATACAGGGTCGACGAAGGAAAAAGGGATGAAAGGGCAAATGGTCGGGAAATGAAAGCGGAAGGGTGGAGCTCCTGGACAAAGCCTATAAAATTTATTCTTAACCCCAGGCTGAACTTTCCTTCTCCAGGGCAGGCCTATCGGGCTGCGAATCGGCATTTATACTTTTTCGAGAATCCTACATTTCCAGACGTCCATTCGCAAGGTGGGCCTCTTCTACGTCCTGCCGGCCCCTTTCGCTTTTTCTATGGGTTGGCCCCCCTGGCAGCGATCCGTATCCTGGTAAAACGTGCCGGGAATGGCTAGGTTCACGGGTATAAAAAATAGCTAGAAAGAGAGTCATTGCCGAGCGACTTTGGGTGCGACGGGGAAAATTCGCAAAGGACCTCGGAATTCGTGGGATGCCAGTAGGGAGGCTGAGAGGGAAGAAGGGAGGAATCCCTGGCCCTTTTTCGAATGTTTACCGATCGTCCATGGCGCCCGCTGCTCCAGCCAACCTTTCCCTGACGTGTTATGCCTATCGGGAATATTTAAGCGGCACTCCGAGCCCTCTTAGCCGCCATCAAGCCGAACACTCCTTCCATTATTATCTCCCTTGCTGCCGAGTTTCCCGATACTTTGCCTCTATATTAAATTATGATATTTTATGCAGTACCTCCCTTGCTCCTCTCTCCTAGGAGGCTGGAAGGAAGATCCCACGCAGAAGAAATTCCGAGCACGATAGCCGTGATCACCCCAACCAAAGGAGAGCGACTGTCTTAGCGAGAGGAATTGCCGATTCACCCTTGGCTGACCCCAAAATTTCACCTTACGCAATTAATATAGATATCGAGCCGACGATATCCGCGGAGTTTGGATTTCCCTGACTCGAAGGAAATAATGTAAATTCTCGACAGGAGTCTGGAGTATTAAATTCCACCCGGTATAGAGGTGTCCCCCCCCCCCCACCTCTTGGATATCTCCTGGCAATTTCCTTCCCGACGCGGCCCGTCGGTTGCGTCGATGGATTTTAGGACTGCGAGAGGCAACGGCGAAGAAAATATTTGTTCCGAAAGTGGTTACAACGTCATAATCACCGAGCCGGATTAACTGTTGACCCCTGTTGAGGCAATAATGCGGTGCGATTATCGGCCGCGCGGCCGGACAATAATTGAGCCGCCCCCGCAAAACCCCAGGCGGGCCTGGGGCTTTGTGAAGTGCTGCGGTTTTGCTTGCATGCTAACCTAAATTCATGAGATGTATTTACGCCGCCACCCGCCGACGCTCCCGACAACCGACGCCCCCTGCCCCCTAGAGGGGGAGACAGAGACGAGGTGGGGCTGCAGGCAGTCAGGAGAATCCACTGAGAGGAGAGACCCTGTACGTACAGTCCTATGCTACAAGACGCTTCCGTCCAGAGCTCTGCGGCGTCGGGACGCTCTCCTTCCGTTTCGCCTATCCGAATAGGCTCCCACACTTGGATCTTGACCTCCCACGAGAATCCCAGAGATCCAAGAAGCAGGTCTGCTACTTCGCGGCTAATAAACGATCTTTCGGCTCTGCCACGTAGCTCAGGGCTATGTATACATACGTATCTCCCACTATGTACAGTCCTATATGTATAGCTATGGCTATACTACATATGGCATTATAACAGAGAGAGAGAAACGTTAAATTAGAGCAGTCGAAATATGCCCGCGGGAATTCTTTTACTCCAGGTCCAGGAAGCAGGCTACTCTTCCGGCAGGACGCTGGATGGCGCGTAGCTCCTGCGGTTCTTCAAAACCACTCGACGTATGCAGTTACACTGGGCTTGGTTATCGGATCTTTCGTAATGACCAGCTAATAAGATCCTCGAGATCGTCAATGCGTTCCTCTCGCCACTTGGCACGTATTACGGGCGGCTGATGCTGGCCGATGTATCTCTTTCTTTTCCTTTCGCGGCTTCGGCCTTTTTCTCCGTTTCTCTTTTATTCCCAGTCTGCAGTCGGCCGGCGTGTCTGTATGCTTTGTATCCAGCGGCGGCTACGCCTCGTCTTTCTTTGCGTCGCTGCAGCGCACGCGGGCGCAGCTTCTGTGTGTGTAGATCTACAACACAGAGTGGCCCGAGGGGCAGGGCGGCCATTCCGGGCGTGTTTGGCTACAATTGGATCTCAGTGCTTACCGCCGCGCTCCACACGGGGTTTTAAGTAAATTGAACGCTCGCTCGACCTACGTAGGAGTGGTGTACGCGCCTACCTAGCCAGACATCTCACACTCTTATAACTACCTTCTGGTACCGCATATACCGCAGGCTACATATATTCCAGGAGCACAATAAAATTTGCAATGGTAAATGTAACTGCGTTTGTTCCTTCGTTTACTCTCTTCAGGATCCGTTCTTTGAGGGATCCTTCTGCGCTCGGATGCTGGAAGCTCGCGATGTCCTTTTTCTCGGTCGGTTCGACCATTTTTCGCGTCGCGGCTTCTTCGCTTCTGAGCATAACGACTAATGCATATCGGTTGAGAAGGGCAGGTTTGCCTTTGCCAATCAGAAGGGCGAGAGTCGCCTTTAGCAAACCGGTCCGAGCTTCCTCTTTAAACGAATTTCATTGGACCAGAGTGCGGTCGAAGCTCTAATTTCCCGACTCCTCCGGATAATTTCAGGCTGATTTAAAGCCGTACCTTTTTCCGGGGATTCCTTCAGGATCCGCGGGAGAGATAGCGGAGGATCCTGAGAAACGAGGGGACGATGGGAAATGTGTGCGAGGGTATGGCCAATTCCGGGTACCGTTAATCCATAGCTATATCGTTTCCAAAGTGGTCAAATATAGGTTACGCGCAGCCAGCTTAACCACAGCGGTTAAGCTCGTGCAGTCTCTAGGTGGCTGGCTGCTGGCTAGTAGGTGCCTAGTAGGTGTCTAGGCGTCGAGGCGTCTAGGGTTCGTAGGTACGGCGATGGCCTAGGGGAGGACTGGGGGAGGACTGGGGGAGGACTGGAGGAGGACTGGGGGAGGACTGGGAGGACTGGTGAGTTAAAGGCAGTCGAGAGGAGGTAAACGGTGGTAGGAGTCTAATGTTACCGCATCCAGGGGCGGCGCGATTTCTCACCCTTATCTTATCTGCAGCACGGTACCGCCAGTCGTCCCTGGCCACCCTCGCCAACGGAACTACCCTCCATTCCCATCGGGAACCAACTTAAATTTACTCCTAGGGGTTTTAATTTTGCGGATTGACGCGAATTCGAGTCCTTCAAACTTTCCTTCGTTCGTGAGAGTTTCCGCACTACCACGATCCCCACGATGCGATGGAAACCGGTCCGGGTTCTGTTAAATCTTCCGGACCCACCGCCACAGGGAAGGCCTATTATACATTTATCGACTGCCTACCAACTTTCAGCCCCTTGGCCTCTCGCTGCGCCCCTTCCCGCGCTCACCCCTTCACCCCCCTTCACCCCCTTCACCCCCTTCAGACCCACAAACTCCCTCAGACTCCTCTACACTTTCTTCTCGCTTCCGCGGGCCGCCTACCGTCTGCCGCCATCGTCCCCCGCGCTGCAGACGGATTTAGAGACCCTTATTGCCAGGCTTATAGGCGAGCACAATTATTATTAATCTCCGCGGATTAAGAAAGTGGAAATGAAGAGAGTGAGCCTCGCGGATTTTCCCATTCCCCACCGCCTTTCCTTCTCCCTCCCCCCCCCTTATTCATCCCACCCATCCAATCGCCCCCCTTTCACCCTTTCTCACTTTCAACTCTAACGACCTCAACGATCTAGTCCCCACCCCCGCCCACCTCTCCTCCTCCTCCTACTCTGCCTTCTATCCTTTATTCTCTCTCTCTCTCTCTCTCTCACTCTCTCGGCTTCGAGCACTTCTCTGTGAACTAGAAGAGCGAACTGCCGCGTTAAAGCCGCGTTTTCACGAGCTGCTCGGATTACCATCGATTCTACAAGTCCCAAAGCAGAGCTGGACAGCTCCCAACCATCCCCGGATGTTGTCGTGTTGAAAACGAACCGAGCGACGATTCGTGGCCAATCGAAATGAATCGCGGAGCGACGCGATGCAAAAGAGAGGATCAAAAAATAAAATCCGATACATACAGAGACGTATAGCCGTCTAAATCGATCAGAACCTCGTAGCTATAGCTCGTACCTATACACACACATACATGTAGCAGCTGTCATGCTAACCGCTTTGCTTGATACCATTCGACAACAATTTTACAGTCAAGAACGGGCAGGTTTTTCCGATTGCACTGGCAAATCGCACGAGCGTTCCAATATAGGCGGCTTTGGCTTGCATCCGGTGTCAAAATATCATTCGATTTCTCAAATATTCGAAGAAAAACTTTTCGTTTGTCGAACGTTGCCAAATCTTGTTTAACCACAGCCGTAGCGTGACAGCCGTCGAATTTAACTGATGCATTTGAATCGGATGACCGTGTATACAAAAGCTTCGGGCAAATTTAGTGTAAACAGCTGGAAAACCAAATCGCTGGATAATGGTGAAAATAGCGGAGCAGTAAAAGGAGAAGAAAAGATACATGTCATACCTGTGGACTTATCGATACATCCTGGTGGATCCTTTGAAAAATGCATATGGCGACGCGGAGGGGCACTGGACGGTCCGTATAAAATTTTCGAGTCACGGGAAGTCTTTGAGGATTTTCCCAATTGTTTACCAGCCACCCAGTCCCAGGAACGAGGAATGCGCATGCGCGACCAGGAAGCGAATCCCAAATTACATATATAGAACTGCAGGAGTTCAATGCTGGGTCGACCAGGAGCCGTTTCGATTAAATCAATTTGCCGGACACAGCAGCCGCACTCTTGTTTGGCACTGCTCGACACGAAGTGACGAAAATTTATCAATTTCAGTAAACCACCCTCTTGCTCTATCAACCCCCCACTTTCCCACGTTCCCAAACACCTGAAGCTGCACGTAACTTCCATCTCCAACAGGGGTGCCTGCTGCTTTCTAATGAATCTTCCATCCTGCACCAATCACGACAACGTATTTCCTCTGGAGCCAACTATTCGCGAGCAACGTGCTAGCGTAGAAAATTCTTGCGATTGAAAAATACTATTCGTCAAATGACCCCTACTTGTTCCTACAGCTGATACTATTATCGGTACGTGATGACTGATATCCAGTATCATTGGCTCTACTATCAGGACTGTAACCTTAGAAATTTAAAGGAAATAAATAATGTAAGAACACAAGGGTGGTTTACGGGCAATCAGGAACAGCCGAGTAATCAGAGGAGCGAGGGGGTAAAAAGATGGAGGAGGCCAATGAAAAATGAAAGGTGAAAATAGGGGATGCTTAAGCTCCACCTTCTTCATCCGCTTCTCACGTCGAGGATAACGCTAAATTATCATAGGCCAGCATCATATATTTACGGCACGGAGTCGTGAATAAAGATCATCCCCGGATATCTGGGACTGTTAAAGACTGCATAACAGGGGGTAGTGTATGACTGATTGTGAGTCAAAAGAGGGAAGCAGGACGTATCGATCGACTTTGAGTAAAACCGACATAGTAATTTGATTGCTACCTGGAGAAACGTTGTTGTACTCGGAGGCGAAAGTGGCGCCGTGGAAAATTTTTTGAAGAAATCGGTGAACTAGAAGCCGTATCGGCACAATGAATCGTATATTTTCCCTTCGAATTTTACGAGAGAAATTTCAAACGCCCGAACTACCCTCCTTCGTTTCTACGTACTTTCAGGCTTCTCCTCTCGGATTCCTCCCGCTCGCAGTCTGGATTTTACTTGTTTGCACGATTCGTTTGTACGTAAAGCAGTATATTTGAAAATCAGCATCCAGTCTGCAACTCTGCATACGATACGATGGGTAACGATAAGCTAACGGCGTTACGTCTATGGAATATATATATATATATATATGTGACGTGATTTTTCAACTCACGTCACAAGGCGACTCCAGCTACCGATACAGATACCGCTCTCGATTTGGTTTAAAGGGACGACTCGAAGAAAAGGAAGAGGCTATAAGGCTCTCGACCAATCAGAATGATTAGTTCTCGAATTTGGCTATTGTCAAATCAGTCTGTCTCAGTCTGTCTCGGGGCACCGACCGAGGTGTCACAAATCGGCTCGCGCTCCCGCGCTATCTGTTGACAGTTTTTCTAGCCGTGTTTCGGGACGGTATAGAAAGTTCTCGTCTGTATAGTTTTCGCGTTGTTCTCGCGATATCCAGGAAATTCTATGGATTTCCTGTGAGTATTACGGAGGTGTAGTGCTGTGCCCTAGTGCAGTGCCCACCTGAGGGTCCTTTGGATACTGTTCTCGGCGTTCACGATCAGCTGCACCAGCTCCGGTAAGGACTCCCAATTTATTAATTGGTGAAGGGATTTCGATCTGTTGCGTTCTCGATTTGTCGCTCTCTGTATCGCGCACTATTTGCCTGCCGCTTACTCCGACCTTCTCTACCTTAACCTAGCAGCCTGAGCGGCCGTGCATTTCCGTCTCCGTTCGCTCCCGTTCGTGCATCCAGTTGCGTTTGCTGATTTTACGCGACCCCAAAGATCAGCACCTACGGTTGCGTTTCTCGATTTCGCGCGTCCCCAAAAATCGGAGGATCCGTTAAGCTACCGTCTTTCTGATAGGTTCCGTCAGAACTCTCGTCTTTGGTGCAGTTGGGCCTGTTCCACCCCAACTCCCAGTTCTCGATTTTACGCGTCCCCAAAAGGTCTTGTCAGAACTCTCGTCTTTGGTGGAGTTGGGCCTGTTCCACCCCAACTCCCAGTTCATACCGGCTCGTCAATTCCCGGTGAAATAAGAATTGGCTGGCGTCCGCCTGGCTTGCGGATGCATGAACGAAGGGTGGACGGACGAAGGTAACGTAGGTTGGTTCTCGCAGATTGTCGTTCTTGGATTTTGCTATAGGTATCGGGTGAAGAAAAAAATACGTTACAATATATAAATTCGAATCGATCGACGTTCGACACTGAGCCCGATCGGGATCTAAAAATTATAAAAAATAATTAGCCTGTCAAATAGCCAATACTTGTGTGCAATCTGATTTCTTATCAATTTCTATTATCAGACAAAGTTCATCGAGTCAATTCATTAATTAACTCCGAAGGACATAAGACTATTCTTGGCATTACAGTTACTCGATCTCGCATCTTATATATTTAATATATTCTCTTTCTGGTAATTGGCAGAAACTGATATTTCGGGCTTCGCGAATGAGCGATTTAAAGAGAGACGGAAAAATGGTTGGAACGATGAGAATCGATAAGAAAAGTGTCCTCCTTTGGATTTTTCATTCATTTTTCTTTTTTTTTTTTCATATTTTTAGTTTTTCACTTTATAACGGCAGCAACGCAGGTCTCACAAATTGAACAGTTTCAAAGGTGAACCACCCTCTGGCTCCCCCTTACCTGCCTTCCTAGCCGAGCGAATCTCGTGGGATGAAAATTGGCTCAGGCAATTAATTATGTAAGCCAACCTTGTGATTGGAAGTTTCGAATCGGCCGCATCGACGAGTCACGTCAACGCGCGAACACAAATTTTACGGTTTACGAGTTATACTATCTCGCGGCAGATAATTGAAGTTGACTACGTGTTGCGAGCAGCCGGTCATAAAGACTTACAATCTTACAGCCGTACGCGGCTTTGCTATTCGTTTCTCTCTCTCTCTCCCTTTATTTGCACAATCTTTTTCCTTGTCTTCTTTACAACTTATAGGTATACTTTTCCTCTCTCTCTCTCTCTTTGTCTCTCTCTCTCTCTCTCTTTGTCTCTCCCCTCTATCATACTCTTACTCAACTATACTCGTTCAGCGTTCATCCACGGCTGTACTCCCTGTGCTTTCGAGTTACGCGATTGCTATCCGCCATTTTATGGCGTGCTGTTCCGACGCCTTCGTGGAAGAGTAAAAAAGAAAAAAGAAAAAAAGAAAAAGAGAAATACACTATCGGAGGCACACCTTTCTTGCCGTGCGGTACGAATGATATTCCCTTCTTCGGTAAAGCCTTCCTCTCTCTCGCGCCATACTTTTTCTCCCCGTCCTGTCTATAGGGGACGGAGGTAAAAATCGAAAAATTCGTTGAGCAGAATGCAAAATTGCGGGGAGTGAAATTCCCTTGAGTTTTTCGATTTTCTCACTCGTTCCTAGAATCGCCCCTTTTTATTTCTCTCACGCTTCCTTCGACTTTCATCAAAGAAGATTTCGCTCGGTCGAGCGTCAAGCCAACCGTGGATACTTAAAGGTACCGTGAAAAGAAAGGAATAAGGGGAAAGGAAGAAAGGAATTTAAGAAGAGACAAAATGCCAGGACAAGTCCAATCCCATTTTACATTGGAATTCGAAATGATACTGAAATTCGGCGTGAAAAAGTCTTCGAGCTAAAACTTTTCGCACTTGATAGAAAAACGACGTAGTCGTGGTCGCGGCCAAACGATTTTCACTAGTTTTCCGATGGTGCGATGCTAATTCCGATGATAAGGCAGCAGCAAAGTGTCAGTGACAAGTGAGTCACTGTACGAGCCAATAAGCAGGATGCTAAGTGGAGCGCAGGAGTTGGAAGCAAAGTTTCGCGGAGCAAGTGAGGGCAGGACGAGAGTCGTTGAAATTCGAGAAGAGGGGATGTGGAGGACAGAGCATGAGAGAGAGAGAGAGAGAGAGAGAGAGAGAGAGAGAGAGAGAAAGGGAAAGAAGGGGAATCCCCGTGCACGAGAGAACTTGGCCCATAAATTCGATATTCAAAACAGGCAGGGCACAATGCTGCCCAGTACTAAATTCCCTAGTAAATGAGTGCGCGAAGGGTTCCTCACACATACGTAAAGGAGCAATTTAAAGAGAGAAAGAGAGAGAGAGAGAGAGAGAGAGAGAGAGAGAGAGAGAGAGAGAGAGAGAGAGAAAAGAGTAATATTAACACAAAGGAAACAATCGCTTTGGAGAATCGTGGTTACGCCTTAATGGAAGATCTCTTAATTTTATGCCTGGCGATGCTGTCGAGAACAAAATAAAGAAACAAGAGCAAAGCAATGGAAAAGAGTCGGAGTAACGAAGTAAATGAAGTAAACGAGAGATCTCGTCAATTTATCCCACAACGGACGCGCGTCTGTGTGAAGCGAGCGAGAAGCAAACGCAAACCCTGTACAGGGGTGAAATTAAATTTCGCATTTCTGCCGAATTAAAATTCAAACGATTGTACGATTGACTTAATTTGCATGCTGCTGGTATTTATTAACCTGCGGGGTTTCGGGCAAGTACCGTTAATAAAAATGAAAATGGATTTTGACCTCGACGCAAAATGCCCGTGCCCGTTTATTTTCGGCCGACCCGAATCATTTGCATTTCGTTCGCTCGACTGTCCAACCGATTCGCGATCGGCTTCCTGCTCGCGATTTTTCTGCAAAACATTTCCCCCCCCCTCCTCCCCCCTCCGCCTCACCCTCGTTCACTTTCACACGGGATTGCGGAGTTACGTATGTTGAATTTTTGTTTCGCGTCAACTTTTATCCTCCCAGGGTGCGTCGTTTTCGCTCTGGTGCATCTTCATATCTATATATCTACGTACCTGGTACAACCTCCAGTTCTATCATCCCTTTTGAATGGGAAAAGAGACGGAACGGAGGGTTGCTCACCGCTATAAAGTATTTAGGGTTTTCTCTGTGACTCGCAGCGAACTCTGCCCGCTTGTTCCGCACTATAATAATCATAGAATACGGAAAAGAGTTTCGATCTCTTGTTCGCTTGGCAAGGAACGACCGTGGCGCCTCTAGTGGCAAAGGAGGTAATAAGAAAAATACTCTAGGATAAAAGTCTCGTTCAAAGGAAACATTTGATCTGCAAATTCGAAATAGTCTCTTTCTGCCGTCTCGTAGAGCTTTGCAAAAGAATCGACTGAATAACAAGATAACTGAATCGGGTGGAAAAGCAAAAAATAAAATATCAGAATACGAGCACGAGAGTGTCCAAAATGTCCGAGAAAATATAAATCTCCACGAAATAACGAATTTTGGCGTTGACTCCTCGAGCGAGCGGAACATGAAAGAAATAATGCAAAGAGAAAAATAAGTTTGACGAAATTAAGGGTGCGCACTTTTTTTTTTTCGAAGAAAATTAAATTTATCAAGAGTACACACAGAGTCAAAGAGTAAAGAAGAATCGTTCAATTAGAAATGAGGGGTGAAAGCGAAGGGATGATTTCAAGGCGACTGCGAAGGGGGTGGCGGGGTGGGTGCCGCTCGAGTATGGGAATTCAATTTCCTTGGTCTTTCATCATTTGGCAGCCCTCCGTTGCAGCGCCACTTTCTCATAGCCTGAACAATTCAATTTTTCATTTTAACCTTTCTATTATTTCTATGTGATTCCGAGCTGAAATAATTCAAAAGTCTTCGACGCTCCTTCGTTAAGGATTCCTCGGTGCTCCGTTAGAGTTTCACCTCGAGAAAACTTTGAGTAAACGTCGCAGCCAGTCCTTCGTTACCAGATGGCACTTTCGAGTAAAGGAACAGCCGGACACCGGAAGACTTTGCCATTACGTAAACAACTTCCGGAAAGACATCCTCGATGCAGCCACTGCCAATACGCACGGAAGTTACCAGAGCAAAATTACTCGGTTCTCCTTCGCCGGATACCAACGTTAGCGCTACGTTCAAAGAATCTTCATGAAGAAAGAGCCAAGGGAATATTCGAAGACGAAGTTGGTACCCCCTTCGGTGAGATCCTTCAGTTCCAACGGATGCACCGGATGCTCCTCTCGCTGATCTTGCGACGGATCCTCCTTCTGATCACTCACGGTGAAAAGGACGTCAAATTGTTCTCGACTCCGGTATCTCAAGACTGCGTAAAGGGAGAGGAAAAAAAAAAAAAAATTTTCAAGCCTAGCTTTTTGGTTCTCTAAAAAATGTAAACTCCGTCCCCATCAAGGATTCAGAAGTGGCCCGATCTCCTGCACGGAGCCAGTTTCAAGGGCGCCTCTCGACTTAGGGTTGAATGTCGAATCGTGGTTCCCAATTTAAATATACAGTATGTTACTTTGCCAGTTCGCATTGCCAGTGGAAATCGCAAGATAATAAGGATATCAGAATTTTATGTGAAGGAGAATCGATCGGGTTCGCGTAATATCCTTTTGATGGTTCGTCACGCGACACGGGGGGGTCGTATCGAATTGCCGAGCTGCCCTTATTCCTAGGACATATTCCACTGGTCTTCTGACTTGGCCCAGGGTGGGAAACAACCGGATGCCATTCGAAGTCCTGGGGAATTGGGAGGGAATGAAACTTGGCTTTTGTGCAGGGACTGGTGAGACAGAGAAAGATGGATAGAGATGGAGGGGGAGATGAGGGGGGTGTACAGGTAAAAGCGATAGACGTTGCCAAATCGAGATGGTCTACCCACAATCGCAATCAGCTAGAACGAGAAAGGAGTCCCGGAGAAGGAAGTCATAGCGTCACAGCAAGCGGGAGACTATTTCGCGGATAGCGAGGCTCATCAATCATCGGAGTTTAGAGTCGGACACGTAATTTCCGGGGCGTGGATTCGTTCGGCAGACCCGTCCGCTGAAGCTAAGCTGTGATTGGTTGTTCGGGACTAACACCCAGCGCCGATTGGTTCCCGGTCATGATTTATGAGACTGCGAGCGTTCGTTAATGTGCTCTGATCGGCAGCATCGACCTCACCCAGGCGAAGGACACGAGCCAGCGCAGGATCCACCAGACTGCACTTAGGCGAACACGTTATGATAGTGTACGGGGGCCAGGAGGATCCTGATAGGCGACATACGCAATTATACACCTGCTGTGGAGCGGTATATCTATATCTGAATTTGGACCTCGATTATGCCCTGAGGGGATCGATCGAATGTATTTCCGACAATTGTCGTAGCCCTTAAATTCTACCGGAAGTTCCTTAGACTTCTGGATAGAATCGATGTTATTGACGTCATTGATAACGTTGACGCTGCTGATTCGACAGATAACTGGAAACGGGAGGCTACGGGATAATTTTTATCTAACACACGCGTATGCGTGATACGAGGGTACGCGTGCGCATTGTCACGTGAAAATGATTTGAATACGTTGTAATCAGTCGAACGTATCGCGAAACGGAGAAAATGAGGATTTCGGAGAAAGTCAATATTGATCCCTGCGCTAGCTTGATTCCTTTTTTCCATTATCCTCGAGTTTCCTATCGCGGTCCTTCCTTAATTCCTCCCCGACGACCCTCGTCCCTGTCTGAACTTTCATCCCTGATCGATCCGGCTCCGCGAATTATTTATGGGGACTATGGCACTATCCCCTTGGTTTAGTCGAGTCTAGGTGACGAAGGGCGGGAGGGGGCGGCAAAGGGGATTGAAGGGGGAAAGTAAAAGGACACGCGTCGTCACGAGATTAAAATCGGGACCGGAGGGCGTCGCGACGTCTAATCGATTCACGAGTCTCCCTTTCTCAGTAGCAGAGGGCGACAGGGTGGATTCGCTGAAACGACTAATTGTGTCCTCAGTGGTATAAAATCACGGTAAAGCCGTAATGGCTCTAATTTAGCAGAATCGGAGGCGTCATATTAGGGCGAAGGTGTGAGGCGAGATGCGAGGAGAGGGGAAGGAGAGGGGGAGTGCCTCTCTCTCTCTCTTTCTCTCTCTCTCTCGAGAGAGAGGGGAGGGTAGGACTCGAGGAAGCAGAGTGGGTCGAATGTGGAGGATCGAGGGTTACAAGAGGCGCCCCGAGGAGACCGGGTGTGAAATAGAGGCTTGGCTAGGGGTAGCCCGCGCTCACCCAAAGAGAGTTAGCACGCCATCAGCTTCATTTGTTTTTCTCTCGGCGCTTTCGTGAAGCTAGCGTGCCGACTTCTGCGCGGCTCCCAGGGTTAAGATCGGAGCGTGCCGATACGAGCGGCTTTGTTAACAAATTGTTCGTAAAAATCTGTTGCAGCCCTTGCCAATTTATCGTCTCGAAGGAACGAGGGATTTTACGGGGATACCTCGTAAATGGTGGAAACCCGCCCCTCCTATGGCCGCTACTGCTCCCGGCCTTCCGGTATTCGAGTGGCTGCGAATTACTGCGAGAACAAAATTGCAGTTAACGCTTCAGCCGCGTTAACCCACTTTCTTCTCTGGCAGAAGAAAATCCTCCCCGAGTCTATTAGCGGATCAACTTTTACATGATTATATCCGAGCCAACTTTGCCGGCCCCCTGCCGCCCCCTCACCTAGCAGTCAACTCTTATCTAACTGGAAACCGTAGCTACACGGACTAAAGAGGCACCGGCAGCACCAGCATCGCCCAAACCGCGATAACCAGTTCTCCAACGGAGAACTAGTGAAACTGTCAGGTGATCCAACCCCACGTCCGACCATTTCGAGCTGCTACCACTTGCGCCGTAGAGAAGCTTCTGCGCGCTTTATTGTTGCAGGAGAGGATTTCCAGTTGCATCTACGTATAGGTAAAACAGGCTCCAAAGCAGTACGTGGGAGAATTAGTCTGAGAGCCGAGAGAGAAAGAGAGAGAGAGAGAGAGAGAGGGAGAGCATCCACAGTGGTCTACTTTTGGCTAGTAATCTCGTCGCGAAGAATTCGAGAGCAGGGACAAAGTACAAAAGTACTTGTGTAATTAATCTTGATTTAATTGCCAGTGAACTGGCCACGAGAACCCCCCGAGCAGGGAAGCAATGATACAAACTGGAAGCTTACCCAGTCGCCTTTTCCCGTACGGGGTCGGGGGTCTCGGCTCTCGGAGTCCTGAGTTCATTATTTATAGTCGAGCCTTACGAGCACAGAATTGTACTGCCTCTTCTTCCTCTTCCTCCTACGAGGAGCGCGTTTCGAAGCAGCCTTCCAGCCTCGCCCCTTTGCCCCGGGAACCGGGCAGGGTCCGGACTCCCGGTGCAGCCCCATCCGCTGTCTCACTAGCATTATAAACTAGTTTGAACCGTTCGTAACTACATTACCGACCAAGTGTCTCAGCGGCGTTATAAACTATAGTTCGAAATGTCCCAAGTCTCCGTGAAGCAGCAGCTATAGTTACCGGTTACCTGCTATACTTGGGAAACCCATTTCACCTTGCCCATCCAGCTCATCCTCAACTCCCGCGACACCTAACGTACCCAGTCTTGCTCCTCGCAGCAGCCTGAATCTTTTATCGACCTTCGCTCCAGGAAGGGACCTCGATTGCGTCCATTATAGGCCGATGCCTATTTCGAGACTGGAGGCTGGTCGAGTCGACCATGCACTGCTCCCACCTGTTATGATCCATACCTGCATAAAGGATCCTCCTGGCTGCTACTGACATTTGGCAAAGTGGTGCGCGCGTCTGCCGATGACAATGAGCCTAACTGTCGGAACAAGGGCATAGTTAGTGCTCGAGATATAAGCGCCGAGCATTGTCCGAACACAAGGCAACTTAACCCTTCCCTCCCTTTCCCACCGACCCACCCTAGACATCGGCACATCCCGAACTGGGCTTCCGCGTAAAGATCGCTTCTTGCCTATCTCGGGTCCACGGGTTCATCCAGAATCCCGTGCCTCGATCTACAGAGACGAAATGCAGAATCATGGAAACAGAGAGAAATGAGAAAATAGGATGGAACTGCACCGAAGGTTATTTCCTGTCGCGTAAATCCTGCCAAAGATCAGTTTGGATCATGGATCGCAGTAAGGCTGATGCAGGAGGAAGGGTTGATGCTGGGATAGCTGGCAAAGGGGTGGGTCGAGGAGAAAAGGGATTGGAAGTTGGAAGGTCATTGGTATCGGACCGAAGGTAGAGCAGAGTCTAGTATCGTCTCGCAGTCGCGTAGCAGCCGCCTCCGAACAAGGCAGGGTAATCCTTTGGATTGCGGAGCGTCAGCTCCCGTATCCGGTGACTGTGCTGTTTCTGCCAGACGGCGGACCGGGAACCCAGCCATGTCCGACCCCCCCGTGTGTGTGGATGTGTGGGCGCCTTTGGCCCATGTATACCGGCGGAGTCTGTACGGAAAGTGTCACTGTATTCTGTAGAATGGCGCAAGCACGGATTGCGACGGAAGGACGTAGAAAGCTCGACTTCGAGTCGGGTAACGTAAGCCCCTTGGGATCGTTCATACGAGTGACTCGCCAAGCTACGTAGCTTCATCAGGATAACTTCGCCGTGACTGAGCAGACTCAGCGTATTCAATGTGCCAGTGGGTGTTTAAAAAGTCACTGAAATAGGGACCAGTCAGGGCGGAAAGGAACGAAACGATAGAGCGAAGGGAGAAGACAAAGAGGCGCGTTTAAGCACCGTCGTTGCAAAGGGGTGGATACGCAGTGCGGAACACGTGTAGATAACTAGGCTGATCCTGGTGAAAGGACCGAGAATCCTGGATTGCAGGTCCAAAGGACCGAGCGGCAGGAGAATCCTGACCATGCCTCAGGATATACATAGAAATAGGTATATACGCTTTGTGGATTTATGCAAACGTCATCCCACGGGACGGACCTGAGCTTAGTTTAATTGGAGACTTGAATTAGCGGAAATGCCCGGGCATGACACAGTTTCCGGTCCCAAGCTGACGCACGGGGCCGCGTAAGGTGAACCTGCTATCTTCCTCCGGTCTCGGTGTCGTTCGAGTTTTTAATAGCGCGGCAGCTCCTACGTCCTATCTTGAAATTATTGGACCAGAGGAAGAAGATTAAGTGAGTTAAGGCGTAAGTGGGGCTGCGCGAGGGAGATGGATCCTTCACCGATGTTTGAGCTTCTCTCTATATACACAGAGAAGGAAAATGGTATCGTCCCCTTGAGAACGACAGAGTCATAAGGTTTTAAGAACGCCCGCAAGTGCCAGTGGAAAATCGCGTTATAGCCCAGACAACCTGAGGCGAGACACCATAGAAGTTGCGCGCCACCCTCGATTACGCGGGACCGATAAACTGTCAAAATATGCTGCTCTACCGTTTCTTCTCCTTGCAGGATGAAAATCGCGACTCGCGATTTTTTGTATTTTATTATTTTCACTTGGCAACCGCTTGAGGAATCGTTCCACGCAATTTTCAAAGTATCGTTAAAAATATAGAGTCTACCTGATATCCGCTGTCAGTCCGCCGATACCACCTTCGGAATCTTGAGAACCTTCGACGTGCCACCCTTCTCGTCGCCTCTCACCTTTTAACCTCCTCCGCGGCAGAGGAGACAGAATTCTTTGTAGCGCCTGAAAATCCATTGATATTTTATTCACGTGCCTCGACCAAAGAGGGATTATCCAGAAACCCTTTTATCCTGAAGAATATTTACATCTCGTGCCAGAGTAAATGTGGCCTCCCGGAGGCAAAGCGCGCAATAGACATTCCGCGTGAAAGCATAAGGAGGAGAGTTTCAATGGTTGTAAAAGTTTTCAAGCTCCAGGACGCACGAGGCTCCCACGGTCCCAGGATCATCCAGCCAGGTTGGGTCAGCGCTGGGAGACAAGGTGCAATTTAGATTTGGAAACGTTAGGGATTAGAAACGTCTGACCGAGTATCCGAATAGATTAGGAGAAATAGATGGAAAACAGTGGCGTCCCGCAAGAGGGTTGCTGAAGAGGGACGAAAGGAGGAGGAAGACACTTCCTGCCGACTCCAAGTTCAGGCCCCGTATCGATTAGCTCTTTAGAAGCCAGAGAGGCACCGGTTCTACGTGGGAGGCGACTTCCAGGCTCTACCCTTCGACCTAAAGTCCCTTCGTGGGACCAGGAGATATATGCGACCTGGTCTGACCTTCCGACAAGAACGCCAAAGGATCCGCAGACCAAGTCGACGCGAGCACGATGGCGGAGCCCTAACTTCCGGGTGCTGGCATTACTGTTAGGTTGGAGAATAGCGAGGAACAGGGTGAAATAGTGAGTAAGGCAGCTGAGAGGGTTCGCCAAGTGGCACAGATTTAGATGCTCTGGACAAATAGAGTAGGTATCTACAAACATACCAAGAAACTCTGCTAAACCTACTCCAGGCAAAACCCACCGTTCATCCCTAAACCCTGCAGCCCTCGGGGCCGAACGGTAATCTTCCATAAAGGCGAGTCTTCTCGAGGTTAACTGAAAGGGTTTCTCTCGCGAAACAGAGGAATATCAGGAGGCTTTCGTTCCGAAATAGCAGCTCCTGTCTTACGAAGACACCCCAGGATCTTCAATGTCGTCTAACGCGTGTGCGGAGGACGCGAGGCGCGAGGCTGTCAAGGAAGGAATAAAGTCTGGAATTTTAATCCATCCGGCCGATCGTCAATGCAAACGTGATCATGATATCGGGCAGCAATCTCAGCCCTGGGTCACGTACAAAAGCGCCCTCACTTATACCAGGACGCGTACTAATAAAGTGGGCCTGGAAAATAATGGCGTTTGCCACGGGGCAATTGTTTCTGACTTGGATTCCGTGGGGCCAACCTTATAGTCAGTGCCAAGTGGCGTGCTGCATGCTCCTGGCGTGACTTCCGCCGAAGGCGCTGAGCACCGGAAACCAATCGTAGCCTCCTGCCACCCTGAATCATCTACGCAGTCCTTGCGGTCAACGCAGTTAATACCCACGTCACGAGTGCAACCCTTTTGCCCAGGGATAATCGCTCCTGAATCTTCCCTTAAGCGCCTTTGAAATTTCTTTCTGGCTTCGTGTTTGTCCTTCGATTCGTCACGTCTCGCCCCTTTGCGCCCGACGTTTCCGGACGCTATTATCATTTATTTACCTAGAAGACGATTCCAATATTATCCAATACACCGGGGCAAATAATCCCAAAGAAAATATTGAGCTACTGGCCTAATGCAAAAATCGATGAACCAATAACCACGAGGAACTTTTGTTCGCGCTTGTACCAGCCGGGTATCGTGTCAGTGTAGGCAACCAGGCAACTTCGGAGGTGGCATCCACCCTTCTAGGGAGGTCGGTGGCGGGATGGCATCGAGGAGGGTTGGCAGCAATGGCCAGGAGGAAACCTTCAAATCTAAAGGCCGCCGCGGACCAGGCACAAGCTCAGTAAAAACTGCTGACAAAAAAGTCACCGGCTGCCTCGAAAAAAGCAGATTGCTTGAACACGGGGGTGGTGTTTCGTGATGTCATCGATCAAGAGGGTTACTTCTTCAGACTGGAAAGATTCACAGGGCAAGTTTTATCCGCTAGCAAATTCGCTATTCGCTGCTACGTTACCGGAGCTTGCGAATCCGAGTCTTCCTTCTTTCATCTATCAGCAACGTTCCGTTGGTCCCCTTGGCAACGGGTTCGTTCCTCCTGCGACTAACACGCGTTTTCAAATACTACTCCTCTTTTGACTTCTTTCTTTCTATTTGTCTCTCCTTCCCTTCTCTCTACGTTTTATAGCCACATTCTTCCTCGCGCTTCTTCGAACCGACTGGAGCGGCGCTGCGATCGATACTGACACTCCGACGCGAAGAGCCTGAAGAATCGAAAGGCGAAAATTGCAGCCCCCTTTAAGTGACTGAGGTCTGCGGTTACAAGTATCGTTCAGAGGTGGCTGGCTAGTTGGCAGGAGACTGACTGGCTGGATGGCTGAATGGCTGACTGGCTGACTGATAGACTAACCGACTGACTGACTGATCCTATTCTGAGGAATCCTCTGGGACTGCCGAGCCGCTTATCCGCCAGCCACAACGTTTAGCCCTGACGAAGCTTTCAGAAAATATCCTCGATATATCGAGGGTTGAACTCATAAAGGGAAATGTCAACCTTCATCAGGACCATAAAGCGTCGATACGAAACGACGTAAAACCATAAAAATGGAAGCCGACTTTGTCTTCGACGAGTCCGTTGCCGTCAACATTGCGCGTCAGCGTCCTGGCGGATCGAGATTTGCGAAAGGCCTGCGGAAGTAGAAACGTCCAGGACTGGGTCGGACAGCTGTAAATCGCGAATGTAAAATAGAGAGGAAATGGAGTACCGGGAATTTACTACTTTGGGAAGAATTAAAAGTCCCGTCGCAGCATCCCGATCAAGCGGAACAGAGTGCAATCGATCCCGGCGCATCGGAGTTATATCTTCGGTACTTGCCGGAAATTTGACGCAACGACTCGTCGTCCCTTTCGCATTTGCTCCTCCCCGATTCCCTGTCCCTTCAACCCTTTTGTCCCTTGGGAGATTAAAAGAGCGATTTAAAATTCAAAAGCGTCGGCCAATTAAGTTCGCTTTAAATTTATGAAAATCGCTCCGCTGCAGTTCGCGAGTTATAGGAACAGCAAAGCGATAGAGCGGCGAGATAAGAGCGCGAGATAGAACTTCTTCGAATCAAAGTTACAGAAACGAGCGCGAGTGTAATTGGCGAGAAAACTGGCAGGGAAATTGTCAAAAGAATTTCGACCGGCAAAGTTTAAAGATTAACTCGAGTTCCAAAGGCGGCAGCCAGCATCCAGCGGGTCCAGCAGCTATCTCGGAGATTGTCAGGCAGAAGGGTGCGAGAGAGAATAAGGGAAGTTGGCTTTGTCTCCCAGGGTGCCGTAGCTTTTTCGGTTAGTTCCTGAAAACGGCACCCCTGTACGCCGCGAGGCGTATCTACCGACTAACCGAGGTGCGACCCCCCGGCACCCTTCAGCTTCCACTTCCGCTTCCACTTCCACTTCCTCTTCGGTTCCCTACTGTCCTCCAGCGTTATTTTTCCTCCTTCGCTACTCAAGCAAAACGTTTCACCCTGAAAAACTTTCGTCCCTCCCTACCTTTTCGATTTAACTCATCGCCACGTGAAAACTCGGCGCTCCGGCAAACCAATTTTCTCCGAATTTCTATCAGCATCCTCAGCCGCGCTAGCGTCGTCCACGTCGCCAAAATCTGCATGGCCGACATTGTCATCGTCGCCAACGAAAGTCTTACGACGTCGTTTCAGCCGTGTCGCTCGAACCACGTTCCTGTAACTTATTAAGGAAGTTAACGTTGGAGCTTATTACACTTTTGTTAATTTATACGATGTCAGACCGATCTTGCTAATGGGACGAGAAACGCGTCCTGGAAGAACTTTGAAAATGAAGTGGGGAGTCCAGGATCCCACGCGTAGGACCTACCCTTAACGTGCTGTCCCTCCCTTACTACCAAACTCTCTAGCATCTACTGCGTCCCTTCGTTCCTTCGTCCCTTCGTCCTTTGAAGCCATCGTTGCGCGAAGGAGGCCGTCAGTGGCTGAAACTGGACCACGGACAAGGTGAAAGAGAAGAAGCAAGAAGAAAGGAACCGCGTGGCTTTCACCGCTTTCTCCGGTCGTCGCTTTCGTTAGACGCTGTAAACTTTAAGTAGAAATATAGCGCTCGTAAAAAATGTCGAGGCCTTCAGAAACCGAGGTCTGAGGGAAACGCAGCGACTCTGTCAGATAAGTGCGAGACCATAAGTGTACAAGGACAAAGAGGAATGGCCGGATACTCCGAGTCTTGTAATAGGCGCGACCCTTACGTCTTTTCTACTCGACGCTGGCGCCACCCGACGAGCTCGAGTCTCACTAGTTTCCTACGGGATGAAAAGGACCTAAATTTAACGTAGGCCGCGTCGCCGCCGTCTTAGCATCGTAAATCGGGATTCCAGTAACCTGGAGATTGGTTCGGATCTTCGTTCGAGACGCTCCTGGCGACGACAGGCGTCCTTTGTAATTTCCAAGACGACGTCCTTGCTCCTCTCCGATCCTCTTGGTACCGATCCCGTAACGTGACGACCCATTCGAGGGGACTCGGGCTCACTCCGAAATTTGTTTTATTTACATACATACATGTTTAATGCCCAGGCTGGGTTACAGGTACTTAGTTAATTTCTCCCAACTCCAATAAAATCCCGCATGTATGAATTCATAATTATGCAAACACGCAGCAGCGGCTCGGGACACGCTTCCCCAAGGGGCCCGTCGCTTCATTTACAAATGAATCGAGGTCAGAAGTGCACAAAGCCGTCGGCTGACACTCCTGATAGCGAACTCATATTATATGTATATATGTACGTACATGCGATATTTCATCTCTTTCCATATCATTCCAAGAGACTTTGATATCGGCTTTCGTGACGCTTCTGGTATTCCCCTGGAAAAAAAAAATCATCGAGCCGTGCCGGGAAAACTACTGTCACGGAATGTACAAAAAAAAAAAGGCGGAGATGGTAACCCTGGCTATTGTTGTAGAAATGTCAATAATCGAGTAACGAAGAAACAATAGGGAGAACCAAGGGTTGTTGCAGCAGCGTGAATGATGCTGCTGGCTAGTGTACCGGTACCCACGGAAAAGCATCCCCAGTGGCTCATGGTCCATTTTTAAATCCGTCGAGCAATATCTGGCCCAGTTTGCTCAAATTTTTCTTTTTTCTTGCTTCGAACCAAACTCTACGAAAGATATCGAGACACTTCGCAAAAAATTCGTAATTTTCGAAATTATTGCTGAAACTGTCAACGGGATCCACGTGGCAATGATCGTCATCGTCATCAGCGTCGAAATCGTTCCTAATGAGAGATGAGGTCACTCGATACGCATTTCCGGGCGAGAAGCAACGACGATGCTCAGGACCAGACGCATCCGCGTTCCCAATTTACATAATTTCTCCGGAGAGAAGTTCCCTCGCTTGTTACGAGCTGTTATTAATTAAGCGGCGCTAGATGCGCAAATTGGCTACGTTATATCCGGCGCCGAGGTCGAGATTTAGTAGGACGCCCGATTTACGTGAAACCACGATACTAGCAAACTTTCCTTCGGTATCTGGCCCTACTTCCTAGACACGCCATACGCCCTCTATCCTACCCCTAACTAAACGGGTAGATGCCTTATCCCTGTAGCGTCCTCAGCTCGTATAGTTCGTTCCCCGTAGTATCTCCCCTAGTCTTATCTCCGTGCTTTAAATTCCTAAAATAGCTCGACCAAAGACTTTGTTGAATTTTTTCTTTTTTTTTTTCCAAAACTTTTTATTTCATCAAAAACCAGCGCCCTTCCAGGACTGCCTGACGCGAGTTACTCCGCGCCTGATGAATCCGTTAGGTTTATCAGCACGGGAGCATTATCGGCGAGCCATAAATAAGTGATAGGGAGGAGACGCAATAACCGGGCACGTTAAGCGATCGTCATATCTTATTTTACGAGAGACAGAAGCAGCCAGTCTACACGTGTGGCACATAGGGGGAGACACGTGGAGGGCAGGAGGAACGCGAACCCCGAGGGAATTCCATTAGACACGGAAGACGTTCCAGTTCTCCTGGGAAGGTTTCTCTGCTTTCCGGTAGGTACATAACGTAAAAATTTAAGACTATTAGGAGAGCGTAGCTGCTGGCTAACAATCCTGACATCGGTATTTAGCCCGGGGCCGAATATTTCTTCACGGGAATAGAACCGAAAGCCCGGAAATCGTACCGGAGAAAAATAAGAATTTCAAATCCAATTTTCCAGAGCATATTTAATAGGAGAGATGCCACTCCACCCCCCTCGCTTCCAGGATCCACCACTGGCAAGCACACCTTTCTATTTTCTACTTTTTACTTTCTACTTTCTACTTTCTACCACTCCTTTCCTCGATCCGCTCCTCCGCTACCCCCTCTGACCCTCTCCCTGCCTAACTGTACAGCAGCAGCGACCCAGCAGTCTCTCCCACCTCCGCGTCTGAAATCCCACCGGTACTTCTGCTTCACGTGGAAAATGAATTATTGAAGAATACGTTAAATTGGGTCGACAGGGTCTACGCGCACTTCGCAACGGCATCTCCGCAGCCTCTTTCTCGGCGCTCGACTCTAATGGACCAACTACGGCAACTGTGCGCTTCTACTTATGCACGCTTTTACTTTATTCACGCTCAGCACTCCGTGTGTGGATGCAGGTGGAGGATGTGTGCATCTATTTACACGAAATGCATCCGCGATACTGATACCTGCTGAGAGTAGAGAGTGCCAAAGTGCAGCGTGAGGATTTACCTTGTTTACCTTGTTTGCCTGATTTATCTTATTTTGCTGAATTAGGGATGCACAATTAGGAAGGTACTTTCGTATGGGAATCTCATTAATTAGTTACAAGATACGGAAGAAATTCTTGGCTCTAATCAGATTCTATTGTAAACTAAAATATAATACTCGATCGCGTAGCTAATTCGAAAAAGCTTTTTTTTTTTTCAAAAGACAGAATTTTCCCCTTTCGCACATATGTATTCGCAAGTTTCAGATATCCCAAGAAGCAGGTAAAGCTCCGACTGTTTGTAAAAATCGAAATTCCTTTAGTAGGCCTGAAATCGGGATGCCGGCGGACTGCGCCGACGTACTTAAATGTCTCCGACATCGAAAAATCTTGCCCCGCCGACAAAATGAACACGAAACTTATTTCTCCGAGCCGTAAATATACCGGGTGATAAATTTCCCAGTGGCCGGTCATTAGCCAGCGGCGGAGGCGCAGCGTCAGCAAGCCTCAACCGTATATCACGAAATTAAAATGCTGCCAAATAAGCTGATTAAAGCCACCCCCTCCCCATGGCTTAGCCAAGCTCGGACCATGCTCGCCAATCGAGGCCGTATCCACCCTCCTCCCTCCTCCCCCCCACCTCCCCCCATCCACTCCCCGAAAAGGAGGAGAGCCTACGACCCCAGAGAATAAAAACCGCACATAAATTTTAGACCTATTCCCCGTGTTTTCTACCCTCTCCCTTATCCAGTACCAAACTAACCCTCTCTCCCTCTCCCTCTCTCTCTCTCCCTCTTCCTCCCTCTCTCTCCCTCCCTCCCTCTTTCTCTCTCTCTCTCTCTCTCTCTCTCGGGCGCAGCACACCAATTCGTTCCACCCTCGTCTTTCCGCTTTCTTTCAATCTTTCCTATCCCCCCCCCCCCGCCCCCTGGAACACCCGATCCCTCCTCCTCCAGCCTGCGCCACACTTTACCGTTTAGCCCCCCTCGCTCTCCTGTAAAAGTGCTTCTCTCCGTTCCGACGAAAAAGGAATTTTCGAAGGTTCGCAGCAGATGCGGTTTGTCCCTGTCAGCCTCGTGCGTTTCGCGAGGGATATTAGTTCCCCTTACGTTTTTACAGGGCGAATTCGTCGCGTACAGCTACAGCCAGGCCTATCCATGTTATTGGCTCGTATATTCACTGTACCTTGAACCGGCAGGTCGTCCGCGTGCAGAAATTCAGGGAGACTCGTAGCCAATTTATATCATGGGATATTCGATCGCCTCGCTAAACTCAAAACCACCGAGACCGAACGCAGGGAGTCAGGCTTTTGTTTTTGTATCGCGAAGAAGAATAGCGAAATTTCCTTTTTTTTTTTTTCGACGATTGTCTGGCATTTCGAAATGTGACACCTCAGGGCATAAAATACAGGGACGTACGAGTTGACATAACAAAGCAAAGTATAACCGAGCACAATGCGAGAATACGAACAGCGAAACATTTCGAAAAATTCCTATATATTTATGCATAGGATTCATACGTGAACCTCCAGGCGCGGTTCGGTTATTTCGTGATAAAAGAACGTGGCTGCAGTTCGGCACGTCGAACGCGCATCGCCAGAGGACGTGAATAAAAATCTGATCCGTTCGCGATTTCAGCTCTAAACGAGAATTTCAATAATAATGTAGTAAAGTACGACGATAAAATATTTACAAATAATTGTTATTGCCCGGAGCGGCTACCATAATCAGCAGACATGCACTGGGCAATTCCGTGAACAAATACACGCCCGTGGTAAAACAAGAGTCAAATGAGTTTAGTTCAGGAACAATACGCGTACCGGTACACAATCCCTATTCAAACCAGCGACCCTCGATCCTAAAGGCAGTAACGTTAATTCCAGGATAGCGCTGCCGATTGAAAACATGCTTTCGAAACCTAACGGCGAGGCTACATCGAGCGACGCTGTAACTTTGCAGCGCGACGAAACTGCCACGAGAATTTCGATAATCCACGTAACGGAGGGGTCGCTTTCGCGCAAGGGATGAACCACGGAGGAACAGCATTCAAAAGGGACGGAACTTGGACGCGACCCACGTAGATACGGATATACGTGTGTGAAATGGAAAAAAAATAGAAGGGATAATTTATGCGGTCGACCGGGTGGACCGTTGGAAAGGTAAATGCTGCTGAACACGGACATGTGGAGCAACCCGAAAAAAAGGCACGCAGTTTCGAAAGGTTAAGGGGGGGGGGAGCAAAGGGGGGGGGTGGAGGACATCAACCAGTGGAAAAAGTCGATTCGGTAGGACGGGAAAACTGTAAAATGATTTTCGCACTATATTTCTAGTTCTATATATGCCCGTCGAAATGAAAGAGTTGTATCGATTGCCGGGTATATTTCCGAAAGTAGGTGGCGAAGGAGACGAAAGAAAAGGACGAGGAACAGATACGACACGGAGAAGCGGTAAATTTGTGCGGAAGCAGGAAGAAAGTGAGAAAGAGTGAAAGGGAAGGAGAGGCGAGGCAGGAAGCCGCGATATCCTGAGCGACGCGGATCCATAAAGAGGAGGTTTGAAATTCACGTGAATTTTACGGTGTTTTTAGGAGCTCGTTAAACGGGACTTATCGCGTTGCGGGTTACGGGAGGCGAGATAGGAGGGTTAGTAGCCAGGAGAAAAATGCTCGGCTGGAGTAGCGTGCAACGTGTTGAATAAAATTGGTGGAGATGATCGCGGCGCTGGGTGCTAAATGCAAGAAGGGGGCTGCAAATAAATTCGAACATCGCGCGCGACCGGTCGCCCGTTGCGAACGACCCGTTCTTAAAGGGGGGTGTGGACACCCCTTAAGGAAGTTCATTCGGTCGTGGGTCGACGAAAAATGATGTCGAAAGACAAAATGGTGGGAGAGATAGAAATCGAGAGAGCTTGGAGGAGGGTAGCTCCTCTGGACCAATGGGAGATCCGCGGCTCTCGTTGTTTCTCAAGCGAGCAGGACAAATCCTTACAACCGGGACTAGGGGAGAAAATTCGCCGAGCGTCCGGAGGGGCGAGACATAATTCATCAAAAGATTTGACGGCTAACCACCCCCTTGCTGCCAGCAACCCCCCAGGGCCGGCGCTAGCGTGGATACCCCGTGGCGATCTTCCCCCCTGTGCTTCTAATATTTCCTTTTCTCTCTCTCTCTCTCTCTCTCTCTTATTCCACTCTTCGTCGTGTACCTTGTCGTGTTCCTTTTCTAGCACCCTCTTCCACCCCCTTCTGCCGGCACCCACGGTAGAACAGGAACCGTAAGTTAGTTCTCGTTTTATTCGTGCCGCACCCCTGGCAAAACTCAGGAAGAAGAAAGACGAAGAGATACGAAGAGAAAGAGCCGAAGGTTTCGATCCACGCGGAAGGGCTCAAGAAGAATGACCTCTTCCGCAACCCTTTGACCCTGCACTCCCAACCCCTCCATTATCGCGTGATTCCTTTTCCTATCGGGCTCTAACTGTCCTTATTAATTAAGGAGGCTTCATGACGCACGTTCGATAAATACGAAGAGGCGAGGTGCCTCTGGCCTCGACGAATGGCTCGACCTAACCTTACGCGACGGGCATCTTAACCAACGTCTCAACGAAAGGGATGATCTCGACTTCCAGAGGAAAAGAAGAGGCTCTCGAGAAAATTGTGCTCCGTACACGGCAACTTTCTGTCCCGTTTTGGCGCACCACTAAAGACTCCCCAGAAGAGATGCTCGTGCAAGAAAAATAAAAACTACCCCTCTTCGAGGTACCTCCCACCCCTCCACCCTCGCACCCCCGTTCTCCGGGAGCCGTGGAAGCCGCGCGAATCCACCCCCCTCCTACAGCCTGCCTAGTCTTATATACACTACTTCTCCCCCCTCTCGTCCCGCTGAATTCTACATCGACCTCAACCAAAACCACCCTTCACGCTCAGCCTAGTCTCTTCTGCTTCTTTCGCCCTCTTAAGAACTGCTAAAAGCAAAACACCGTTGAAATACGTTTTCGATTGTGAACGGTGGTAATTCGCGAGGCGTCTTCTTTTGCTTCGCAATGCGAAGAGACGTCGGCGTCGCCGTCTCTTCCTTAAAGAGACAGGTGGTAGAGGTTGCTGGGGGTGAAAAAGGTAAAAGAACTGACGAGGATGCGAAACATGACGTTGAATGAAACGAAAGAAGATAAAGTCGTTTCAATGAAAAAAAGACAACGGAACAACAGAGGTACTTGGTGGAAAATTCGCAGCTATGCACTTCACGTAAATGGATCAATGAAGACTGTAAATAATGCTAAGAGGAAATCCAAACGCTGCACACTGCTTTGTAGCACACGGTTATACCGATCGTGATGTCCATTCGAGAATAAATGTGAACACCTAATGAGGAAACGAAAAAAAAATTTTATTTCGAGCCGGGAATTTTTTTGAAAAAAAAAACAGCCCATTTCCCATGAGTGTAACTAGTGGCGCATCAAACGATTCCCGTTAAGAGCAGCCGGGACCAATTATCGCGAACGTTGCGTTTTCATCCCTCCAGCAATTAGCGCGACCAGACCTCTAAAACAACCCCTGCCATCCCTCGTGCATCCCTCGTGCCTGGGACAACCCTCATAATCGAGGATTGAGTTCCCTCGTCTCAGTTTCGCGTCCTCCCTTCGCGTTCAGAGAATTTTCCACGAGCCAAGAGGGAACAGTACCAATAAAACTCTAAGAAAGGATAAATATCCTGAAATTGCGCCGAATCGGATTCGGAATTCTGGCTCCGTGCGTTAACTCGAGACAAAAGTGCCAAAAAGGTACTGTCAACTTTAAGGCAATAACAAAAAAAAAAAAACGACAAATTTATTGGCCCGACTGACACAGACCTGTCAGATTCTTGTTTACCGAAATCAAGTAGTAAAAGCGTAAGTGACTACGAAAGCGTAGCTTGTAAAGAAAAGAAGTCCCTCGCCAAGGGGACGAAACATGTAAAAGTAAACGGATAAAGGGAAGGGACTAGGGAAAAAAGCAAGAACCGCTCCCGGATCCAGACACGAGATGAGGACGAAGCCTGAAAGCAGGAGACAGGAAAAGGACGGGAGGCAAAGAGGAAAAATAAAAGCAAGGGTGTCAAACGTTGTAAACAACTGCACGAAGTATTCCCATCGCGAAATATGAAAAATATGTCGCGAAATACCAGGACCACAGGATTCCCCTGACGCCCTTCCCTACGAAGCGTCGAGATCAATTTCAGTAACGGTGGAAACGGCAGCCAGTCCTGGCAGACGGTAATAAAATGCTGGGGAGCCAAGTGAGGGAGAGGGGGGAGAGGGGGGAGAGCGCGAGGGATAGAGGAAGGGAGTGACGGAAACAGAGGAGGAATGGAATAACTGCTAGAGGAACGGAGGACCGTATTTACGGGACCCGGACCAGGACTACGAGAGAGTTCAAAAAATGCCATGGAAAACCTATGGGTTTTTCCAGAGGAGAATTCGAAAGGAGGATCAAGAGTTACTTCAGTCATCGGGGATAAGGTGAAATTTTCAAATTGAAGTGGTGAAAATAAAAAATAGACTCCGCTGTTTCTCAAACGACAGAATAGAAGCGGAAAGCGTGGGTGGTTTCCTGAGGGATGAGGAAAAACGAAGGAACGGAATTCCGTGATCCCGTCGATGACAAACGCCTACAGTCGTAGCGGAGTGAAAGGCAGCGCCGAGGACGATAAAAGTAGTAGCGGCTGTACCTCTATAGATAAAGGTGATCGAAGCGATAGAGGTGATCGCAATATAAAATCTTGGTGGGAGCTGAGCCATATGGCGCTCCGGTTCAGCCGTTCCGCCGTTCCGTCCTGCCGCAGTTTCTTCGTCCTGTACGTCCCTACGTCCGTCCGTGCATAGACCCATTCACTTCTGCAGCGATATTTTATCGAGCTTCTCTTATTCTATTCCACCATTCTTTCGGATACACACTATCTTTTCCTGGAACAAGGGGGGGTACACGTCCCCACTACCCTACCTAGAGATATCCTCTCCAAGATTCGTGACACAGTCGCCGAGTACGAGAGATATTCGCGAAATCGATAAATCCGTAACATTATTTTGAGAACGCCCCTTTTCCTTCCCAGTAAGTACGTAGCCAACCTTCGAAAAAAGAAAATCATGAAGCCAGCATCATTTCCAGTCTCGCGTATCCTTCCGATAATCGATTTTCCCCTGGAGAAAAGTCGATCGAAAACTGAGTTCAGCAGCCACCCCGGTGCACCGTGCCCAGGGGAAGCTTCCCGACCTGATCGGATCGCGAAATGATAACGTAGGAAGAAGCTGTGGTCCATGCGCTCTGCATCTTGGCCGTGGTTCGGTAATTCGGTAACCTTGGCCAAGTTCACTCCAGGCCTAAGGAGAGAACTCTAGATAAGGCTTTGTGATCAGTCGAGTTCATTTTAACGGCTAATCGCCCTCCAAAGGAACCCACCGTATTTAATATCACGGATATGACGTATATCCCGGATATGACGGATCTGCTAGCAGCAACGTCACTCGAAGCTGCCTGACTGACTGGTTCGCTGCCTGCTTGCTTACGTACTTGCCTGGCTCTCGCTGCCTACGGAGATAAGACCTAAGGGTTATAAGGTTAAGCGAGGAGTGAGAACTTTATATACGCACACATGTAGACCTGGAGACTAACGTCTGTGTATATATAGAGCTACTGTACAGTAGCTCCAGGGACGTGTGTGGGACTGGGGGCACGTCTCGTCATTACTGGTCTTGCTCCTGGTACCGTTAGGAGTTTACGAGGAAGGACTTCTGAAGCTCCTTGCAATTTCCTACGAGATCCTCCCTACTAACTGGAGACAACACGCGCTTCCTTCCCGAGCCTAGGATGCCTGTGTCCTCAGAGTCCTAAGAGAATCACAGCAGGAGATGATATCTAAATCGTCTAGTCACTCTGAGCCTGGACTCATTCGGTTCATGGTAGACGGGACTTTCTCTATAAGGCGCATCCCTATCGCCGAAAAATTTCCAGTCGACTAAAATTCAAGTATCCCCGTACAGTCAGTCGCATCAAAGCGTAGAAGCGCGAGGAACCAAAGGGACGCTAAAGCGTTTCCGGTTTGTCACCCCTTAGTCCCTCCGACCGCGTCTCCTTCCGGTTCCTCCTGTTTCTCTCTTCCGTCCTGTCGATTCCTTACGGGAACAAAGGATCGAAGAAAACGTACGAGACCGTAAGTTTAATTTGTCGCCGTTAAGGCTCAGCCGCAAAGGACGATTGAATTCGCCGTCGTTACGCGACGTCGTAACTTGTCGAGTCACCTTGAGGTGCTCCGTCTTCCTCTTGGCTCTGGTCTCTTTAACCAGTGAGGAGAGTCGCTGCTTTCAGAGGCGCAAAACGAACCTGGTCCCTCGTAGCGACGTCTAAGACCACTTCGGGTACGATAATGTTCGTATCTTGGACTGTCAGCTAAGGGCTGATTCGCATCAGCGCGCTGAATGACTACGACGTCAGGGGCGGACGGGTAAACGGGTGCGTGCGAAGGGGTGCAGATATCCCTCGTTAAACGTTATTTATCAGACGTTTTGATACGAAATCGATAACTTACCGAGTTTGCCGTAGGGGGACCGCCTCAGGAATACGGTCAGACTGTCAGGAACGAGAAAAACGAAGGATGCTGGAGGACTCTCTCGTTCCTCCCACCGCTACCCTGACACAGCGAGACACTCAGAGTTTGCCAACTGGTAAAAAAGAAAAAAAAAAAGAAAAATTAAAAAAAGAAAGAGCACGAGCACGTATTACCTCGTATATCGTGTAAAACGAATAGGGTGGCTATTTCGTAACTTATTTATCGAAGCGGTTCATAAGTTTTCTTCGAAACTTTCCGGAAACGGGAGAAAACTTTTGATAAAGAACATAGCGTTAAGATAATCGTAGGAAATTTATCGTAATTTTAGGAACGCAAAAAAAAAACATTACCTACGGAATAAAAAAAAAAAAGAGAATTTTCAAAGCAGCCTAACCCGGCCCTCACCTACGTACGAGCTGATGGATTTTTTACACGAGAACCAAAAAAAAAGAGCATGCAAACTTAACATCTCTGAAGCACGAAATAAAAATTGCTACAGTTTGAGAATCCCTGAACGTATAATGGTAGACCAATACAGTCGATATTTGCCAGACTATAGACTGTAGTGGATATGATGGCGCATTTTTCTTGCCATCCATTCATGCAAGGGATGTTTGTGCGCATGCGCCGAGCCAGCCAAAGAGTAAACATCCCCTAGCTGAGTAGAGGAAGAAAGTAGAATGCACCCTTGGTATACAATATTATTAGACATTGTTCATTATGACGTAGAAGCACTCGCCGTACGTCACAGACGCGAAACCAGCCAATCGGAGGGCTGCTTTAATCGGAAATACCCAGAGAG
Organism: Calameuta pallipes; assembly: GCA_030142375.1. NCBI lineage: Eukaryota > Metazoa > Arthropoda > Insecta > Hymenoptera > Cephidae > Calameuta > Calameuta pallipes. The sequence goes on from JARQSW010000408.1 coordinate 972,608, forward strand.
ACTCATGGCGATTCTCATGGGAGAGCGTCCCGACGCGTAACTCTTCACCATCGGTGTACGAGAGTCTGATAAAACGGTGCGTGATCTGGAAACCATGTTCCTCTGTACATGCAGACATTCGAACCAGCACGTACCTATGTATACAGCTATAGATATACCGTGATTGTAATTTCGTTTATTTCTTTTTGCACCGTCCATTTCTTTTTATTTTTTTATTTTACCGCGAAACGACGCACCGTGCGAAAATAGGACAGTTCGTTGCGAATCTCGAAGCTCTTGACTGTCGGAGTAATATTTCAATGCTAATATATATATAGTGCCAGGCTGGGAGAAAAAGTCCTGCCGTTTTCACGCTTCTTCGAAATTCCCCTATGGCGCCTCTTTTTAAGTCCCACGAAACTCGGGCTTTCCAATGATTAGGAGTTAAAGGGTTTCCATGGGTCGGCGACCGCGACCAGAACGTCAAATTGCGCACTAGCCTCGAGAAAATTGCGTTTCGTTGATAATATCTGGTTAGCCGATAGGACGGGCTGCCGCGAGGGTGTGTGTCTCGTAGACGCGTGTATCCTAAGGGTGCGGAACTACCCCGTAGTTCTCCGCCGCCCCTCTGGCGCACGATACTGCCGGCTTGATATATGCAGCACCGAGGCGACGTGGCTGCCCGTTTTGCATTTTTACGGTGTACGTAGAATGAAGCGGTAAAGAGTCTCCTCGAGGGAGTGAAGTGAGGGAGGGAAAAGAGGAGAAGAGGAGGGAGGGAGCCGACCTCTCGTATTGCGGATTACGAGAAGATTGTACATGTGGGTGGAGTTCGCGTGAGTCACGTCGTTTAAGCCGAGAGGATTTTCGAAGGAGGAAGAAAAAGAAGGAAAATTGACTAACGGCAAGGAGATTATTTTCTCGTAACTCGATTATGAAAACCAACCGGGTCGAAAGTGTCGATGCAAAAAGGTTTTTTTTTTTTTTTTTTTCAAAAATATCTCACGGTCGCGACAACGATTCTGTGTCTTCTGCGACGTCTGTACACACCTGTGAGTGGGTTTAGACTCTCAGTACGTATATGGTCTGTGTTGGGACTTGAGAGAGATGAAGGAGAAAGGGGGGGTAGGGAAAGTCGTGAGGCTGGAGGGTAGAATAGCACGAAGAATTAAAGAGACAGAAGGGAAGTGAAAGTGAAGAAAGTGAGTTACACGAGAACCTTTGATGTGGCACAGAAACGAAACTACGAAATATCCCAATGACAATGGGCATCCTCTTCCGGCACTCTAGACAGATCTGTACCTATTCTCGTGGATGGCCTCTTACCGACTCCCTGACGGATCTCGGTGGCAGCCGTGGCCTCCGCCGCTATTATATTATTCCGGGCAAATTGTGTCCCGTGGAAAAAGGCTCCGTTGTCTCGGCAATTACTGCCGTTAGGAGGCCGCAGCTGAAAGGACCGAAATTCTTTCGTAAACGCGACTCGGCTGTGGCGACGATTAATTTCCGTCGAATTTAACGCACGAGGCTTTACGGGTTACGTAACGGATACGTCGACGCACATGAATACGGATCGAATCAGCCTGACGCTGCGATTCGGGCGGATGCTGGAATTGACGCCGACCCTCGAAGAAGGCACGAGCGATGGAAAAAAAAAGAAAGAAAAAAAGCGAAAATTCTTAATTCCCATTGCGCCAGCGAGGGAGAGATCCGAGGGTGGAATACAGGGAAAGAAGAACCTTGGGGGTTGGTTTCCTAGCAACGCCAAACCGCTTACCAGGGTGGATTCTGCAGACACAGCAAAATATCCCAAATCCTTGTAACGAGATGCTATTATGATAAGTAGTGGCAAGTAACGTAGTAATAATGAGTACGTGCCTCAATTTGAGGAATCGTTTCAATTGTCCAGAAAAGTCGCACAGAGAATTTAGAATCTGCAAGCAAACGACCTGAGGTAGATTTTTCTTTTTTTCATTTTTTTTTTTTTTCTTTAACTTCACTCTCATCCAGTCTCATCCCTTTATGCTTTTTCAAAGTTGTCTCCGGCTCTTCTAGAATACTAGTTTCTCTTGAAATTAATGTGCACTGGAAAATACTCGAGAATTTTTTTAACCTCACTTCTCAAACTTTTACCCCTTGAACACCTGCGTATGAAGAAAGTAACACACTCGGTGACAGATGCGACACTTCTTCTTAATAAAAAAAAAAATTCTTCTTATTTTACCAAGTGAAGCAATCGAATATCTGGTGTCCATCGAATTTTGAATGTTCAGCTGAAAAATAGTGAAAATTGGCAAAAAATTGCAAGGCAATAGTGCTGGCGGGTGTGGCAGAAGGGGGTTGTGGTGGGGATGGAGGGGAAGGTAAATGCTCTCTGGAAATCCCCCTCTCCGCTCTCTCCCATTTCATAAGCGAAACAATTAAATCATAACGAAAAGTAGGACAGCGCCAGCAAGAGGCAAGTGGAAATAGTCAGAGGGTGAACGGCGAACTAGGGAGGGTGAAATAATGCGGCTGCGCTGTGATTAAATCGTTTGGCTTTAATTGCATCCTGGTCAAGAAGGTATCATCGTATAGCGATGTTATCAAGGAGTGCTTGTTCTTGGAAAAAGGATTTTTTCAACGAAACAGAATCCAAGCATCCGTAACATAAAACCTGCAATAGGGACAGAAACCCTCTCGTACGATTCTCCATAAATCTTCGCGATCCTCCCATCGCATTGATATGACCTAAGAATATTTTTAAATCTTGTCGAACCAGACAGACTCCCACAGGAGCGAGAGAGATACAGGGTGCGCAAAGTATTTTTATCATATAAAAAATTTTACTCTCAAATTTGTCCGAAATTTATTTGCACTTTGAAAACACTGTCCTGCCAATATTGGCTCCACTTTGCATCGAAGCAACGACCAATGACGAATCCTTTTAAATTTTTTATTATCCTATTTATAAGAACCCAGCGAAAGCTCCGCCATTCCAGTCGTATCGCGATTTTCAAATCCGGGAAATAATGCTCGATCCACAGCATCGGAATGCCATTGGAAAAAGAGAACAAGAGAGAGGAACGACGATTCTCGCTCAGAGGGAAACCCGCGGAACCGGAAACTTTGGACAGAGGTTTGTTTTCGTATTTGCGGTCCTCGGTTTCGGATTTCCGGTACCGTGCCATTTCCGGCCTCTTTTTTTTTTAATACCTTCCCTACCCTCATCCCCTAACCCGCACTCTCGAGAAATCCCAACGTCTCAACGTCGTTCTATCATTATGCCATTTCACAATCCTACCCCAATTCCAGTAGTTTGCAGAAAGCCTGAAAACTGAATCCTTGAACTACGAATCCCAACCCGCCATAATATCCTCTGCTTCTCCAATTAAAAAATCTATGAATTTCAGTCGAGTAAAATTCAGAGGAGCAACGAAGCAAAGTATCGTCGCTAGAAGAATAGATATTTCGCAGTGTCACCTTCCCTAGAATAATCGGGCGAGTTTCTACGGCGACGCTCGACCGCAACGAGCGACGCGCGGCGTCTGTTGGATTCTCGAAGGCAATTCGTCGCTCTATGTATATTCCGTTACAATGATCAGGCAGACTGAGCTGGCATAACAAAAAAAGGGGATTCCCCTATGCCGGCTTAGAGCTAGGTTTTTCTGAAAAGTAAGCCGAACGTAAACCGGCACGACTTAACCAGGAAGCATTGTAAAACTTTTGTAGTTTCGCGTAATCTGCTTATCGCGCGCGTTCGCATTAGGAGAATCAGCCTTTAACGAGTCGTGAATAAGGGTCGCTCGTTATTGCGACTGGAAACGGCAGACCGGCCGACCGGCTTCCTCTTCGAAATGGCTAAAAATACATTTGGCCACCTCCAAACCGGAAATGACCATCGGTCCGATGTCTTGTTGCTGGAGCGAAAGAAAGAAGAAAAAAATGTCATTCTTGTACGCGGAATCTTATTTAAAGAATTTTTATCTTCAATCCGGAACTCGACCGCACCGAAAATATCAGCCTGACGGAAGCTGCGCGTCAGTACGCAGCCGCTATTGGACATTCCACTCCATTTGGCGACACTTTTAAAATTTTAATAAACGTCCCTTTGTTTTTCATCCCGCACCTACTTCCTTTCTCCAGCCATAGAGCTTGCTTCCTTTTTTTTTTCTTTTTTTTTTTTAATTAAAGTGCCCGAGGGACTCCAACCTTTGAAAACGTAGTACGAATACCTGCTAGGCTACCGGCGCGTATCCGCCCGTCGATTCTTGCCAAATTAAACCCTTTTATTAGCATCAAAGATAGCGCCGTTTTTTTCGACTAAAAATATTCACGTATCGACTGAGACTTTTAATTGCAAGATATACCGTGTACTATATGCTGACAAAGTTTTGTCAGTTTGAAGACCCGAATGTGACTCCCATATACACATATGATATCCCGCCTTCCTTTCTCGGTATCTTTTGTCAAGGTGGATAGACGACATAAGGTTGACGATGTTGCATCTCGCGAAATATTGCAAACTATCGCTAAACGAGGTCAAACTGGAAATAACCAAGAGGAGCAAAGCGCTCCGAGCGCTTTCAAGAAGCAACCCTATAGCAAACAGGGCGACCGGCTATTCGAGGATCTTCACTCTGAATGGTAGAAGGAAGTCGACAGCGTACGGGGGGTCGAAAGGTTAGACGAAGTGATAAAGAAAAAAGGGAACAAAAATTCATTCGACCCTGTAACCTCGAGGGATGTCGGTCGGGCAGTCGATTGTCAGGTGGATCATCGTGGGTTCATCTTCGGCGACTCCTGCGCCAGCAGACTCGTCGCTCAAATTACCATCCGAGGGTGGAAAATGGTTCACGTATCGATTCACGCTACAATGAGTTCTAATTCGGAGTGAGGCACTTCATTCTGTACTTGGGCAAGTGAAGTGCGTCACCGAAGTACACTTCAGTAGAAACTCGAACGCGCTTGTATTTGCCCACGTGTAGGTGCGAGGGAGCCAAGCAAATTGCACGTGGGAAGCAGCGTAATACGATTTCACTGAATTTACGAGAAACAAAACTGAACGAACGAGACTATAGGAAAAATATGAAATATAATCGTTCAAGAAAAAGAAAAGTCAAAATTTCATTTTTCATTAAATTTCTAAATTCTGATATCGAATTCCGGCTGATCTAGCAGTTTCCGTTGAATCGTCCAAGAGTGCGCCACCTCTGTATGCCAGCGACCAAGGATCTGACTCGCGTTTCCAGTTTCATGGTAAACTTGGAATTATTACTGAGATCCTTTTTACTCGGCGAGAATTTCGCTCTGGCGTAAAACTTTAAAAAGCGGCCAGAAGCGATTGTGGGACTCAGAATCAGGCTTTGGTCCTTCTCGTCAGCTCCTTGTCCGGAGCAGCCAGTTATCCTGGCGACCGTGGCTCCGGTCGACCAGCCCATTTCAATATTTCACTCGATTCCCCCGTATTTCAAATTCTGTTTGACTTGGACAGAACTCTCTCGGTCTCTCTCAATCGCCATTACGAGCTCAAATAGAGGCTTAGCTTTTTTTCTCTCTTACGTGACGCGGTCCAAAAAAAATCTTACGAGTTCTTGTACCGCACCCCTCCGACAGCTCCGAGACGACCGTCAATATCCGGGTATCCAACGAACGACAGAAAAAAGAAAAAAAAATAAGAAAAAAAAGAAGTAAAATTCCAAAGAGTCTCGTATAGCCTGAGCACAAGGCACAGGGCGCAATATCGTAGAAGCAACGATTTTCACCCTGAGGTGATACCCAGAGCAATCTTAAAGGCTACTTCAGCTGGGAAAAGCATTGACGTCTGCTTGAGCGGCAGCAAAGGGCGGATACGAGGAGATTCAAGCCTCGTATTTGTGTGACCCACTAAGTGAACCACTAGAAATACGACTATGGCTGGAGGAGAGTCAACATCGTAGGAGGACCTGCCAACTCAGGAAGTTAACCTCGTCCTCTCTCTCTCTCTCTCTCTCTCTCTCTCTCTCTCCCCTCTCTCTCTCTGCTTCTAGTCCTATTCCTTGCTTTTCATTCTCGTTTCCATACTCGTCTCCTCCTCGTGGTCCCATTCCGATGTTCCGCCATCGTGTCCATCCACGTGCTCATCCGATGACCAGGTGAATCGACGATTCACGACGCATCACGTAAAGCAAATTGATCCGAGTGCAGCAGACTCGAAAATCCTTCAATTCCCAATTTGCGACCCTTTCGCGACGCGTCGATGACGAACGGGCTAAAAACATTTTTGCGAAACTTTCGTCTCTTCGCGAAAGGTTCCTTCCAACTTTGTCAGATTAGCAACGTTCCACGCAGTATGGATTCCCAGAGAATGGTCGCTCGAGGAATTACGTGAAAAATTATTTTTAAAACGAAGTTGATTCAGGGGTCTCTCACCCCCAGTCACCCTTTTTCGGTATATCCGCTCTTTCGCCCCATCTCCCGGGGTCGGAAGGTTAACCGTACGCAAATATCGTGGCGATCCCTGGAAAGTAAGTTGGTTGATGGGGATTTGAACAGTTTACAGAGAAGTACGGGGAGGGAGGGGAGGGGAAGGTTAGTGGTTCAAGCACCAGCCGTACGTAGGGGTAGCCTGGATTTAGCCATATGTGGATATGATCATAGGGAGTAACTTCCCGCCCCTTTCCTACGAGAAGTGGCAGCATCCTCTCGATGAGGAAGAAAAGTCAGCTGGAGTGGCCTATCCCACAGCACCGTAACTGGGCCAGTCGAACGGTAGTCAGACAGACTCGGAAAAGGCAGAGAGAGAGTGAGAGAGAGTGTGTGAGAGAGAGAGAGAGAGAGAGAGAGAGAGAGAGAGAGAGAGGGAGAGGGAGAGAGAGAGAGAGAGAGAGATTATACTCCGAATCTTCAGGATGCAGAATGCATCATCCGGGTAAAATCCGGTAGTAATAATCGTAGCTTAGAATGCATGGAATAATTGTGCGCGCGTGCACTGCAGACATCACCGGGGTCCCGGGAACTTAAATGCCAGGGCAATCGTAAAATATAATTTTCGCAGCGGCTTATTACGCCGCTGCCGTACTTATTATTTATTTAATTTTTTTTTTCTTCTCTTTTCTCCTCTTTCGCCATTAGGTTAGCTGCCCTCGACGCTACGCCGAGAACTCTTATACACGCCTCTCTCGTTAAATAACCGAGTATCCCCTTCCCTCTCTTCCGCCATTCTTCTTTCCTTCCTTCCTGCGACACCCACTCCTCGCACTTTCTCCACGACCCTCATTTTCACACTTCCCCCTTCGCTTAATATCCCCTATGCAATTACCGAGTCCGACTGAACCGAGGATACAGAATTTCTGAACCGATCATCAGCTTCGGGCTGAAGTCTCAAAGGACGAAACAGGCGACCAGGTCCACCTGGATCATCTGGATCAACGTCACCCTAGAGTCTAGAAGACGTCTCGTTGCAGCCTTCCGCATCTACTGCGCAGAATTTCGGATCCCAGTGGGTTAAGCAAGAAATATTTTCCGTGTAGAAGTAAAAAAAGAAAACGCTACCAAGGAAATAATAATGCAGCGATAACGCCCGGACACGGTGACAATTTGCCAATTGGCCCGACCAGTTTGTTGACCCAGCAGAAACTACTATCTTACCCTGACGGGGTAACGCCAGCTCCACTTGGCAAATTTTATCAATTTCACTATTTCCTGGCACGCTTCCAGCGCCGCCCCCTTTTCGCCCGTTCACCCTCTTCTCCTCGCTGCCGGAGGTTCTCGCCGTCCTGCCGGACGAGCGACGGGAATTTTACGCGGTGCAGAAAATTGCCGGAGGAACGAACGCAGAAAAAAAAGAGAAGAATAGCGAGAAAGAGGAAGAGTGAAAACACGTGGAAATTCTTCGCCGCTCATTGAACCAGCGAATCCTCGGGCAGAACGAGTGTTATTTTTTTTCTTCTATTTTCCTTGTCTCTCTTCGTTTCTTCTCCTGCTTTTTCCCCTTAATTTGGAAATACGAAGCTCGCGGCGAGGGATCTGCGAAGGGGGCGGGAGGGGGCGGCATCCGAAGGAGCTGCATTACAGAATATAGAATTTCACCTGCTAGGGATTACACCGAGGTATCGCGATTATCTCCAGAGAGGGTCAAAGTCGTCTTTCACACCCCTGATTAGCCGACAGGCACCTTTGCACCGTGAAAACAGAGGACGTCAGCTTCGCAGTTTGACAAATTCTTTTTTTGTCGCGGCCATCTTCTCCCTTTTCTCCTCGTGCAAACAGAATCCTCAAAGCCGGAAGGAAGTACAAACAGCCTCTAATCAGTTGCCCTGTCGTGCTCTACTTTCTAGGTGGCGTCGACGTTGGCGCTACGCTAGGAGACGCCAGCGCGAGTGGCGCAGCCTACGACGAGGAGTCGGATGGCGTCCGCGGACAGCATTTCCCTCCTTTCGCTTCGTTTCGCCCTCCCCCAACATCTCCCACGTATTCCATGCAAATAAGATGTTTAAATAAAATCAAGCGACTCCGAGCGCCGACGGAATAAGAGCAAAGAGTGCAGCCAGGCAGGCAGGCAGCCAGGCAGGCAGGCAGGCAGGCAGGCAGGCAGGCAGGTAGGAAGGCAGGTAGGAAGGAAGGAAGGAAGGAAGGAAAAAAGAAAAGTGGTCAAAGAAACGTAAAATTACATCAGTCATCGAAAATAGATGAAGTATTTACTCGGTATGTAGGGCATGTACAGCTCACGGCACAAGTTCGACTTGTTCCGTCTTATTCCTGCTTGTCCTTTTCCGCCTCTTGTTCTTATCTCTTCGCTCGCCTCGCCTCTTCGCCATCGCCGTATCAACTCAGTTCCAACTTTTAGCCGGCTTGTTAGTCCAGTTTAGTCTAGTCGATTCTACTTCGGCTTCGTAACTCAAGGGAGAAAAAGATATTCCAAGAAAGTGCTGCTCGGCAGTCCTGAGAGCCAATAGACACGTGTTCGTTGTTATATTGGCAGCTGCCTACAAGCAGGCGAGCGCGAGCATTGCGAATGATACGAAGGGGGGGTAGGGAGGGATGATGGCAGGTTGGCATTTCACTGGAAGGGAATCCCACTGGAGGGATTAAGGGGGGGGGGGGCGGAGGGGGGAGGGCGATAGTAACCTACGAAATGGCACACTATCCCATCGCTCTGGAGTCTGGAAGGGCTGCTGAATTTTATTAACTAGATTCTAGATCCTCCCTTCCAGAGGCGGACGCTCCTTTCAAAAAGAAGCCATACAAGGTTTAAGCGAAGCTTCGGCAGCCAATATCTTGGAGTGCGACTTAGCCCTGATCCTTCCTTTATATTCGTTGAATTTAAATAATGGAAACCGTGTTAATTCGCTTTCAGTGACGACCAACCGGATCGAGCGAATAAGAATTTTGATGAATTTCGCCTAAGAAAACGGGAACGTGAGGACGTCTAGAGGCTGAAAGGCCGAAGCGAATTGCCGTAAAATCCTCTTGTTGGCTCGTTAACTGGGGAGCGAGTCCTGGTAAAATTAACTACGAATGAGAACCACTGGGTTCGTACAAAGTAATTATCTATAGAGTTCTTAGGGGGCTTCGGGTACGAGTGCTGCTGCCTTCTTCTTCTCGTTCTCCCACATCCTCTGCCGCCCCCCTGACAAAGCCACCAGCTTCGTGGAGCATTGAATAAATTTTTCAAATTCTTCTTTTCCGGAAAACTAATAATATCTCTCTGGCGCGCCGCAACGACCTTTATACCGGTTAAGGGGAAGAGCGTCAATACTTGTTCGTTCAGTGGCTAGAATTTTATTGGCTTTTCCTAGGGAAACCGAGTGCAATTAATTGTCAGTGGATCAGAGACGAGCAGGCGAGAGCGAAGAGGTTTTCTTCCATCCGTAATTTTTGTACTTTGCCGTCCTTTGGCATTTTCTCGAGGGAGGATCGATTCCTCTTATCGATCAGAGGCCGGGGACACCTAGCCGTTACGATATATTTTTCATATATTTATTTGACTTTCAGCAGCATTTAATCTGTTACTTCGTACGATATAGTCACTCGTATTCCAGGCTGCTGATGTGTCCTGGGATAAAAAAAAAAAACTACCCTCTTGGAACACACCCTCAGAATTTCCAGTAAAGTTTTTTCACACGGTCTGCCAAGAGCTTATATGTAGAGCAACTCCGACCCGATTACCTGCACGACTCGGACTTCGCTTTCTGATTACCGTTACTACACTTAACCCTGAGTTACGTAATCTGACCTTCGACGACCCCCAGATTGAGTTCAACTGACCTAGTACACCGTCAGAATCGTGCGTCCTGAATCCTGGACATCTCGTGACTCCGATATTCCGAGTCACGAGACCGATAAGAGGCGAAGTCAGCGATAAATAAATTTTTTCAAATTCCCCAAGAAATTTTTTCCCGAAATTCACGAGAAATTCGAATTCTCGAAAATATCGTTAGGATTACCGTAACAGTGGAATTTCATGGCCTTTAGGCGCAGCCTTTGAAAATTCCATTCCTCTGCCCATCCGTGTCGAAACTCGAAAATGTTTTTTCTATCGGTTCATGGCCGACTCAATATCTATGCTAATCCGTAGTTGGCTCCTCGCGAAACGTCAACCACGTGTGATTCTTTTTTTTCGCAGTTTCCAAGCCGAGTACCAACCTCGGCTGAATTCTGGCACCCGGATACGAATGTCTGATCTCTGACCTCCTGGCAGCCTCGAAGTATCGTTGGAATTGAAGAAATCCGCCACTGGTTGTCTCCGGTGTCGGGACACGCTGCGAGCTTTTCAAGCGCTCGCAAAGAAACCCCCGACGAAAGGACTAAGAGAGGGATAGTAATTTATCGAAAGAATCGAAGGGTCTCGTAGAGACTGAACTTATAGGAAGAAAGCCGAGGCAGCGGTTGGCAACAGTGGAGGCTCCCTTATACGTAGGGTCGTCGGGTCGCGGTAATTGACTTTTACGTCGCAGTACGATTCACGAATAGCTGACGGTAATAGCCAGTCTCTTCTTTATTATATGTACAAAACTCGGTCTCCGTTTTCATTTCCTTTACGTACAGGACTTTTATGCGAAATCATAATTTATAGAGATTACTGCGGTTCTCAAGAAGGCAGGGGGAGAGGAGCGTTTTGCAAAATCGTGCAAATCTCTCGCGAAAATATTCAGCAACCGTTACGACCCCCCCCCCCCTACTCTAAAATCCAGAATGTCGTCAGCAGACGCGATCCCGACATTGCTTACGAAGAAGGGGGGTGGATTGAGGGGGGTCTTAGACGAGGTCTGGTGGTACCGGTGAACTTTTAAGTAAAAAGTTGCTGCCAATCGAGATCGAATTCGCGATTGGAAAGGAATGAGAGAAACTACCCTTCTCAAAGTGGTAGTCGTAGGGGGCATCGGGTCGCCCGACTTGGCGCCCTCGTGATTCGGAATTCAAATGTATTTACCCTTTGGTCGGGCACGGTTAAGAACCCTCTTCCCAGTTCAGTCTGGCAACCCCGTCAGACCGAATCTAATCTTCTATTCAGCATTTCCGTAATAGCTGTCAACGTTTACAATGGAAAGTTGATTAAGCCAACCGTCGCTCGCGGCATAATTATTCGTACACTTTCCTTTGCGAAAGCTACCACGCACCCCCCGTCGCCCCTCAATCGCCAAAACTGCTGCGAGTTAACACGAGTTAGCTCAAAAATTGACTTACCGTCACTTCCTGCTCCTCGGCAGGTCCTTCGCACCTGAACGGATCTGAAAATTTCAAAAGCTCCTTCCCGCAATGACAGTCGGGTAAGCTCATCGTTCCTGGGGGCCAAGGAATTTTTAGCAGCGTCTACCTGTACGGAGCGAACGGTGAAAGACGGGAGTCTGTAGCTAACGACCCTTCGTACATCCTTGCAAATACGGGGAGTCGTCGAAATTTGCGTCAGAGAAGCGAGGCTTAACGAGTCTTACGCCGCCGAGTCGACAGTCGTGGCTAAGTCGGCCCAATGAGGATTACCAACCTACGTGGCAGTTGAATACGCTCGTCAATTTTTCTTTTTCGTTCTTCTCTCTTTCTTTCTCTCTCTCTCTCTCTCTCTCTCTCTTTCTCTCTCTCTCTCTCTCTCTCTCTCTCTCTCTCTCTCTCTCCCTCTCTCGCGCCCGCATCCCTCTCTACCTACCGAGTACACTTTGTCAGATTGCTGTCAATGAAGGGGAAGAGCGAGTTGAAAAAAATGCGAGTAAATACTATAGAAAATCCGACAAGGGGATGGGAACGACACTGGATTATCCTACGACACTAATTCATTGAGTGCAGATATAGATATATCGTGCCATGGGGTTCGTAGATCGAACGGGTGGGAGGTTGGGTAACGAGTCATTTTCGTAGTCGGGAATGGGGGAGGAGGGGAGGCCTGGAAATATCCAGAATTATTGCCGTCCAGTATCGCGATTCGCGACTCGCGACTCGCAGCCGAGATCATTAGCGCAGATGCGCGCAAAATCGTTAATGCGATTATCCCAGGACAATTGCGCTGCTTCGAGAGCCGTTAGCGTATCGCGCCGTATTTGGTCATTTTCCATTTCCTACTTTCCACTAATGAGGGACCTCCATTTTCGATCCTACCTTCCGCGCCATTTCGTTTCTCATTTGAGGATCGACGAGCGGCCGATTTTTTTCAAATATTCGCAAAACGCCACTGCAGCGCCACTGTGCGATCTCTTGGCCGCTGCAGGCCGTTTCGCAATGTAAAATCCAAAATTCGAATTTCAGGAGAGACGCGGTGAGATAGAGATATACATATACAGTATACAGAGAGCGAGAGAGAGAGAGAGAGAGAGCAAACATTCTCGTTGCCGGAAGTAGCGAGACAGTCCAGAGAGTCGTAATTCGCACAGTGCGAGAATACGAGGCGAGATGCAACTGTTTCTGCGGCTCTCGGACACGTTTCCGCCAAGTGTACCTATAGTAAATATGGTATATGGTGTGCCGTTATATGGTACCAAGTACATACATAGGGAACATAGCAGGCTGCGCCGAGTGTGCAGTGGAAAGATAGAAACGGGTGGCAGCACTGCGAGTCAGTGTGTTCGGTAGCAAAGCGTAGGACGAGGCCGGCCAAGTTGGCAGTTGGGTTGCCGTGTGTCAGGGGTTCTCAGAGTGCGGTAGGGTCGTTGGTTTCCCGTCGAGCTCTGTGACGTCACTCTAAACCCACCCCACGCGGCATCGATCTGCCGGCCCGCGTTGCCAGGACGGAGGCGTCCCGAGGCGTCCCGAGGCGTCCTACGCGTCGCTACTATCTAGCCTAACAACGCGAGACGGCCATGTGCTCGGGAATCTGGTCCCTCTTTCTCCCCCCTCTGCCCCCCTCACATATCCCTTCCGGCTCCCCCCTCTGACGCCTTAGACTCACTTCCGTTCTCTTGCGTCCACGGCCTCACCCTTCTTCTTCCACTTACTTCTATCGCCTCGCTGCATCCTTACAACTTCGACTCATCCCGATCCTCATCCCTTGGTCCATTGCATCCTTTTACACAGGTACTTCTGGAGGATGCTGCTATCTGTTCTGCCTCTGTGGATGAAAACCCAGCAGGAAGGGTAACGCGTGGAGGCAAACCTCGAGGGCAGGTTGTACCAATCGTTTTCACGTTCTTTTCTTCCTCTTCCTTGGACACGCTGCTTACTTCTTCGATGTGAACGGGTACGCGTATAAATACCAGGTGGTTTTCCCTATACTATATGTATAGTCAGTGTGACTTTTCCGAGGCGAAACGGCGTTCATCCAACTTCCGGGAAAGAAGACACAAATCTTCCCGTAGGTAATGGGACGCCAGGACAGGCCACGTGTCACACGCGGTCGACTAGTTCGTGGAAGATAGAGTATAAAGGATAGATGGGAAGGCGGAAGTAGATGGCTGTATATAGTTATACCTGTGGCGCAGGTAGTATATATGTATAGTTGACGGGTCGCTTGGAAATCGCTAAGAGACCGAAGGGGAAACTAGGCGTAAGAGTCTTCCTGGGTATGTAGTCGGAGAATGAGAATGGGCTGTGCAGTGAGGAGATGGCGAGAGTAAAAGAGCAATCGATTCGAAGGGAGAATTTTGGCAGAGCCTAATGGCGAGCAGGAACGAACGTACCGCGATTTACCCCGTGGGAAATCAAACTTTATTTAATCCGAGAAAATTTGGAAGGTGCCGTGAGAGGTTAGGGTCAAAAAAGTGGTGGGGCTTGAGGAAAGGGAGTGAGAGGCAAATGGCGCGGCCGAGGAAACTGAGGGAACTGAGGAAACTGAGGAAACTGAGGAAACTGAGGAAACTGAGGAGGGTCCGACCAGCAGCTACGGGAGCAAAATTTGGAGAAACCAAGTGGGGGAGGACATGGATTGCCAAACGGAGCTCCCGTGGTAGCAGCCCAAAGGCCAAAGCCCAAATGAAGGACTTCGAAAGGCAACGGCACCCTCGTTACTCAGGAACCCGACTGTGTATTAAATAATAGCTCTCCCGAGAAGAGGCAGATCCGAAGGAACGACGCCCGGCGTTCCGACGTCCCCATAAATCAATCTTTACGTCTCGGGACACGCGTGGTTTTTTTTAATTAGCGAACGACGCGAAGCAGCTACAGAGTTAGCAGTAAAGCATAAGACGACCAAGAGAGACGGCCCTCTTAGATATTTTACGAGACGACTAGACGAGAAGCCTCCATTTGTTTGAACGTTTCCTCCTAACTTCCTATCTTCGCACTACTTTTTACACCTTTTCTTTCCTTTTTTTTTTCATTCTTCCCTACGTTATATGGCTGCCTGACTGCTACTTTCCCACTAATCGTTTCTTTCTTACGCTCCTTTCCTTAGTTTTACGTTCCCTACTTTTCTTGGCTGTTATCCGCCGAGCAAACAAATTACAATGGAAGAGATAATTTAACGGCTTCCCTTTCGAATGAACGTTGCTCTCGACGCGTTTCATTAATATGTCGTGCGTAAAGGAGATACGCACGATAAGACGTGACCATTTCTTTATTTTTTGGACTTTGCGCTCGAGCACACACGCCCATCTTACTATCGATATGTGGAGATTCTAGTTGCGGAGCGAAACGATACGCGATACTCGGAATATTTTATTCAA
This sequence comes from Calameuta pallipes, assembly GCA_030142375.1. Classification (NCBI taxonomy): domain Eukaryota; kingdom Metazoa; phylum Arthropoda; class Insecta; order Hymenoptera; family Cephidae; genus Calameuta; species Calameuta pallipes. The sequence continues at coordinate 987,634 of JARQSW010000408.1, forward strand.
CGGCCGCAGAAACAGACACGGACGAATCGTTGTGTTGTGACGCACGACGCGCATTTTCCCACAGTGGGACGAGCGACTCCCAGCGTGCAATTGCATATACATTTTAAATGCAGAGATATATTTATATGGGAGAACCCGAAATGCTCATGAAATTGCGAACATTAATACATTCGCATCGACGCTCTGTACAGCAAAACTGGGCTTGAAAATTGATGGTTATTCTCAAAAATAGAATCATGCCGGATATCGATCCGAAAGGGGCAGACGGAAGCCAGGCGGAATAAATAAGGAATACCGAGAGCGTTGTTTCCGAGTGTGCTCGTCACTACACCACTCCGACAAACTGGACATTCTTACAATGGAAACATGTTCTCCCATGATGTTGCAATTTGTTGCACGCAACGGCCTGACACGTGTCAACTGCGTGGACATGCAAGTACTCTAATGTCTGTCGCCGCCATTATTCGTTCACATTCACTTTTCGTATCTCCACTTACCCCGGGCTGGGATTACACGATTAATAATTTTCCTCCGATCCTGTCAAACGAACGTTCAAGATTTCCTCGTTAATTTCCTTGTGAATCGTCAAAGGCTCAGCTTCCTTTCCACGAGCAGAACGATGTAATAAAATGGCAGTTACATAGTACGTAGGGACAGACGAGAAACTGCACTGCGTCGGAATGTTGAACGAAGTATCGTAGAAAGTAGTTGGAAACAAAGGTAATAAACGCGGCGACCATGTAATTCGCGCGGTTGAATAATAAGAAAAGTAATGAATCCAAAGTATAACTTTCTACGTGCAAGAGAGTGTCATGTTCGACAATAATAATTGTATTCTTGCTTCACGAACGCAACACGATTACGCGACTCGATGCGAGATGCCACGGCAAAGTAGTTCAGCAGACGCCACGAGTGGTGGCAGCACCGGTCAAAGACTAGTTGCAGCGCTCTTTATGGAATCGTTCACTGAAGATAAATAGACTTGGACGTCTTGCAGAGTTTCGTGTTACGTAAGGCTGAGTGTTCCGGAAACCCGTTGATAGAGTTACCGACGGATATGTCGACGTTACGAATGTGCCGAAAGATTCCGTCAACTATTGAACAAAATAACGTACTTGTTGTTAGTAACAGGCGATTTACGTAAATTCGCAATTGCGCGATAAATACCGAAAATTAAAAAAATAATTCTGACAATTTTCAGTGCACCTAAAATCTTGCTCCGTACAATGTGTACGTGTAATATGAATAAATATTCTTGTAAAGTTACACTTAAGTAATTTGCGAATTTGGCTTACGTAAAATGCAAAATAAGTCAAGATTTACGGAACGCATTACTCAGGTTACTCGGAGTATTACCGTACAGCGAAAATACGCATGTAAAACGTTAATTGGTTTTTTATTACATTCGTAGAATTCGAAAATACGCTTTTGCACCGTAACTTTACAATTGGAAAGATACCAATAAAAAGCGTACATGCATCAGGGGAGCGCTAGCATTTATGTACAATTAAAAAAAATTTAATACTGATTTTTGCATCGGGAATCGCTCATTCTGAAAATCGATTTTTGGCTGAAACTCTTTCCGTCCTATCTCCTTTAGTCTCTTTGCGAATATTTCAAAGGATCACTTACACAAACGTCTATCGGTGAATAGAAAATAAGGAGAAAAGAAAAGGTCACTTATTACAAGATGATTCTCTTCTTCTTCTTCTTCTTCCTGTCTTCTTCTTGTTCTCGTACTTAATTCATAGACTCGTTCGAGAGGCGATTATTTTCTACCAATTATTTTTGCACTATACAATGTTTCGGATGCAGACTCGTTACTTACACATTACGATTAGATCTGTCCAGCTGACAGATACCGCAGTAACAGCGAACGGCTATGACAGAAGTTCATGAGGACCGCGAAGAGGATTCTGACCTTCGCCAGACTTAAGTCGCGAACGCAGAGCAACGAGAGACGAGAGTACAGACTTTGAAAAAGAGAGAATCGCGTGAAAAGGGTTGGACTAAGCAATGGGGCTGCTTGTGTCGCAGAGTCGTAAGACGGGATAAAAGGAGCCAGACTATGAAAATTCGCGATCATCCCTAGCCGAGTCGACCGCAACGAATCACTTGGCAGCAGCGACCGACCGAGGTCTGAAGATCCACGAGGGATTTTGAATTTACGCTCAGAACCTTCGTCACTTCCCGCCGCAAGCCCTTTGGCCAACTTGCCGAAATGTTTGGTTCCCTTTATTTTCACTAGAACAAAAGTTTTTTGTCCATTTTGCAGCATCCGCTTGACCGCGTGCGACTGTAATTTTTTTTTCAGCGCGTTAATTCTTCCTGAATGCAATTTATACCTGGCACGTATATCGCTCGTTTATATCGTTACCGTCGGACCAGCATCCCATAAACGTTAAAAAAATTATTGCATATCTTTATATTTTCAAAGTAATCCCGATCCGCCAAGTTGATTGCAGGCTATAAATTCCCTCGTAAAGCGACAATTCACACGCATCGAACGACGATAAAGACCGCCAATCAGTATAGCAAAATGGGGGGACAGAGTTTAAAGATATTTTCGATACGTGAAAATTTGATTTTTCCATAGATCGTCTACTAAAGGAATATTTTGAGGAATATCGGATAGCGAAGGGTGTTCATTAAATTTACAAGGTTATCAATATTCATAGATATTTATTTTTTATATCACATGATACATATCAGCCACACGCAGGTGTAACGTTACTGAAATTCGAATATCCTACTGAAGCTTGAGCCCCCGGAGTAGAGAATGGAAGAGGGAATATCGCTTTCATTCCCAATATCGATCGGCTCGTCCAAACCATGTGCTAATGTTTTCCTTTTCGTTAATCAATGAAGAGAAAGGTACGTTAACGGGAGTAGATAATATGTGCGGAAGGTACATAGGAGTGACGTGGAAGCGATAACGTGTATATTGCGTGTAATGGTACATCGGTCGGTTAGCTAGAGTGTTCGGGAGTATCCCGCTAGATGGCAGCAGCTCGGCGTGACATGACAACATGGCCGCCTAGTGTCTAGTCTGTTATGGCGATTTCTCGTCAGTTTCCTAACAATCCTTTTTTTATACCTTTTTCACACATATTTTCTACCTCCGTGTAGTAAGTAGAACGATGTGCGAGTGCGTGCTTTTATAATGTGACGTGTGCGACGAGCAAAGAATTTTGATTCGTGCAAAATACATTGAATGTGGTGAGTTCTACCTTGTGTACGCTACTTGTTTGACTCGCGGCGGTCGTCAGCTATTTGTTTACCCTCTTTTATTAATTCGTTGCTTCACTGCTGGATGCTCAAAATTTCTACGACAATTAAAATTCCCTGTTCCCTAAATCTACGATACTCGGACAGATCAATATTATTCAGGAATATCCTTGTAAAAAGTCTAGTCCCATTGCGTGAGTAGCCGTGCACTCTTCTCTTTCTCTCTCCTCATTTCTCCGATACTCTTTCTTTCCCTGTCACTCTCATTTATTCTCCTATCTCGTACTCTTCGAACTTTTCTCCTCTCATCCGTCTCTTTTCGTCTCTGATAGTCGCCTGTCTCATTCCCACCTTGCACGACACGCTCACGCACGTTGGAATCGAGTACACGATATTTCCTGACGTTTAAGTAAATTTAATTCCCCTACAAGAATTTAACGTCGTTTAATGAAGTAGCATTTGGACCATTGACTCCCATGATCTAACCATAAACGAAACGTGACTGACAATTTGTCACAGAGAAACGTTTGCGCGGTTAATTTTTTCGCGCGACCACGTATTTTCGCCTCCGAATGTCTGATAAACAAGCGGTACCATGGGAACCCACTTGTCAAGCTGTCGTGGCCGTTTATCGTTGAGACAGCTGGACAAATAAATCGGGGACTTCGCCTGGGCGAACTTCCTGCTGCGGAAGGAGACCGATTATTTTAGTTAGTCGTCCTAAGAACGATCCGTTCTCCTTTCCACGCTCGTTGCAAATCCACCCATATACTCCATAAGTGTTTCGCAAGGGTGAAACATAGTTACGAGAAATGTACTATAGCAAAAATTATAAACCCTACGAGATCTCCCCTTTGAATTTTAAAACACCCAGCGGTCTATAGGATAAAGAACTCCGGCATTGAATAACACGGACGTAAAATACCCATAAGACCTACATGCCTCGTATTTGTATGCTAACATGCCTTCTGATATTTACTTTTTTTCTTTGCAGGGACAAGCGACAAGCGATCGATCGAATTTTCAAAGTAACAACAGTTACGCAGGTACGTACCTATGACAACTGTTACCTTGGACCTTACACGTTACAATATCAAAAAAATGTATTTATAAATTTTCAAAAAATCACCCAATGCATGACTGCATATATATTTTTAATTATATTACTTCGTTATTCTTATCTATAAGTTTCACAATATTCAATCTATCGACGCATGTGTAGCTACTTCGTTCATTGCGCGTAATATCCATCACGTGTGTTCGGACTCTGTGATAATTTTTAATGTCTCCGAGACGCAACGTCCCAATCGGCGTTAATTAGTGCGCCGTGTAAAGAAGTTTCGATGTCGTCCTGTGTGTGCAAGGCGTATTTAATGGGAGCAGCAGCACGATAATTGTAAACATATTTCACGGTTATCGGCGACCACCAACGGCCCAGCGAGAAATTCTCGCACACGATGGGTTTAGCGCGCAGCGCACGTCTCGACGTCTTCACGTTTCCACGTCTCCAGGGCAATTCTGCGAGTTCGTTGTGTTGCGCATCCTGGGCCGAGAATGCCTCGCGAAGATTCGCTACTTACTTTGTAATTGCTGTTACGTTATGTAAGCTCGGGTTATGTTATGTATGTGTTACCTGTGCTTTGCCAGATTGTATGTGAATGTAGCTCCGTGCGAATGTCACTTAACAAATATATTCCACTGGCAGCTACACTGTCGTATGCACGTAGTATAAATAATCGCGTGGCCTTTTTCTAGCTGCTGGGCTAAAACGCATTAACACGCGGAACCCTTAATAAGACGGCGACGTACTGCCTTAAGGTATACCGGACCCACGTGGTCGCGACGGATGGTGACTGCATTGCAGCTCTAATTTAAATACGTTAACCCAGCGAGATACGCTTTTTCGTAAAATTGTCAATTCTCTTTTGAACAGAATTTAGGTGGGTGAAGCGAAGGAAGATAAAGAACAGACCAAGATAAACAGTGTGTAGGGAGAAGATAATTTTTAAGGTATAGAAAGAGAGAAACGTATGGAGGATGAAGGGGGAACAAGACGAAGTAGAAATAATGGAATAGAAAAGAGAAAGAGGAGAACGAGGGAAACCGAAAAGAGAAAGAAAGAATTGAAAAGAAGGAAGAAAAGGAGCCGCGAAGAACTGGAAGAGAAAAAAGGATGCGAAAGGAGTAAAGGGCATAAGAGAGTTAAAAAAAATTTACTGCGAAATCGATCCTGCTTCGGTCATTTTCACGAGGCTTCATTCGAGTGACGTCACCAGCTGGATATCGATGCTCAATTTGTACAGGGAAACAGTGGAAACGATAGTTCAAGGCTTAACCATAATTCGCGATGTCGCTTTATCGTGGGAAAAATGAACGTAGACCAAACAGCATGGCTTTGTTGTTATATCGGTAGCAACGTGTAGCCAACCCTGTGCTGTAATTCGTTTAATTATTAACGCACGAATGCTCCCGCATGCTCTTCGTTCGCGGTCTCCTTTTATTTTCTTGTGTTTTTTTTTTTTTTTTTTTTTTAATTTGCCGGCTTTACCCTTCCGCCGTCGTTTCAGCCTCGCAAGCAGACAAGTGGGGTAAACGGAAGATCCTCTGCGCCAAGGAAGACGTTGTTACTTTTTTTTTTGCGCCACTACGGACCGTTTCAATTACAAGCTGGCTCTTGGGTGTCTTTCATTTCTCCTTTTTTCTTCTTACTCTCGTTATCTCTTTTTTCAGGTTGGCTTTGTTTTTACTTTCTCCCCCATGCATTTCGATTGCACGTTGCACGTTGCACCCACTGCGGGGCCACTTGATTCCAGCGTAGCGCGCATTAGCGAGTCGCGCTGTACACGTGTATTATTTATATTAATGACCTATTCCAACACGGAGCCGTGCAGTTCAAATGCGTCGGGCAGATTTGACGGATGTGCGGTCGCTTTTGCCGACTGCCATTTGGCAGCGTTTGACAGGAAAAAGTCAAAACCGGCTCTTTGATGGGAATTGCGCCCGGGGGGGCTGATATCGAGTAAAAATTCAAAACTCCGGCTTTCTGCTATTCCACACCTGAAACACGTAATAAAAAATTTGGCACGTTTGATTTTTATAGCTACGCGAATATACGTAGGTGTTATTTTATAATCTTTACGCAAGGACACACTTGACGTATGGGGTTGGTACGATGCATCTTTGTGCACATGATTTTCATACGAATTCTCTGCATCGTAGATCACTGTCGCTAATTCTGGTGTATTTTGGAAATACGCATTACGTGCCTAATAACGCGGACTAATGTACATTGCAAATGGAATCATATACGCAGTAACGTTCATTTTATGATACATGGCGCCTCAGGTATTTCGAGGGGGTCGGTGTGTGACTGGATTTCTTGTATTTTTATTTTTAAACGCACTCCGCAGAGTGCTAAAGGCAAAGTGAACGAGAAGGTAAATGGGAAGGTGGTGGCACCAGGTGAGGTTGTTACGGCACTGAACGGAAATTCAATGGCATTTTAACGGGAGCTAATGCGCACCCTGTGGCTTCTCTCTGCATTTTCCTGCTACGCGCACGATAATTATTATTGACGCTCGTTAACGTGAAATTGCCAAACGTCTATTCGATTACTGTCCAATGTGTTTGTGCGTCTCGAACTGGTTGAGAAATGAAATTTTATCGCGGTGCCCGTTATTTTGTTAATTATCGATAGGATGCTCGGGGCTGGATTTTCGTTTGATTTATAATTTAGTTTTATTTTATATCACGTCTCATTCGACCGACGGAAATGTCACTTGTGCTCGTTATTGTATCTAGAATGAGGTATTTTCTGTTTTACCGACCATTTCATCCCCTCTGTCTTATCGACACGTAACTTTGATTAAACTGACGTACCATCTGTTATCATGTTATCTCCCTCTGCTTTTACCGACCGATGTCCCGTTGTATCATTTGGGGGCGTGCACTCCTTATAAGGTAACGCAGATACCTACCTTTTCGATCATCCATTTTCATCCCTTCTACATTACCGACTGACGAACGATAATATCCAACCTCGGCACCTTCAGTGTGAAACGACGCTTCGCGTGTCTTATCGTCCAAAAAGTACTGGGTTATCGCTCGATGTATGATAAGAAAAATTTAAAAAACTAGGTATAACGAATGTGACCTTATTACGGTATGCGTATCTTCGTTGTATCATACAAATGTTGGTATACAGATATGGGTAATAGGTTTAAATGATAGTACATTACGTAACATGAAATCGATAACGATACGAATTATGGAAACATCAAAAGGAATAATGTATATGTAAAATGAAAGCGTGCACTGTTGGTAATGACTGTACCTCTAATTGTCGTTAGTTATTTTTAAAATTGAACGGAAGTAGTACCAGTCATTTTCTGGTCGGACTTTCTCCCTAGTTAACTCGAAGGCGACTGTTTAGCACGCGTGACGTGACGATTTGAACGGGTAAAGCTCGGCTGGATGAAACGCAGGATAAAGCTGCTATACTTTTCCTTTGATTAATTACATAACGTGCACATTGCAGTAAACCGACATAAAGTCAAAGAGGCGACGCCGACGGTGGTTGCTGGTTGCTGGTTCTTGGTTGCTGGTCGGTGGGCGGGAGGGTGGCGAGGGGGGTTGGCAAGGGGGGGGTAAAGGAGGCGTAGTTGGCAAAGGGGGTTTCAAAAGAGGTTGAAACGAGAGTCGCAGTCGAGGGGCGGCTCGTTCGCGTGGTTCCTTCGTGGGCTTGGACTGTGGGGAAGCAAGAGAGGGCCGGAGAACACGCGAACAAACTTCCGGTCGCGGTTGCTCGTGTATTATTTTTAATTATTTGATCCTTCACCCAAATACGAAGCTCCGACGCAGATCGAACCCCTCGATTGTCCTTAATTGGATTACGCTTCCTTTTTCCCCCTCCTGGATTTCCAACCCCTTGGCCCATCCTTGACCATCGGGACAACCTGGCCGGCGCTTTCCTCCCCTCGCCCCTCCCGACGTCCTTTGCAAGTCGAGTTCCTCGTCCGCCTGGAATCAGTCGAGGAGTCAAGATGAAAAAGAGAAAGGAAGAGGTGGAAAGAAAGAGGCGAAAGAATATAAAGTATTCTCTCGCAATATTGTCGTCTCCGAACGATTTGCTAAGCCAGCATCCCCTTTAGACGTTTCCAGAAGCTTCGCATCTCCGGACGCCAAACCCGGATTTAAACTGCTTTCACGCTGTGCGGTAATCTCAAGAATCCCGCTTTAGCGATGCTCACGCAAATCCCTTTCATAGAGCGACCCTGTCTTGTCTTTTCCCTCCCGATCCATTTCCTCCCTTATTTCGTTGGCAGCCCGAGAATCGGGTCGCGCACTTCCAAAGTTTGTCGCGTATGCAATCGGCGTCGAGGTAAACGGTTTGCTAGTTGGTAGACTGGCGAGCCTCGGCGTCCTCTTTAAATTGACCGTGAATCCTCGTCACTCTACTTGATGCCGGATCTCCGGCCGAGCGCGGGGACGTCTTGCGCAATAAAGAAAAATCGATAATCCATTACGCGACTCGCTGACTCCATTGACTAGCGGAAAGCGTCGGCACGAAGAGACTGCACGGCGCGACGCCCGATGAGCTACGTACATCCGGCGCCCACGAGGACCGGTTCTCAGATGGTATATCCGAGCGACTCCCTCAACTTACCGGAACTACCCTTGCAGTCATCTACTTCCTCCCTTCCTCACTTCCGGTCTCTGCGGCTATTTTCTTCTTCCCGACTCCCTTTTTACACCCTCCTGTACCCCCCTGTCACCCCCTATACCCCTCTGTCACCCCCCCCCCCCTGTACCCCCCTGTCACCCTCTACGTACCCCAAACCTCCTCGCTGACCCTTCACAAGCTATTGATTGTCCTACGGTTAATTGAATAAGAAACCGACCAACCCCTGTTGTGTCCAATCACGCAGTTTTAACTTTCGAGTAAAGAGAATCGATGAGAATCAGCCGGATATCGCCTGTTATCCAATCGATTACGTCAATTAACCCTTTTAATCTAGTGCAATATGATTTTGGTGACGGGGCACAGCTTCGTTTAATTTTGATTTGCTTCCACTGTATTATTGCTTTTTCAATTAGTCATTCGTCGCTGTAATATCGATATACGATACGGTTGTCTTTTCTAGAGCTACCTGTAGGTATGTACGAGGGACGTGTTATTCCTCGGGTGAAATCAATAGCTGCATCCCTCAGGGCTGAAACCATTAAGGGATGATCTTGCGAGAGGAATGGAAGATAAATAAAGTCGTACTTTGTAAATTCCATCTCTATTTCGATGGAATTTTTATTGAGATTTTTTTTCTTCTTCTTCCTTGGTTAAAAGATGGAATTGGGTCGCGGCCAAGAGGGGATACAAAAATGTGGAGAACTAAAAGGATAATTTTTCCCGAAGGAACGTAAGGAAAACGCGCTCGCTCGATCTCCGAAGTATAGGGGCTGCTTAGAAGACCAAGAGGGTGTAAAATTTCACTCTTATCGCGAAATCGTCCCCAATACCGTCGATCTTATCCCTTTCATCTTTTTGTTCTTCCGATAAGCGTGTGTGGTCCAGCCAGACCAGGCGCCCTATACGTCCGAGTATCCGATGAAACGGAAGGCGGCAAAAGACCTACAGTAGAGAAGAAGAAGAGAAAAAAAGAGAACCAGCAGAGATATATATACAGAGAAAAAGAAAATCGACCAATCACCGTCCTCTTCTTCCTTTCTTCCTCTGTGCGGAATAACATTTGCCGCAGCCGTGTATCGTTTCTGCAAATATTGTGACTCCCTTACTTCCGGGGACTTTCCTCCCCAACAGTAACAATGGGACTATTTGTGATAACGTGTATCGGCAGTGCTCGGTCGGCCGTGTTTTCTCGAGAAATTCCACGATGTTTCGTTTCTCCTAAAACCGATAATCCCGTGAGATAAAGATGAAATTAAAAAAAGAATCCTCGTACGTGAAATCTTGACCGGTCCTTAAAAACAGATACGAACCCCCCTTAATTTACTAAAACAGCCACAGAGAAGCTTCACCTTTTATTTCCCCGCAATCCACTGCGTAAAATCAATTTTTTTTTTAACCCCATAATCATCCCCTTGAACCTGTCGATCAACCGCGTTCATTCACTCACAAGGATATTCACAGAGCTACGATTCGGTATCACATAGGAGTTCCTCGATACGAGCTCCTCCATCTAAACGAGACTCACATCAGCGGACGCACAGTGCAGTAATGGAGCAGCCAGCAGAAAGCATCTAGTACATATCGAACGCAGCGAGGCCGCTGCGGCCGAGGGTGGACAGAGCTTCGAATAAGGCTTGATAGCTGTACAGAGGGACAGGCAACCCGGCATACACTCGAGTAAAGGGGTTTGCACTATCAGGGGTGAAGGGCCGAACGCTTGGCTCCCTCGTCGGCTTTTAATGACGCCCGGCGTCGTCACACCGACGGCTTAACGAGCGATAAATAAAGCCGCGTTCACAATAACGCGTGCTTTAATTTTTCGACCCTTCGTATCTCGAGATAGACCATACTTGCGCAAAGACCACATCTCATCCGAGTATCTCACGCATCTGAATCCCGCAATTTGCATATGTAGACACACGTGTATATTCGCCTTGTCGTATAACGCGGTGCAGCTGCAGCTGCAGCTGTTACACCGAGAGAACTTTCTTCCGCGCTACACGTATCATTGATCGAGTAGTTCCTTCGGCCGACAATTTTCCAGGGATCCATTATGGCGTCGTTATTCGTCAGCGACGCTCGACGTACCGACGGTTCGCGGTATTCTTGCTATCGCGTTTGGCCATTACGTTTGTTTTCGATACGGAAGATGGATGCGTTCTGCTTCCTTTATCTTTTATTCTTCTTTGCTTTCTTCTCAACTCGCCCCCCCCCCCCCTCCCCCAATTTGAGTATGGAAAGTGTATTGTTATGGCTGTACATTTAATTACGTAACGTCAGGTGCATGCTGTATCAAAATAAACAAGGAAACCAACTCCTCCGCACATCCCTTACTAACTGCCAACTATTCTCAGTGTATTTATACATATACCTATGTGCATCTATAATGTGTACATATACATATATATATATACGCACACGTACAGAAGATCGGTTCTACGTTGAACGTGTATTTTACCCCCCCCCCCCCGTATCCCCCCTCTCTCTAGTCTCTGTTTTCGTGTGTAGGTATCTTTGAGGCCCATATGTCTATATGCTAGCACCACGGCAGAGAATACTAAGGGAGTAGACCCCCTTCTATAGACGCAGCACAGTGTAACTCAAATGCCTCCGGCTGGTGTTTCAGCACATTCAACCCCCTTTCCAGCCGGTGGCTGGCTGGTCGGGTGGTTGGTCGGCTGGCTGGCTGGGTGGCTGGGTGGCTAGATGGTTAGATGGCTAGATGGCTAGATGGCTGGCTGGTGTTTCTCGCCCAACCGCCGTACTATTCCTGAATGAGAAAGCCACCCCCCCCCCCCCTTTGGCCCCATCGTCGTCGGCGTCGCTCTCTGCCTCTCTTCCATCTTCCATTCCTCCGTCTATGCGGCTTCCACTCCCACGCACTCCTAGTCAAGTGCTTCTGCTCTGCGTTAATTAATTAAAGGATAGCCCGGAGACAGGGAGTGTTACGGCTCGGTGAAAAAAAAAAATTTGTCAAACTTTGCCCATTTTTCAGATGGCCGCCCTCCCACGCCTTCTTGTGCACCGATTATTTTAATATTAATCGCCCCCCCCCCCCCTCCTTGTCCGTCCCCCATTTCGACGCTGCTCGTTTTATTCTGCTTTTTTTTTTTTGCTTCGTCTCCCATGGCTTGGAGCATCGGTCGAAGAGGCGAAATTCAAATCGATGGATGCTTCGGAAGTGTTGGGCGTCGCGACGCCCTCGGTGCCATTTTTTTTAATATGTTACGTGGAATCTGCGAGACTACCGATTTTTATTTGCGCTACTCGATTGACTTGGAAAACTATTTGGTTTTTCGACTCCTGGACCAATGGACCAAAATGACGAAGCTTCTCGACCGTGCTACATCCCGCGTGATTCAGATAACAGGGATAATTACCGTAAGTAGAGTCACTCGCGCGTTTCGTTAATGCGACGACTGGATGCTGTCAGGAATTTATTTTCCTGCTCGGTGATAATTAATCCGCGGTACGGTTTGAATCCTGAAAATCCCCAGGACCACGTCGCAGCATCCTTATTAATCCTTTGGCAAATCCGGCTTTGCCCACATCTCTCAATTTTCCCTCGTCCCTCGGTACAATCCCTGCATTAGCATAGCGCCGTCGCTCGACTGAAACGACGAACAGAATGTACGATATCTCAGGACCGCGAGAGGCTGGGCCGACATCTGCGAACGAGCCGGAAGTACGTCTTACCCTACCAAACGCGTCGCTGACGACATCCGGCGTCGCTCGGGAAACCGCGATGGCTACCAAAACTACCCCCCAAAAATTAATTTCAGCGATACTTTGACTTTGTCGTTAGCGCCGAGGCGCGGCAAGTGCGCCAGGCTAAATCGTCCTGTTACCACAGAGACTCCCAAATAATAATCTCGCAATAAGTTCCGGCTTCCCCCTCCCTTCCCCTCCCCTCCCCAGCAGCCAATCTCCTCCCAGTTACCGAGAGACAGTCTCGTCGTAAGCACCGAGAGCGTCTTCGTAGAGAAAAGGGGAATGGTAAATAGAGTATTCCAAGACCAGGCATAATTTTCAAATTAACCGCAGGTGTGTCGCGCAAGCGGGTGGGTATCCATGTAGCTCCGGAATCAATTCCCCTCCTAACAAGTAAGAGAACCCAGCTAGTAGCTGCTTCTGAGCTAACCCCTTCCCCCTCCCCCTCCCCATCCATGACGCTGCACCTCCCCCTCCCGCCGTAGGGGTTGAACGCTGAATTCGTATTCCGCGAAACGTTTGCCTTTAGAGCCCACTCGATCTTACCCGGAGAAACGTACCGGCCATTGTAACCGCTTAAGCTTCGCTACTTACAAAGCTCCGAGTAAGACCTAAGGAGCACCGAGCTTTGCACGTAGATACAGCAGGACTCCATTGACTGTATGTGCAAGCGCATCTGCCTATACGTACTATGTGCCACTTATGTAATGTAGACACACGTATATCCCGGCACCTTCCTATGTAAACCCGGTAAGAGCGGGTCTGGGGGGTCTGGGGGGTCTGTGGGGGTCTGGGGGGGGTCTAGCGGGTCTAGTCAGCCGGTAAGTGCGAGCATCCATCTTACTGGCGATCGCGGTCCAACCTCCCCCTTGGTCGGCTACAACCCCCATGCTGCCATTAGCAGTACTGGCTGTACTGCTGGTACCGGTAGAGCACTAGCGCTGCCGACACGACGAGTAATCCTTAGAAGGGATCTTGGACCACGTTTCGGAAACTGGAGAACAGTCTTCGGACTCGAATCCTCGTGGTACGTTACGTATGCGCCTGCATGGGAAGTTGGTTCAACGTGACAAGCTGTGATGGTACCTTTTCGGACAAATGGTACGTGTATAGGTGGAAACGATGGACCCACTCAAACTGAATATGGACCAGGATCAATCCGTGTGTATGTGGTATACGGGGGTAGAGATTTTTTGGTCGATGCCCTGCAACCTGGCCACTCACGTTTATTTATTCCACGGGCATCGATATCCGCGGATGCGCCCTAAGAGCATCCCAAACATTGGGCCATGCCGGCAGCAGGGATGCCGTCGTTGGCAAATATTAACGGAGCATTAAAATGGCGACCTGTAATTTGAGATATTTTTTAGTGAGAATTCAGCGGGATATGCGAATCGATGCGCGTGCCCTATCGTATTCCCTGATGCGAGAATTGAGGCTAAATTATGTCGGTCGCTCGAACGTTTCACGGGGAGATTCGCGATACAGAGTGAATAATGCAGCGTTTACATTTGACGAACTCGACATTTTTCGATGTCACGGTGCCGGGAGATATATGCGCGTGACTGATCGATCGATCCATTTTGAGTCAATTGAATGGTCAATTAAAAAATGGATTAAAGTCGCGAAAGTATATTTAACGCACATGTGACGTTGCCCAATTGGAAAATAATCAAGCCCTATTAGTCATTCCTTTTGAAGGTGGATCTCTCTCTCTCTTTTTATTTTTTTTTTTTTTTACAAACGCTAAATTGTCCCCGTTCCGTTGGGGTTGTACGGGTCTGCGTTTCGGGCGCGTTCAAAGAGCGCGAGCTTTGCGACGCGGCGCGTCACGGTCGGTGCTTTGAGTCGCGGAAAAAGAGGCGGGCAGGCGAGCGTGAAAATAAAAAATTTAATAATAATAATGAAAAACGAATGAGGACAAACGAGCCGGAACATCGACGTAGGCTGCGTCGGGACGCCGGAACGCCGGCAAATCCGAGCCAACTTCTGATATCGATTTATCACTGCGACGTATAGAGCGAGTCAAAGTGAAGCGCGGCCAGGATCGAGACTTTATTCTGGCCGGATGGGGACCGAAAAATGGGAAAACATTCTCAGGCTTTCGAATCTTTCCCGCCCTTACGGAGCCTGACTGATAAGGAGTCCAAGAGCGCCGTAGGCCTACGGCGTATGGCGAAGGCCATATATCTGACAAATATATTATAAAATATATGTGCCTGATGTAAAAAAAAAAATATTTCAATTTGTATAAAATCGTATATGACTTCTTCGGAATTTTCTATTGGGCTTCTGTTCAGTCGCCAAAATACAAATGATTCCGAAAATTTGCAAGTTTTAGTAAAATTTTCTTTTTGTTGTTACGGGACGAGCACGAAAAGTACCGTCGTTACTGCGATACTGAAAAGTTGAGCAAAACTGAAAAATCTCAAAAAAATACGACCGAGCCTGTTTTTTTCCGACCCTGTTCCAAGGAACGGGGCACCCTCCAGCAACCCCTTATTGCGACGTCCCTAACTCGAACGAATGAAGTCAAATGGAACTTCTTCGAAAAAGCGATAAAGTTTCGAATCTTGGAAATCTTACTCCCCGTCTACTCTAGTTGTCCCATTCGGATTCGTTCAGAAGCTGCAACGCACGTCACGACTATCCATTATGTATAAGCTTGATTCGTTCATCCCTTGGATTGATCTTACCTGCCCGATACGTATCTGCATCCCGGCTTAACATACCGGATACAAAGTATACACTGTTAGCTCAGGAACGGAGTACATGATGATCCGATGACGTGTCAAGATAGGCCCAAGTGCCACTACGATAATAGGTGATCCCACTATCACGGGCATTAGCCTGATAATCCTCTTGGCGAAGGGCGGAACGATTTCTCACTGGCCGATCAGCAAAACGTTATTTCGACACAGGGACGAAGGTAGTGCGAAAACGGATGAGAGAATTCGCAAAGGGAAGAGCAGGTAACTTTGAAAAGTTTTACCCCGAGCGTGAGCTCGGTTGCTCGAGAGAAGCATCAAATTCTGCCCCGTGGACGGAAACCAGCTGAATAGTCTGCTCTCTATACATCAGAGCCTAGTTGCTCGTAGTAGTCAAAGGTTTGCCCAGTACACTGTTGATCCTTGATTTTCGAATGCCAGGCTGCGACATGGCCTCTCTTGGATGGACGGGTCGAGGAATCGATCGATCGGTAGCTGCTCCTAGAGAATCCCGACCGTTGTCCACGACCCGAGTGGAGATCAGACATTAGTGCTGATTAGGGCTGATGCTATAGGTAGCTAATCCCCGTTACCAGGTCTAGGGACTAGGTCCTACCACTGAGGTCAGCCCTAACCTCAGCTCCAAGGACCAGCAGGGTAATAGTATTAGTACAGCTCGTGCTCACGGCAGAGCGGGTTCGAACCATGCAATCATTGGCACGCGAAGCAGCACCCTGTTACTGTCGCTGATAAGGGGTACAATTCACAAAGTAGCCCGACGCACTCTGTCTTCTGGCGAAGCCCAGCCACGTCGGCGACCCCTGACCCGGTGTGACCAGCGCGACGACGAGTTGCCCATTTCGCCCCTTTCATTATCTTACTGGCTCTTGTTTATACCGTTTATCCATATCGTTGTTTATCGCTTTTGCCGCGATTCTCAGTATCAAATACAGAGGCGTCCACGCGAAGTGCCTAATCGCGCCTGGATAGATCAGCCGAGTCCTGAGCCTTGCGTGATAACGTCATATTTTCATCCCTCCGGCCGATACGACCTGGTTCACCGTTTACGGACGTGATCATCGATTGTCAGCCTTCCGCAATAGGCCAATAATTCGATGACGTAGCTGACGTTCGTTCCGATGATCTGACGAATGACTCAGGCGCGCCAGTGTCTATTGGGACGTGTGTTATTGTATCGTGGACGTGAGGTGGTCGCGACTACCTGCACTGCTCGTCCCATCGCCTACCCTGTGGACGTGGCTTTAGCATTAGCTTCCTACAAGCTGGTTTATGCCGTTTATGTTGTTGACAGGCTCGAGACACGCCCCCCGAACGTACATATTACCGAATATGATATTATAATATGCGTGGGCACGGAACTACGGTGACCCTGAGCCCTTTTTTTTTTCTTTTATTACTCCCTTACACGTAAAGCCGTAAAAGTGTGCGGAATCAAGGGCGGTCGATGATGCGTTCCCGGGAATTTCAATACTCCGGAATACTTCATGCTCTTCGGGCATTTAGAATATTACGAATTCGATGGTTTAACGTCAGGTAGTACCTGCTCTCGTGTGTCGGCGATGCGTGCTTCGCTATTAGCTAATAACACGGGCCCGTGTGGGGACGGAGCGTAACTACGTAACGGATAGGCGTCGGAGTGCATCGCGGTGAATACGTCATTGCGCAAATGAGATTTTATGAGATTCCAGCGAGGCGTGTCGCAGCCGTGAAAACCGCCGGGGTCGCCCGGCGAGACGCTTTTCCTGATTAAATTTCTCGACACTTTGGGCCGCTTTAATAGCACAATAAGGGCTGCTCTAACGTGTCCCGTGTCCCGTGTCGCCTCTTCGCTATACCAGCTGACATAGGTAGATACGTGTACATGCACACATGGACGTGCCCACACGTCCGTAACCTCCTGGTATATCAGCAGAGACAACCCACACGTGTGTGTGTAGACACACAACTCCGGAGAGCGTTACGTAATTAGATAGGGGAATGTGGTCGGGGGGGGCGGGGGGGCGGGGGGAGGTGTCAAAACACCTCGTCTGCCGGAGCACCCTTGACGATCCGCACGGTAAAGCAGTTGCCTTTGTCCCCGCCGGTTTAAACGTCCAGCTAAGAGGACGTATAAATAAGTTTTTATCCCGAGTGGCCGGTAAACGCTCGAGAAGGTGGAAGGTTTAAAAAGTCCTAATGGTCGGTACAGCAGGGCCACTTCTACTCGTGCGACCTCCTCTCGCTGGATAACGGGAGACAGTGGCTGCGGACGCGTTACGACCCGGAATTGCGGATGTACGGGGCCTGGCGACTAATTCGGGTCGCGCTGCCTGGCGTTATTAGCCCGCAGACGCCGCTCGGAAAATGGCCAGTCAAGGAGCCGGAAAAAAGGGGTGAAAAACGCGGCGGGGGGTCGCGCCGTTGTACCAGGAGGCTAGAGAGAGGATGCTACCACGGAGTGGGTGTAGTAGTGGCTGGGGCAACCAGCCACCTCGGTACACCGTCGTCGAGGGGATTGGATATTTAATTTGGAATTTTCATATTATCTCGGGGTAGAAAACATTCTCGCTACCTGCACACTTGGAGGATCCTTCGCGCAAAGTCCTGTCCGCGCAGAGAAGTTTAGAGGCTCCCGCGGGATATAACGTGTCCGTATATACATATACATAGACTACACGTAGTATACGCGCTCGGCTACGGTTATTAGGGAGAGACGTAAGCACGGAAAACCAGTCCATCCCTCGTTCGGAGCCGTTAGCTACAATTGTACAGATAAAACGCAGAAATGGTCATCCGCTGCCTGGACCAAAGGGAAGAAGATGGACGAAGCTGCCCGAGGGTCCCGAAAGGGGTAACCGTATAGGTGTTTCCAAGGGACGATCCGTGGTGCCTATCGGGCATCTGGCCCTTCTGTCTACGCGGCTGATGTTGATGTCGCTGATGCCTCTGAGGCCACTGATCTCGTTTCTATCCCCAAGGGTCTAATTACATAAAAACCAGCTTTATCTCCTCAACTCTCACCTTTTCCGACGCTTCGCTCTCACCCGGCGCGCTTTACGAGCTGTCGAATCTTCTTCATCCCTTCTGTCTTGTCCTTAGAATTTCGTCTCTCCTCTCGTCCTTCTCGACGGTTGAGCTCATCCATGCACCCTCCCTCTCCCTCTCTCTCTCTCTCACACACACACACACGTGCCAAAGCATCAAACCTCCTTCTGCCTCATTCGCTATTTGCCTACGTCACTGGAGCAGAAACCGACGCCGCCTAATGTGAACTAGGCTAGATCTTTGATATCACGTATGGACTTACACACATATACTTTTCCCAGCTCTATTTAAATAATGTATGTGTATAATCACTGGTATCCCTACTACACTGTACGCGGAGCCACCAGTCTCTTCACACACGTATCACTGTATATACGTATAGTGTTGAAGAACGAAGCACCAGAAGTACCAGTATAGCAATCTTCTTTATTACAGAAAGGTTAGACCTTCCTATATCACTCCTGGGGCTGCTTTGGAAATTCAGCGGCACGCTTTTATCTGTCCCGCTGCCCCTATAGACGCGTCAGGCGTCCCGACGCTACTTGCTACGTGTCCCGTACATCGTGTATTGTCTAAAAATTTCATCGATGAAATCGAATCGGTTTTCCGGGTCGTCTAAGTTCGAGCTTGGATATCGTTTATTATATCGTTACGTCACTATTTCCTTCCTGTATCGGTTGACCTCTCCTCCCCCCTCCCAGGTTCACTGGCAAATCGATCGCACAGCGTTCGATTTGATTAACGAGGATGGGGCAGCTACAGTGGCAGATGCTACTCGAAGCTCAGTGAACGACGTCGAACGAGTCGCCTATTGTTCTCTGATCTGGGCGACTGGCGATCGTGCTCGGGTGAAAACACGAAAGGCAGGTATCTTTGGGGCAGATGCTTCTCGAAAGGATAGATCGAGATTAAAGGCTCCCTTTCGAATTTCGTGTCAGTCAGGCTGAGAGTCAGGGCCCGGAGGCTTGATAATCCATCTGGGAGTTATCGTGTTCGCCGTCTATAAAAATAAACATTAGGCGAGCTTAGACGGGGGAGCCCATTTAATAACATTTAATAACGCTTCGGTGTTACTACCCGCCTCGGAGCTTTCTCCTGAGCTTTTCTCGCAGCTCTAATCGTTCTGCTTTTCCAAGGTCGGCTCGGCTTTTTCCTTGGCGGCTCATCGCACCCCCACACCAGTACATAGAGCTTCGGGACTCCAAGGCGCCTGGGTGCCAGCGTACTGGGGTGTCCCAGGGGCTGACTACCCCTTACCCCATCACCAACCCTTACTACCTTTCGACCCCCACCCGAGTTATACGAGCAATCAAACGGATTAAGCCTTTTAGTCGTGTTTGGCTCCCTCAGGCTCCTCAGCCCCGTTTCTGGGCTCCTCGTGGCTTACCTCGACACGAATCAACCCCTATATCGCCACCACCGTCACCTTCCCACTTACTAGTCTAGCTATCTTTAGATACCCGCGACCTTCCCAATGTATCGTCGCTACCTGGGGTATGTGTCGCTTATTTGGAATTCCAGTCTGAGCTCTTCGTACACGAGGATCCTGGTATCGTAATTCTTGTAAAACGTATTTATCACTGATTTCGATATCCCGTCGGCTAGTTCGTTCGTTTCGTGCTTTACTCGCCTGGATCGTTATCGGTAAGGGTGCGGACCGAGAAAAAACTGGTTTATACAATTTTTATTCCCGGCCGCTTGACGTCGTTCGAACACAGAAAGGATAATGGAAAAGGTAAAGACTCTATATAAATACACTATGTACCTTGCACCTCGATGTATCATTTCGCAGGACTATTTTTTTCCAGACCATTATTCGCCGAAGGTCGGGCCAGACGAAGGGGCGGGTGGCGAAGGGGGTGGCGTTGCTCGTGTCAATCAGAGTCGGCATGACGTGCGCGAAATTACCTGTTCCGCGGAATTTCTTTCCAGCGAGCTTCTCGGGGCCGCCTCGAGAGGGCGCGCGTGTAATTTATACAAACTTTCCATATACACGAATATATTATATAAGCAGCCCGACGCCACTCGCGAGCAAAGTATCGGATATATCCCGTTCGTGATAAGTAATTTCGAGTACTTTCGTTCCCGAGCTGTACGGCTCTACCTGTGCCGTGCCCACCTATCAGGAATGAATATTTTACGGGTTCGGAATCGCTAATAATTGTAGCACCCGTTACTACTTGCGATTTCAATTAGCGACCGGGAATAGGGTGCTTGCTTTTTTATAATGTCGATAGCGGCGTCGAATCTGTTAGACTTGAGGGAAGCTACCCCTGTCTCTACCCCATCCGACGTCCATTGGTTCGAATTGAATTTCAATTATTTAACAAGTGTCTTCGCGTTCGCTACCATCACCCCTGCCCCCCTGACCGCCTCCCCCTCATCCACCGCGTTGACCCTACTATATTTATCTTATCATTTCTATTCTGAACTTCGGAACGGATCGAGACACTTTTGCTTCGGGACATCGGAAAATGTTCGTGAATTCCTCGCTAATAAGAAATGCAATTTTTACGAAATTCACGATATCGCGAGTAGCTAAATGTAATTAGTCGCTCTGACGCGGAAGCGTGTCCAGGGACTGCAAGGCGCATCTCCAACCTAAGCAGAATTACAGGAAAGGAGAATTAGGGTGGAATAAGGTCCGGCGGTGGGGACCGGCCGAGAAGAGCCAGAACCAAGCAACTAACCACCATGCTAAACTAACCGCAAGCCATCGACCAGCCAATTATACAACACCCTAATAATTTAGCCACATGGCGTGCCCTGCCCAGATTTAGCCCTGATAACAATGGCTTATGCCGCCATGCCTGTGGACTGGGCCGAAGGGCGAGGTGAAGTCCAGCTCAGTTCACCATATGCGTATGTGGTGCAAGGATGTTTTATGGTAACGTTATGGCTTACTAATAACGGCTCGTGCCCTATTTTAGGCTAGATAATAACGGGTTGCCCGTAATGCACCTTCCTTCCTTTTGGCATTGGGCTGGGCCAAAACTGCCTTAACCCTTCCCTCGGTCTCCCTTCCTCGACCCTGGCTGCTATTCGTTCGACAGGCGATCCAGGCCGTGTCTGGCGAATTGGCCGATCGTTCCACTGAAATCTACAGCATCTCTGCTGCCTGGTCCTGCACTTCGAGCGGTGCGTGTAGAGGAGGATTCTACCGGGTGGCCAAGAAATTTTAAGGGCTCCCACTCGTCCTGCCGTGGAAGTACTGTTGCCCGATGGTGAGTATCGTTGTCTTTGCGCCGGCGGGTAAATGCAACTTGCACCGGTTATCGATCCCGGCTAGTCGGAGAGCAGCGCGTTATCTCAGATAAATAGAATTCAGCGGTAATGGCTGACTTGCGGTTTATTAAACATACCGCGCGTGGAACATCTTCCCTCCAACTCTCGCCCCTTTCTTCCCTTTTCATTCTCATTCAGTCCTTACCCGAGCTTCTCCGTTAACGCTGGAGCTGGAAAGGACTCTGCTCCTCTGGGATGCTGATCTTTTCATCACCGGCATCACTTCATTTGCCAGGTATGTAGATCCCGCGAAGCGGCCCAGATAGATCGATGATAGAGATAATCATTATCCCGTTAACCGAGTCTTTTTTTCGTTCTCCATTACATTTTATAGCTAAATTGATTGATTTTTTTTTTTGAATTTATTTTAATTCCTGTTCGACTCATTAGGAGATGCTCTGCCGTTTCTTTAGCGGATAGTGTCTTTTTCTCGTAAATTTCATGCAACTGGATTTCTTGATACAATATTTTCTTTTTGTAATCACATTGTCTCGCGCGTGATCGTAGCCCGGGCGTAAAGGTAATCAAATAAAGTCAAAATGGCAAAAAATGGTTACGTCTAGGAATCTTTTTTCTTGTGCTCTCTCGGGGTAGCAGAAAAACAGCCAAATTCTGACAGGGTTACGAGGACATGAGTTTTTCTCCGTTTTTTTTTGCCTCCTCTTCTTTCCCTACTACGACAGCACTCACGGGACTCTTTTACAATGCCATAAGTACACGTACACGGTTCTTCGTCTGCTGCTATTACATACATTTTCACGGAGCTACCGCACACGACCGCACACACTTCCACCCGACGCTGGGACATGGGTTCGGCTCATGGCGACTTTATATTTCGCACTCTTCACGCGTGACGTCATCACCGAAATACGTGAGTTGCGTGAAGGATCGGCAGCGAATAAGATACGGGTTGCGCGACCAGCAGGAGGACGTCGCTCAGGTCGACGAAGGGAAGTTTAACTTCCCGGAGAAAAGTCCTCGACGGGAATAGCTTAAGCTTAGGGTGTTTCGCGTAAATTTGACTGGAGCCGATGATTCCGTGGTTCAAAGCGAAAGACACCCCGACGCGCCGTCTTCGGAAATGATAAGGAGAATCAAGGCTGGTCGAGTCAGCTGGGCACAAAGGGTTACGCGCAAAGTCGCGCTAGTGAGTCGCGGGAATAATTCTCACAGCTCGACTACTGTGTCCGAACCGGCACAATAAAGTTTGGATTCGCCCGGTTGGAAAGAATAATGGAAAATGGGAAAACGGATGGGTTTTAATATCGGGAACCGAGCCGCTGCTACAAGCCGTGGACTTGCTAAGCCTTACAGATTGTGGGTTCGAGACTCGCTCGAGTAAATCATGGCGTCAGAGCCCGGGGTTTGTGTTTCCAAGCTAACGGGTCCTGGTGGCCTCGCACTTCCATTGGACTCGTCCTCTCGTTCTCCCGGTTTAGGACCCAGCTGCCAGGAACGCCATGATCATCCGACGGGCTTAGCGACACGTTAATACACACCGATCTCCTCGCGGGCTCGGATTCAACCCGAACCCTTTCGCCGATTTATAAATGGCTTCGCGTTGAAAAAGCGCAGAACTCGTGGCAGCGAGGCAACCGGGCGACCAGACGAGTCAGGTCGGAGTGTGCGGTAGACAGCGGAGGCCTTGATTACTGGGGTGGCTCATTCGTTGAGCCAGGACGCATGACACGTACCCACGCATCGGTTTTTCATATTTTTTTCCGCCATTCTGCTTTTCTTTTTCTCCCTTTTCGCCCGACTCGGAAATACCGATCGAACCCAAATAATTGCACCTTCGTCCGAGCTGGGATAACCGAATGCTGCTTGCACTCGGTGCACGTCGCGAAAGGATCGGGGCGATAGATTCCATAAATGTATTGGCTGCCACAAATTTCTAGTGAATAACTTGTTGATCTTTTCTTACTTTGCTTTTTATTCTTCACGTACATCTTCGTCCGTGCATTCTTTCTTTTTCACTTTCGTCTATGACTATTCTGCCCGGTGATCCCATTTAAAGGTTCTTCGTCCCTCTGGTCGTTGGCTCGTGAAATAAATTCTGAATTCTTGCGACGCCGAGAGCCGTGCGGCGTCCAAATGAAACTAATATTCGTACTCTGGAGGCAGAGGAGACGAGTCGCATGACACCAGAAGCTCCGGGGAAGCTGCCGCACTTCATTCCTCATTCCGCGGCGCGCACTGGGAAGATACGAGAAGACTCCTCCTAAGCACAGTCTCTTCCTGAGCTTGCAACTGGTCTAGCAGTTCAGTTTTTATGCAATAGACTCAAACTGATCCTGGCAGATCAGCGTTGTCGCTGAAATTCACGGGGGGTTGATCTACCCCTAAAAAAGAAAACCCAACCCCCTGTATATCCATGGATGCAGCCAGTTCGTCTTGTTGCCACATGGCGCTGCTGGAAAAGCACTTGGACTGCTTGTACCTGGAGCGTGACGAGTCTCTCTCCTCCCTCCCAGCATCTCTGCTACAGATACGGGTTATTATTATTTTAATGATGATAAAATAGCTCCTTCTATCGCATCTTGATCATCCTAAATTATTCATTCTCATTTTACTTCCCGCGTTAAGGGTTCGACCGACTGGTGCGCCTGCGCAAGGGATGATGCCGCTTCGGCAGCAGACCCTCGGATGACCTTAACCCGAGGAAAGGATGAGCTCGTCTATCCGATACGGTTTTCTGGCCTATAGGTATTCGTCTTACAGGCTTAATTAAAATTTATATTTCCGCGGTAGATTTATTAAGCAGCCACGCTGCGAGTTGACTGATGGTGCAGCTGCGTTCTCTCCTGCGAAATCCGCCATCCCGGATTTCCCCGGTGACTGACGGCCAGGATTAGCCGAACCAGCGATACATGCCCGGTAATCTTTCCGCGGTCTGAAAAATCGCCAGAATTTAGTCCCATCGGACTGGTCAAGGCGCTTCCGTTTTCCTGTTTCTTCAAGACGGAACCAAATTACATATAGTATGCATCACCACATAGGTTTAGTTACTTTTGCTAATATTTTATTTATTTTTTTTCCTCCTCCCAACAGACTCCTAACCCGTGTCCCGTCTCGAAATAAGAATTTAATTGGCTTAATTCCGCAGGTTTTCGATCCCCCCCAGGGAAATTGGACTCGCAGGATATCACAGGACTGTTCAGGGAAGCGCGGGCAAATTCTCAAAGCTCAGCGAGATGTTTGAGCTGGCAGACACGATCAACACGTTCGGTGTACGTGGGTGTAACATTAGCCCGTGCAAAGTAAACATGCAGGCTCGCATGCCAACTTGCGCTCTCGCGTGACCACGGCTGTAAACATGGCCGCAGCCGACCGAGTGAAAGCGATTGTTATAAGATTTTATTAGGTAGGCTCGAACGTTCCTTCCTTCTTCCTCCTTTGATTCTTCACGCGAACCAGGGGAATCCCCGTACAATCTACTCATCTGGTTCTGCAGTAGTAAAATGCACTGATATGGCAGACACGTAATTCTTTTAAATACCTAGTCCAGGTCTTGGCTGCCTTCTCGAACGAACCGGAAGTCTCGTAATATCTGTAAACTTAGCCATGCGTAGTACGTGGGCGTCTATGCAAATGCCAACCCCCCCGACGTTAGGCGATGGTTTCCAAGACTACCACGTTGACGGTAACCTCCGTCGCTTCTACCTGGGCTGCTTCTCCGTCAGACTAGCTGCCTGTGGTACCCACTCCGTGAATCCAGCCACCCTCACATTGGATCCATCCCCTTCTGGGAGATATCTTCCTCGGCATGTTTGTGCACCAGGCTGACACTACCCTAATTATTCCAAGCTTCTAGTACCGACTGTACCGAACACTCCGTCCCGACATTATTTTCCTCGCGTCTCTACTTTTATAACAATCTCGTTTTTCTGATCCTCTCATCAGTTCAGCGCGAGGCCTATTATATTCGATATGCTTGATCCTCGTGCTTGTTTGTCGCTTGTGTCGAATATCCATACGATGAGCATCCCTTCTGCTTTTATTCCTTCATCCTTCTTAGACCACGTCGTTCGTTAAATTCTTCTCTAAAAAATTCCTCTTCTTCCTCTCTTCCTTCTTTCCTACCTCTTTACAGGAAGAGCTGGGTAGTATGACGTGATTTTTCGATTCACGGTCACAAGGCGACTCCGGCTACCGATACAGATAACGTTCTCGATTTCGGGTTAAGTTATCGCGTTATCCGATGGGTTCCGTCGGAGCTCCCGCTGCGGCGGGGCAGGGCCTGGTCCCATCCCCCGACTCCCAGGTCATACCGGCTTTCCAGTGAAAAAGGAATTGGCCGACGCCCGTCTGGTTTGCGGTTGGACGGCTGAAGGTAACGCAGGCTCTCGGATTTTTCTCGTTATCAGTGTCGAGTTAAGAAAGATACGTCACAGTGCATACTCGCAATCGACCTGCACGAGCGTCTTCATAAATACCGGATACGAACGCCGACGCTATTGGGTTTGACGTTTTCTCTAGGTCCCAGCACCGACGCCTCTGAACCTAGACATATCCCAGAGCCGACAACGATCGGCAACCCCCTTTAAACCACCCTTGCAACCATCCTACCGCACTATCATTCCCGTACCATCCCCTATATGGTCGTCCCTCGAGGTACATTTCTTAGTCTACCTTGCTAGATATGCCAGCTATATTTTTCACCCCTGTCTGTATCTTTACTTTTACTGGCTCCGCTATCAACCCTCTACGCCTCATCCGCTCTCCCTCCTCTATGTCCCCTTTAACTTTTCCGCTATCGAGACATGAATTTTTCAACAAACACTGGCGCTTTCTCGATTGGCTTATTACTCGTGTAATTTTCCAAATTTTGCAGCAAAAAATCAGATTCCTCGGATCCTCGTGCGAATAGCTCAATTGATTTGTCGCGATCGATACGGAGGCCCACGTTGATCCACCCTTCGTTCATTTACAATACGAAGAGGGTTGGTATCGGTGTCTATCGGCGTGGGGATGAGTGACAGCCACCTTCCGCCCTTCCCGCTGCTGTCTCTTTCCAAGAGAAATAATTCACGACATACGCGGGGATAAGTCTGCCCCAGTTTCCACCGAAATAACTGAGGGTCCGTCAGTCCTGCTTTCGTGCACATGCGAATTCACCTTTTGCCCTGTTGCACTTTCAGTCCATCCCTCTTCGCCCGTTCGCTGCTTCCCCGCCGCCCCCCATCATCCTGTCGTTCCACTTTCCAAAGTTCCTCTAGATATAATCGAAAATCGTTCGTTTCCTGAGGTCGTCGCGGCAGGATGTGATTGAAAGTAAACACGTGCTTCTCCACGTTGCATAGGTAGACTCGGGGCTGGATAGTATTAACTCCCTCTTAGAATCTTGTTTCGCGTCGTAGCAACCCCCATTTGCCCGACGGGAAAACTCTCGACCATATATTCCAGCGGTATCATCCCCGAGCAACTGGACAGTAGATTCTCATTTTTTAAACGCGTATTGCAACTTTCCGGAGCTACACATTTCCTGCAGCCTGCGTATCTCGGATGCCATTACCACCCCTCACTTCCACCTCCACCTCCACCACCACCACCATCACCTCCACAGCTCCTGTTCCCGTATCGGGTTTGCTATTTGCTCCTACCGCCTACCGTAAGTGGTAACTTACTATACAGAGTGTATCAGCTAAGATGCACCTTCGCGGTTTACGGTGAAACTATGCAGGATTTAAAGATCCGACGTGGCGACCACTGAATAATTATTGATTGAATATCGATCGGGCATATGATTATTGATTGTTTTACTTCCGTTTGGAAATAAAATTTTATCTTTGCCATTTCAAATGATATTAAATACTTTTACTCTTTTTCGTCTCGCTACAAATAGCTTACTACTGTTACTTATAGATACGTCCCCCATAATTGTATCCGAAGAAAGGATGAATTTGGCACTGTAAAAAAAGGAGGGACAACGAATTTCTTATTTTTATACAGATATAAAGATCTGGACCACTATCTGTCGGAAATAAATTTTCACTCGAAAATGTCTATTTAAATTATCTCCTACAGTTTAAATGTAGTCATACTGTATTCACGAAGAGTTCGTTATGTCTATATTATTCGATTTAAAAATTCTCTAAACACGATTGAAAATAGATAAGCGAACTCTTGACCCAGTGTAAGAAATTTGAACGATCATAATTGCCAGATCAATGTATTCACATGGCGCCTGACTAACAAGCCGAAGATCGATCGATGGCCGCCCGTGTGCCTAAATATGTATCCAAAGTAATCGCGTGTCTCCGGGCTCCTGCTAATAGGTCTCCGGGCAAGAAGATCGGCTAGCGAAAGCGTAGAGAATCCAGAGGGATCTTTTATTAATCGGCAAGCGAGGCCCGCGACATTACATCGTTAGGGCACATAAGCTAATTACGCGAGTTAATTATACGCGGCTCGCGTAAATTCGCAGGTGCTACTATTTTCTCGGGGTCTATTATTCATCCGTAGTGTAACGAAACAATTGGGTTAACCTGCTAATTAATTATCCAACGCGGAGGTGATTAATCATTTTTACCGCGCGGTGCACTCGGAATTATTCATAGACGCTAATCGGTCCCTTAGCCAATTTCTTTTTTTTTTTTGCATCCCTTCGCCATCCGGAATGTCGTTTCGTTAACGTCCATCCACGACTCGTCTTGGCTCACCGACGAATATTCGGAAGACCGAGAACTGCCGTTAGGCGAAGATAAGCTCATTGCCCGTTCGCCTTACACAGCATTGCTACCGAGGCTGGCTGGTATATCCAAGGGAGGCTTTTGCCGGAAGGGGGCGGCGGGGGGGTGGCTCATGACGAAGAGGGGTTCAACCCGTAAGCCACAGCAGTTTATTAGACGCCCCACGGCGGCCTTTATTAGCCGCACACGAATCCGAATCGTACGTTGCGTATAAGTCTTTAACGATGTCCATGGGTTTTGCGGATACCACCCTCAGCATCCATCCGTGGGCTGGACCAGGATTTCTATTCCGGCGGCAGCGCGCACGGATCATCCCGGAGGCAGAAAGTCGGCTTTTATAAACCCCTTGGCGATGACCCTGACCGTTCTGGTATAAAGGATTATCGGGTGGGCGGGGGGGTAGGTGCAGAGCTTGCAATGGCGACTGTCAACTTTAAAAATTTCCGTTGGCGGTTCAAGGACTCGAGAGCGAGTGGGTGGTGCGCCCGGTGTACGGCGATGCTATTTGCAATGTGGCAAGGTGGAAGCTCGGATTAAAAGCTTTTATAAAACACGGGCCGAGGGCCAAGTGCGATCCTTTGAGTGTCGATAAGTATTCTGGAACTGGGGAATGAATTAATTATCAGCCGAATGGGAAATTCAGTTGCTTCGCAGGGGGAGACTCGTTGGTTTGCCGGGCGGCTGGATGGACGGCAGAGAGAAAAAATAATTAGGGGTGAATCTGGTCTGGATTAAACAGTCGCTGAATCGTTGTGCTATATATGGTGTAAACTTTATTCCGCCATAGGAATATCGGTGGATGAGCTTGACTCTGGCCTGGGCAGACGATCTACCTCTGGCCTTGGCGCTCTCTCTCTCTCTCTCTCTCTCTCTCTCTCTCTCTCTCTCTCTCTCTCTCTCTCTCTCTCTCTCTCTCTCTCTCTCGTATATGGGGTGGGAAAAGTAGCCCAGTATAGGGGTGGCTTCATCACTAAGTCATGATGCTTTTATCCAACAGCCATGTCACCCTTATATCTTCAGCCACCGCGACACACCCCACGCCGCATTGTCGTTTTCCTACCTACGACCGAGAGTCACTCTATACACGCTGCTACTATATACCTAATATAGGTATATAGTTTAGTACATATATACATATAATACATACACAGTAGTGTAGACTGTGGCTGCGACTAGAGCTTCTACCATCTGTAGTATAGTGTGGCCATATTAGTAGCTCCTGGGAGTTTAGTTCAGCATCCATCCTTCCTATTTACCTTTAAGTATATACATTTGTATATATATAGGTATATGTGTGTATATATATAGCATATATATATATTCCCCGGGCTTCTCTAAATCTATCGGACGACCCAACCTTCGGAAAATCGAAAAATACCAAGAATGGTAGAAATATCTATGGCAGCAGTGCTCGCTCGCGTAATCACGTTGGGCGACCTGAGTGAGGGAGGTCGAATGGGGTAGAAGAGGGAGAAGGATCGAAGGGGTTGAAATTTTAAAGACCCTAAATATTGTAGCAATGGAGCTAAGTGGTCTAAAGGTCTAAACGGCTGGGCGATGCTTTGAGAGCCAGGTGATCCTCTCTCTCTCTCTCTCTCTCTCTCTCTCTCTCTCTCTCTCTCTCTCTTTGGCTTTCTTCCTCTCTTTCTTCCTCCGCCCACTCTTCATTTAATCGTCTCTTGTTCCGTGTCTCTCGCCTCACCGCTTCTCTTTAAACTCGAATCTTCACGGTCGACCTAATTTGGTCACCCGTTCCTCTTTGCCAGGCAAGTTTACCGAGCCAGAAAATTTAACGGATGCATCTCCGTAGAATGGACCGGGAGGCTGATGGAAATCAAAAGTCCTCCGCTCAATGAGAATGCACGTGCAGTGGGAATTATTAACCTATTGACATATTACGCTTGTAATATATATATATATATATATATATTGTATATGATCTCTGAAAGTCCTGAAAGCCTAAATACGCTGGTAGCCTGTTTAATTTTTGACGCGAAACGACGAGGCATCGCTAGGATAACAGTCACGGACGTTACAAAAGATAACTTAATAATCCTGATAAACCTCAGGGAAAACTTTATTTCCGAAGGGATATCAGGGTCGTATCGTGGTTGGATGGCGCCTGTCCCGAGGCGCGACGCATGACGTCTGCCACTGAATATCTCGGTAACGTTGTGGCTACGTAATCGGGATGTGTAAGAAACGCACACCAGGAAGCCAAGGACTCGACTGAACCCCCGAACTATACAAAAAGTGAGATTCACCCTTACGAGAAGGGTGGAAGGGAAGAAGAACAGGTTGGAAATGCGGCATGTAGGGGGTGCCGATTAAATTTTGACGCAAACCTGTCACACGTACGCTCTCGTACGAAGCATCAAGGTTTCCACTGAAATTAACCTTCCGTTCCCGGAAAATCATCCCCTGGCCATCCTGAGACACGTAAACCATCCCCCGAAAAATGTCAGCAGAGCGAGATTTTACGAGCAGCACAGAAACAGAAGGGCGCACGAGCATCCCCATCCCTTTCTGCAGCGGGCAAGGACATTGGGAACCACGGTCATTTTCCACCCCCCGCGCTCCCCCCTTTCACCCCTTCTTCCTCCACACACTCACCCTGCTGAATCCGTCCATCAGCGTTTGGACGCGGGAAAATTCCTGGGAAAGTATTTTCCCCGGAAAAGTTTCACGATCTATAGGGGAAAATATTTATCCCG
Source organism: Calameuta pallipes (assembly GCA_030142375.1). Taxonomy (NCBI): domain Eukaryota; kingdom Metazoa; phylum Arthropoda; class Insecta; order Hymenoptera; family Cephidae; genus Calameuta; species Calameuta pallipes. Next base: position 1,018,700 of record JARQSW010000408.1, read on the forward strand.
GTTGTGGAAAATTCGCGAAAATGTCGTTTCAAAGAGTAATTCCGGTACCGAACACGATAACGCCACTTTCGTATCTCCTTTTTTTTTCCTCGCCTCCCTTACGTCTCCGCTCTTCGCTTCTCTCTCCGCCTTTTATATTTACCCACGCAACTACGCTGCCTTCCTGCAGACTTTGACGGGCTGAATGGGACTTTGGCAAAGCGCTTATGAATTTATAATTGGCAATGAGTTGGATTATGGGCTTTCTGGGTAGAAAATAATTTTTGGCGTTACCTGGGGCTTAACTGTGATGCCCTGAGTATAACGTTATTGTATAATTGCAACTAAATTAAAAAAAAAAAAGAATTTGGGTCTTTTACTCTTTAACGGACACTCATCTATTTATGATACCGGGAGTCCGATTCGAAGCCGCGATTATCATTGTGACATTACGCACTGCATTATTAACTAAAAACAAGCCAAAACTACCTAGAAAGACAACGCTAAAAGCATGATCGATAGAGACCAAAATATTCTAAGGAACTTTCAGGTGAGCTTTCACTGAGAAAGTCCAACAAAGACCCAACCAATTCCCACTTCGAGCCTAGTTGGGCATTAACGAAGAAAGCTACGTTGCTTGGATACGAATGCCACGACAAGACACGAACAAGACCCAGTTAGTCACCGACAGGGAAGATTCTTGTTCTGAAAATTTTTTTTAATGCTTGTCAAGGACCCATATTTGATCTGAACTACCCCAATAATTTTCTGCATGGTTTAGAGAGCCTGTCGTGAATAAAGTTCAAATTGACATTCCCCTTTTGACCTGCTGGTTTACATTACTCATCCCCAAAGGCTTTTAGGTCATATAATTCGATTCGCATTACCCCGAATTATAATGCGATGGCGACGGAGAACTCCCAGCGGAGGTTACGTCTTACAGAGGGGACGACAGTCAAATTAACGATCCTTGGAAAGATCCTTGTCAGGATCCGATTTCTATCTTATTTTCAGTCCCGACATTATTAACTATGTAACGGAGCCGCCTTACTTGTCGCTTGGAAAGAGTCCCAAAGTTTAGGAGGACATCGAAAACCTTTCGGGTCGGAGATCAAAAAAATATTCTTATATTATATATCGAGTCGAAATCTCGAAAAGAATCAAAGATTCAGGCACTAAGAATCCAAGCCGTTCTTAGACGTCACCGGATGCGCTAATTAAACCATACATCAATGGGAACCAGGAAGCAGCCCCTATTTGCAGAGGCAAACAATCGCACTGGATTCCAGGGATGCTGCCAGATCTGTCCTGGACCTGCCACTAGTAATTGCTTCACGGGGCTGCTGTATCGAATTACACGTCGTACCTCTTGATCTTTGATGCACCCGTGTACCTAGTCCACGTGGCAGTCACCATCATCAAACGCGGTGCCAAAGGGAAGCGGACCTCAAGCTTCTTGTTTAGCAGTCGCCGCCAGTCACGCTGCAGCTCGCGCACTTTTTTTCACCGATAATTCGACTTTTTTTCTGCTGCTTGCGGGACGCAAGTATTAAACGAGCGCGAAGCGTCGGGCTGCCAAGAAGCGCCGCCGCTAACTTTCCAAGGCGTCTGCTCGCCTCTGCGGGCTTTATGGGAGCCGCACCGTAAAATGGATACAAAGAGGTCATATTACCTGAGTGTAACGACGCGAAGCCAACGCGGCGAGAGCGTCGCGGCGGGTGGCGACGTCGGAACGTAGAGACGTGGATCTGCATATGGAGCGTGCATAAAATTTCTTCGGCGCTTAATTCAATGCTGTGCTCGAGGAGAAGTTACGACGAGCTGGAGAGAAGGCTTTCTCGAGATTATAGCGAAGTGCTGCGAGACCCTGGGACCTGTAGGCTGCAGCCATTGGGAAAACGTTTAACACCCCGAGAGTGCCCTCAAGCCTCACTCACACGACGGCGGCTGAAAAGCCTTAGTGGAGGAGAGGACTCGAAAGAAATATGTATTATTACTTTTTCCCTGTATATAAGAATTTCTCTTTTTTTTTTTAATATCCCAATCGGACCTCCGGATGCTCTGGTATCGGCTGGATCTTTCGCTTCTATCTTTTCTCATCTTCTCTTTATACACGCATCCGAGGACGCGTCCAATAAAATAATTTCTCATTCTCCTCGTGTCTCTTTGCACTTTCTTTTCTCGTACTTCCGGTCCCCTCACTGTCCTCATCGTTAGTCCTGCAGGCAATTGAGAACTTCCTTCCTCCCCTTTTTGATCCACGAACGTTTTTATCGGTTTCTCAGTTCATTTCTCAGGACGAAACGAATTCAATTATTTTTATCATCTCCTTTTTAAATACCCTTCATCCCTCAGTCTCCTTTCATCTCCAGGAACCCATCGACGCGCGTATCTTAGTTCTGTATCTGTCGCGTGCGGTAGCGATACAATCGATAGGGACGCGTAAGGGTCAAAGGGTACTGGAAGATGGACGAGGTCATGGACACGAGATGGGACCAGGTGGGATGGAGCTGGATGAGAGTGTATGAGCTTGCAGATGGAGTCAGGACCGCGTCGAACAGCTTCCTCTTGGCAGCCACTTATTCGAGGAGTCGGCTCCGTGGATGAGACGTTCGCATGCATTACTGTCCTCCGCGATTTTATTAGATCCCGGCCTCCGGCGAAAGAGGGAAAGGCACCCTCTCTCCTGGAGTCGAGCTTGCAGGGCGTCTCGAGGGTGAGAAGACGGCGGAGCCAGGGTGAGAGGGGATGCTGCGGCAGTGGGGGAGAATAGTGGGAAGAAGAGCAGGGTGGCTTCATTCCTTTGTAACTCGCGGCGACAGCCGAGAGAAAAATTGGTTCCATGCTCCTCTGGCACTATGGGAGGGAGAGAGGGTGGGTTTCCTCTCCCTGGAGGAAAGGTGCGAACCCTCAGGAACCAAGACCCTCTAATATCGGATGATTTAGTGGCTCGATGCAACGCCTTAAACACGCCTAGCAACAGTGCTCTTTCAATTTTACTACCCCCTGCTGGAAAGGCCGTAGCGGCTTCTTCGTTTGCTGCTTTCTAGGGTATTTGAGATTTTTTTTTTTTCCATCTTTTTTTTCAAAACATCGACAAGTTCTACATGCTCCAGCAGCGCAGGGATGTCTTGGGAAAAGTTATTTTGAATTTTTTATTAAACGTAATTTCTTGAAACGGTTTTCACTCCTCAATTTGCAAGCTGAGGTCTCGTCCTCGTGAAACGGTATCCGATGATGGAATCAAGCTAAAGTATAAACGAGGCACTTTATTAATTAAGAAGGACTTTGATCTCCCTTTGCGACGGCGTCGCGGCGCCTTCGGGACGCACCGAAACCTTCTACCGGATCTTCTCGACTCTGGCGCACTCTTCGCGTAGCGGTACAACACTTGGTGAAATTATTCAAACTACTCGAAAAGTGAAATTTAGGTACTAAAAGCATCCTAAGTTTATCTTTCATCTTGGCGCCGATACGATGCACGTGTCTTATTATCTTCGGTATCTAAAAAGATGAGCTTCTGGTCATAAGATGTTGGTAGCCCAGTGACGTGCTTGAGGAGAAATGCGAAAGAACGAGAGAGAGAGAGAGAGGGGGGGGGATAAAAAGGAGAGCCAAGAAAAAAAAGAAAATGGCGAAAGGACTTCTGTGTAATCCAATTGGCCCCCGGCTAATCCCGCCGACGTATTCTCCACAGTCTTTTAAATTTTAGCACCTGGCTGGCCTGTTGGGCATCACGTTGGCACCTATGTTTTTTAATGAGAGAAAAGTCAGCTAGCGCGCGTATAGCCACCCCGAGTCTCCCTCGTAGCTTCAATGGTTATCAGATATTATAAACTTGATCCCCTCTCCGACAATTCAGGGGAACCAACCTCTCCATCGCCCGAGGTTGCGCGGCCTGATTTACGGCTTTTTCGCATCAAGGTTTTTTCTCCAGTTCGCGAATCTCTATACACGCGAATATATGCACGTAGCAACGTGGAAACTTTCTAAAAAAAAAAAAAAAAATCCCTTATTTCCCAGCTCCGTCCGTCTCCTCCGTCGTTTTCCCTTTTCAAATAAAATACGATTAGGGCGCAGCTCCTGATACCATAGGACGCATAATAGATCATAGACCATCGAACCAGATCTGATATCAGCGCCAAGAATTTCGGCAGCTTCTTCCTACGTGGTCGCCCTAAGGGCAGTTTCGGGAAAAGGAGCTTCCGCCTACGTAGAAAATGTCAAAGTCCCATAGGATCGGCTATTAGTCGCCCTTAGGAGTTTACGATCGAGACAGCAGATTTTCCTGCTCCGCCAAGTTAACTGGAGGCTGCGCCGAGTCGAGAATAGGGACGCTCGTGCAATATCAGGCGTCCCTCCAACGATCCCTTTGCCCCTGCAAACCTATTTCCACTGTGCCGTAACGTTCATAAAATGTAAATCCTTTGGACTCATAGCCGCTCCCAGTCCTTCTCTGGGAATAGCGTGATACACCGGGAAGCGAAGGCTGCGGCGCGTGCTTCTCCATCCACCCACCCGGTATAGACAGTAGGTAGTGCCAACATAGTAAGACCAAGACTATCGTCCTAAGAGCCATGGAAAACGCATAAGCGCTCGCAAGTTGGTATCCATGAGAATCCACGGGAGTCCTTCGCAGGTCGTCTTCGGGGAAAGGGTCATCTTCGTCGGGTGACTGTTTGCCAGTGGCTTAAGGGAAGTGGGCCGCGTCTTTAAGACGGTCGTTTGTATGTCCTTAGGGAAGTTCCAGTTTGAAAGCTCGTTGCGGCTCTCAGCGTTATGTACGTCTTTCATCCCCCTGGCCTGGACGCGCGATACCCTCAACCCCTGGCCGCGCGGGGGATTACAATGTTTAGAAAGCACTTACAGAGTTTCGCAGGGAAATTAATGCCGGCCCTCGACAACTTTGAACCCTGTCTTGATCCATCTTGATTTCGCAAGCGTGCAAGTAGTAGTCGAGTGGCGAAGGGTGTGGCGACGGTGAGACGCGAGGATCAGCGACGGGAAGGGAGATGGACGTACGAATAGAGGTAGATTCCTGTAGTCATGGGAGGCGTCGCGACGCACTTTACTCCCGCTAATAACTGATATTCCAAGTGGGACGTGTGGGACGGCAAGCTGTCTCAGAGAATTATTATGCCAGGGTGAAAGCGTATGGTTTTAGGGGGTTCTCGGGGCTTCTTGGGGTTTCCTGATGAGGGGGATTCCCCGCGGAAAGTTCAAAGGTCGTCGGGAAATTTTCGGAAACGGTTCGCGCCGCGGAGCCAAGTTCCTGCCGGCGAATTAGAAGCTACGGACTGCAGCCGAGCGGCGGCGCTTCGGTTAAATGATAAAAGTTTGCCGGGAGCTTTTTTTTGCGGAAGTGCTGATGGCGGCGAGATGCCGAAGGAAGCCGCCACCGTCGGCGCGACGCTGATGTTAAAGCCGCTGGCGTCGTGGTCGGGGGGATATTTCGGCAGCCCGTCTTGAGAGGGTGTGCACCCCCCCGTAAACTCCGTGCCGTTAGGGGCTGCTCGCTTCCACGCCCTCCGTGCTAGAGCAGTATATTTATTGAGTCTTTTATATTAAAAGTGCGGCCGAGACCCCTGCGTCTTCAAGCCCTAAATCACACTCCGCCACCGCAACATTATTAACCATTTACATAGACCGGTTATTACGGATACCTCGGGGGGAGGAAAGAAAAATCCGGAAGTCGCGACGCTATTCTTTATTCTTCTTTCATTCGTCAAAGGAAGAAGAGCCGCGTCTCTTCCTCCTCCGCAGGCTGAGAATCGAGAGGGGAGGAAGGCGAGTCCGAAGAGTCGAAGGGAGAGAAAAAAGTTCAGGGAAGAAAATAATGAAATAAAATACGGAGGAAGGCAGCTGAAAGTCGCCTGGCGTCGTCGGTGAGTGGGGAGGAGAGGGGGAGATGGACGCTTGGCGTCCTTTTTCCTGTAGATGAAGAAACGAAAGAAATCGGAAGCTCACGAAAGGGAAGCTCCCCGTCAATCTCCCCGTGGGCTTTTATACGAATTACTCTCAACGGGGCCGTTATTTGGTCGGCGTCGGCGCCGCGACGTCACGTTTAAGTCGCGGCGTCGCATGGCATGAAATCGCTCGGGCGATAGTGCGCGAAAATGATAAACAGGCCTGCGGGGTTATGGTGAATGGAACGTCGGTAGGAGAGGTCGACGTCGACTATGGCGGTATCAGTCTTCATTTGGGTAAAAACGCCGTCGCGACGTCTGAAAGCATATTGAAAACCCGGCTTATATCCGGCTGATTCTTATTTAAGCGAAGGGACTACCCGCTGGCAATCAAAAGGGATCATAACCTTCGCCGGAAGTCCCTTTCGATCTGCAGAACCCGTGCAGACTTTAGGTAACGGCTTACGTCTCATATTTATAACGCCAATGGATCCTGGACGTCCAGCATCTTTTTTTTTCATATCTTTATCTTTATCTCGTATTTCTTCTTTTTTCTCTCTCTCTCTCTCTCTCCCACTTTCATTAACACCGACATTTTCTAGCGTACGTATACGCGCTGGCTCATTTGTCTTCTTCCTTTCTCTGTTTTCTCTTCGGAGAACAAGGACGAGGATGCTCGGATATCATCGCGGATGGTCGCTCTCAATCCTCTCAGGATGGTCCATTCCCTCTTAATTAACCGGGCGCCTTAAATCACCTTCCAATATTAAAAACTTTCTTGCCAGACTCTCGGGAAGGGAGGCAGCAGCAATTTTCCCAGAGTGCACGGTGTGCCCACTTCGTTTGGAAAGTAGGGAGTTTGGAGGGAAAAAAAAAGGCCCTTTGGGGAAATATTTACCGCGGCAGCGTATATCCCTAACCGTTCTCAAAAGCACTCATGCGATAAACTAACTTATCGAAAAATGAGGTGAAAAAAAGAAATGGCCCGGGTTGTCTGTCTCGAGGCAGGATGAGCTTTTTCCGTGTTCGATCGAATCGTGCTTCTATCGAGATTTATCAATGACAAAATGGATGCTGGGCGATTATCGTGGATCCGCAGCTGTTCCCTATTATTTTTCGCAAGTTCGTCAGGGGCGCAATCGACTATTGACCTGCAAGTTTAAAAGGTCGCGAACCTACGAGGTGCAGAAGTTTCGTCAAAACATAATCATCCAGCGTGTCAGTACTTTCTCGCATGGAGCGTTGTAACTTATATTTAATTACTGTGGGTAATATATTAGATTTAAAGACTTGGCTGTAAAATATCGCGGCATTAAGGAAACCTCCGACCACCGCGAAGTCGCCGAAGAAAATGATTTATTTTTCATGAATTCTTTACGGCTGGCCGCTGCAGCTACGCCCGGCGGTCCGTTCTCGAGTTACCGTATCGCAGCGCCATGCGCGAGCGACGGCGGAACTTGTCAGTTTTCCTCTTTTTACCGAACGGTAATATTACTTTAATTTCTCTTTCGATCCCCGGTCCGGCGTCGCGACGCTTCTCTTGCCCCCGACTAATTAATACAGTTTTAAATACCAAAGCGCCGACAATTGCTGAATCTTCGTTGTTCCTCCAGCATCCCCCCCCCCCCTCCCCCAGCAAACATCCCCATTCTGGTCCATTTTCACCCTCGCTCGGAAAAGTAATGCCAAATGCTGCGGTAGCATCGCAACGACGTCGTCGTCCCTCAGGCGGCCCGAGGAAAATCGAAGGTCGAAACGATTGACCCTAAGAAATTCCATGAAAAAAGTCCCAGGGGGTCAAGAAGCGGCTGAACGCTGAAGGGCGAGGAGGAGCTTTGAAAAGGCAGAGGAATGGCGCCAGGGGAGAGGCAAGGGGGAGGGCTGGAGGTCTTCGACGCGAAAAGCAAAGAAGGTCCTCTTACCTTTGGAAGCCAACGTGGTCGAGGAGGGTTTCGGGAACACCCAGTATAGGTTCGCGGTATGCTAAGGGCCCTCCCCCCCCCCCTGTTGAGGAGGGGGGATGGTTCACGGATTCACGAACCTCGCGAGTGGCGCGCGGGGAATCTTTAGTTTTTTATAAATTATTCATTGTGCGCCGGAGCTTTCAACAGTATGTTTTCAGGAGCCGTAAAAACAAGCTCAGCTGCCTTTTCACCGCTGACTAACCACGAATGTGTTTACAGTGTTGAAGGGTATGTGCGGTGCAGCCGAGGGCCGAGGAAGGTGGCTGGCTGGTGGCTGGTGGCTGCCGAAGGGAGGCCACCCGACCAGCATCCCGACAGGTCCCGGACAATGAATCTTTGTCCGTTAAGCGGTAGCATCTTCACAGGAGGGTGGCTGCGGGTTTGTGCAATTCGGTGTCCATTCAAAGGGTTCGTGTTCCCTCTTTTTATCGGACGCGCAGCCATTTCATCCTCTAAACAAAGCTGGTAGAGCTTTCTGGGATTCCCGTGACAGCGCCACCGGCGCACTCTCGCGAGCGAACTTTTATTAAACATCAATTCGCGTTTAAATGGACCGGCTGAATCGGGATGGGATTGAAAAAAAAAAATTATTCGACTGTGACTGGCTTTCCCCTGCCCTCTTGAAATCCTCATTCAGTAGCTTCTTTCTCTTGGAGCTTTCACTGCTGCTACTACCACCCACTGCTAGTACTACTACTACTGACTCTATTCTGTACGAATCAACACGGGCCGCTCCCGGGTCAATGCTTATGTGGGTTAAGTGATTCGGTCGGCCACGAGTGGGAACGAAGAACTTAATAAAAAGCTCTTTCCTCTCTCAGCCATGTAGCCTCGACGCAAGGATCGGTTCTTCGCGGTTTTTCACTCGCCTTCCTTTCGTTCGACGTTCCTTTGCCGTAACGCTCAATATTTTCCATACTCAAGTACGGCGCAAGTGTAAAACAAAGTCGTAAACGCTTTGCGCAAGGAAAATGCTAAATTAAAGAAGGGAGGAGAGAACCCCTGGGTAATTCGGAATTTTCCGGCACGTCAATCGCCAAAGAAAAAATTCAGGAGGATCGTCGATGTAGGGTCGGGAACCTGACTCAGATCTTCTGGTTCCTTCGGAACCTCAAATTTTCACCCCTTTACCGTCCTCTCGCGAGATTCTACGAATAAGAAGAAAAAGGAGCGCCGGACCGGTTTCACTATCGGGTGAAGTTTCTTCCCTTAAAATACACGCACGCTTCACCTTCCCTACTGGGTCACTCCCTTCTCCCACTCTTGGATCTCTAGCTCGACTTCATCCCTCCTTTACAGGAATTCCGTGAGAACATTCGCGGGAAACCGCTGTCCCAATGTTACCGCGTTAAGTTGGCTGCTTCGTGTCTCCCGGGTTCCACAGTGGGCTTACGATTTGATTTGGGTGGGCTTTGCGTCAATTAGGAAGCGCACAAGAGAGAAGGGCCACGCGTTAGCTCCATTTTGGAAGCTTTAGGCCGGCATCGAATAGCTACGTTCTGGGGCTACTTCGTATGCAGGGTTGAATTAGTTTTTCGATTCCTTGACATTTTTTTTTTTTTTTTTTTTTTTTGTACTAAGGACACGCATTACCATTTCGCAAAAGGGTAAACGAATGCGTATGATAATTTGAAAAATTTAATGAAATAATTAAATGTAGATAAGAGTGTTAAGACCGAAATAAAAATCTGAAGCCGTCGCTCTAATGCCTGATGGACGATTTCAGTGTAAAAGAAAAAGTCAATAGGTCGCGAGCATATGTGTTCGTGGCTTTCAGTTAATCAAAAACATTTGCATAAATCATGTCGTTTGAAAGCTCGTTGTCGGTGCTTTTTCCCCGCAAATGTATCGCAATAATGGACGAATTGACCAAATGAAAAGCCCTCCCCGTACTCGTGCAGGCTTTTCCCTGCCGGCAAATTGCACGAGGGCAAACAGACTTTTCCCGATTGAATATTGCATAATCAACCGGACGCCATTGCACCTCCCGGGCTGGGATCGAATTACACAGGAATACCCCCACCTTTTCCTCTGCCCTCCTCCTCCTCCACACGCACTCACACATGCGGTTACACATACTCGTTTTTGTATATTTAAGTCTACATACAATCGTATCCACGGATACGTGTAATTTTCGATTAGTAAAATTTCGAATCCTCTGGGCTGCTTTTAGTTTCTCTGAATTTCGCCGAATGATTTCGACACAAATGACCATTACGCTAATGACCGTTACTTCGGGCAAAGAAACAAAGTAAAATATCAGCACAGTAATTACTCACCGATTGCCCGTTTCCCAGAAAACACGTGGTGGAGTCCGGCTATTATTATCACACGTGTGTACTCTAGTACAGGAAATCATACTGGAACTTTTATATATCCTTAGGTCATTTAGACGTACCAGTTAATGACGTGTGGTTAAATCCAACCTACATGATATCAAAAGTCTCAACTTCATGCGTGTTTCAGTGTTTATAGCAATGACGATCACCAGCCGTGTTACGTAATCGCTGATGAAAGATCAATCGAAAAGAAAGATCAATTCGATAATGGAGATCGATAGGCGTCCTCGTCACGAGGCTAAATTTATCCGGAAATATTTTCGTCTCGCAGTCTCGAAGAACGAACAGGATTAAAACGCTTGAAAGTAAAAAGGACTTTAGTCCTGATCGAATCCTTAATGTTTCGCAGGATGCGGACGACCCAGTAAAGCTGCTGAAGCTTCGACTCAGGACTTGGGTCGAAGTCAGTGTTAATGGCACATGCCATACATATCAATCAACGGCTCATTTATCCAAAGCTCAGCCTAATGGCTCGGCGCGTGTACGAGAGTTCACACACTGTGGCAGATTCACACGTGATCCGTGTGTAATTTGAAAAAGCTTTTAGAATTGAGAAATTTAGAATTTTTTTTTTTTTTGCTAATGCCAGCCTGCTACCTTTATCGGGCGAAGTTGACTCAGGACCGAAGATCTGTTCGGCCTGGTTTACCGGGTTCTCAATGTCTCAAGAAACTATCGAACTTGACGTATCAGAGTCACGTGGACTAACAGCCCAGAAGAGTTTTGCGAGCGCGATGTCCGTCGCGAACTTTTAATTAATATAGATGACGCGCAAACAAAAGCTCGCAAGCGCAAAGAATTTTCGGGACAAAGGAGACCCGCGCAGCATTGTTGTCCGGTCTTGTTACGAGTGACGTGACGGGGCAGAAGGGAAAGGGGGGGAGGCTGGGAAAGTAGAGTGGCTGTCGGCTGAGGTCTTACCAAGGGTGGATATCAGAGAGGAGAGGAGAGAGAGAGAGAGAGAATTTTGACCCCTGACAAAAACAAATAGACAACAAGCTTTTTAATGAACTTTTTACATTTCCGTGCTTCCCGTCCGTCTAGTCACTGTAACGTTTCCTCATCTGCGCCCTCCTCTTCCCCAGACTCCCAATTCTATCCATTCTATCTGTAGCTTTCGAATCCCATTTTTACTTTCCCTCTACCGTTTGCCAACCTACAGAAAAATAACACCTGATTATTTTTCTCCTGCTCCTTTCGTACATTTCGCGTTCTGCGTTTGGCAAGCGTGCTTTTTTTAGCGCTGCGAACGGACAGCAATATCGAGACCCGGTGCTCCTCATTGGGATTTCGGGAGGCTGCAGTATTATACCGCGACGATCGCGACGACGGCAACGACGCCACCGACGTCGACGGCGACGACGATTATTTAGTTAGCGTCGTTGCATCGCCGGCGCCCTCGTACTCTTGCGTCGGTCTCTTCCCGTAAACTGGCAAACGGAAATCTAAATGAAGGGAGGGATCTGTGCTGCATCTAGCGTCCCGGCTCCAACGTTTGCACGGTCTGACTCGTGTTTCGTTCCTTTACTCTGCTGTATCCTTGAATGCGGAAAACCGTAGGGGGATGAAAAGGGGACGAGAGTTCAGCTCAAACTGGATTAAAAGCATTCGTTAACGCGTAATAGTCTTTTCTGCTGGGGCGAATTTTCACGAGAATGCTGATCGTAACTATTTTTATCCCTGACCGACGATCATCCTGCAAGAGATTCAGTACGCAATCGGCGACGAAGGGACGAAGTCACGCAGGGACGAACTCCTGATCGAAAGGACTTTGGGACTCGCTCGTTAAAGGAAAAACTAATTCGGGAAAACGAGAGGCGACCACTCATTTTCAAATTGTCGACCGTCGTCGCTCTACTTGCACAAGTAGAAACGTCTAATACTTTTTATTTGACTTTTTACTTTAATTTAATTATCCATTTTTATTATTGCCCCTTCTCTTTCTTTAAACTTTTTTTTACGACTTCAGCCCTTCTCGTTCTCCTTCCTCCGCCTCTATAAATTTCCCCTCTGAAACGTCGACCCTTTCAACCTCCGTACTGGATCCGAGTAATCCACGAAATATGGATTTACATGCTTCTCTCTCTCTCTCTCTCTCTCTCTCTCTCTCTCTCTCTCTCTCTCTTTCTCTCTCTCTCTTTCTCTCTTGCGGGGCTCTTGGCTCTCCTGGCAGCATCAGCACCGCCATAGCTATTCCTACTCATCCTCCGTCTAAGCCCACATATACACACGTAATATTCGGTTAACATGACGGAGCCAACATGTCACGTCACGGAGTGAACCAAGGACTATACTTTGTCGGCGTAACGAAAGAGCGAGTTGCAGAGCCTCCGGGCTCCGACCTCCACCCGTCGGCGTCGACGTCGGCGTCGCCGTCTCTACTTCTCACAATTGAATTCCCAGTACTACTCCTGGCAACTTTCAGATTTTATCCTCTCACGTTGCACTACCCTCCCTCGTCCTGTAAGCTTCTACTTCTTGCTTCTTCGCTAACACCTTTGTCCCCCCCACCCCATCTAAAAAATTCTCAAAAAATCGCCAACTTCAAAAAAAAAAATTATCCAAAATTCGACCGACTATATTTTAACTTTCTTCAATTTCCACTTTTCCCCGTTAGGACTTTGCGAATTTCAAAGAGAACGAAACCCGTAGCCCGTGACTCCAGTGAATCTCCTCAGCGCTACAGAATCAGCCTCTCGTATTTCGCCAATATTAATCGGTAAGAAGAGACTCGTCTCTCGTTACGGAACATTACCTCCAGCTACGTGTACATAGCTATAGGCACTTCCGTGAGTAAAAACAGGCGCCGCCACGTAACACCAAAGATAGAATCGACAAGGCGCGAGAGAGAAAAAATGTTTCCCTCCACAGGGTTTTCCTACGATCCCCTGAACAAAATGATATGAAAAAATTATTCTTGCAGCTAACGAAATGTCTAATAAAAAAAATACGTAAAAACTTATCGTTACGTAAATTTTTATTTTTTCCTCCCCTACACCCCTCTACGCTTTTCCCTATCTACGTCGTCACTCGTTCAGAGGGAGGGAAGCATCCACGCACACGAGGTCTTCTCGTCTAATGTGACTGGTAGTACAGTCAGCGTCCATTTTAAGCTGCATTCGTGTCCAAGACCATTAGAGATCCTGAATCAGGCAGTAGGGGGGGGGGGGCGGAGGGGGGTGGCCTGACTAGAAGGGTTGACAGCCCAGCCTTAAAACTACCGGCAGTTCGAGTCAGCGTCTTAATAGCGACCGAAGCAGAAAGGAAGAACAAGAATATTTTTATATTATCGCAATTTGATCTGCTTTCGTAATATCCGATTTCCTCTTGGCAAATCTTTTCAAAGCGAACGTCGTTTGTTCTCGATAAGGTAAATACGAAAATAAGAGTTCGAGCTCCGTAAGATAAAATCGACTTGCAAAGTCTCTGAATTGATTTGACTATCTTTTAGTCGTCTGATCTCATTCGAATCCGCAGTGCCTTAAGCTCCAGTAGGGCAATCGAAGGATACGACGCATTCGTTTAGCCATTCGGTAATAAGAAGCGGCAGTACAGGTAATCGCGTTTAATAAGGAGCGAAGAGCCGCTGCTCTTACCTCGGCACGCGGAACACTCGGAATTCCGTGAAACGTCGGAAAAGACGGCGAAAGAGCCGGGTATTATATTCCGCGAGTAATTTTCCAGTGGGATTCTCCCAAGAAATGTTTATTCATAACTTGTTTATATGCACGAAGTATGATTGTCCCCCATGGCATTTCCAACTTACCCCGCGTCCCGACGCCGCCGTCGCCGCCACCCCTGCACCCCACCGTCCTATCGCACCAATTCCACTTTGCCCGCCTTTTATACGTCCCACCACCACGTCCTGCATCGCTGTGTTAATCTTACAATAATAGTCGACATTTTATCTCGCATCCTGATTCTACACCTTTTTTTTTTCTCCTTTTTCTTTCTTCCCTACGCGCGACTCTCTCGCCCTTCCGACTTCTGTTTTGTCCTGGTTCTCCCCCTTTTACCCCTTTTCGCCGTTCCGTCTCGTTCTCCTTTGTCTCGTTGCTTGTTTTTCAAAAGCTCTTCTCTCTAATGGACCGTCGCCCAAGCAAACTCATTGGCGTCGCTCCATAGAAAAGTTTCGATTTTTCGAACGCTAGCGGGCATTTCGAATTTCATAAATTCAAACCGCCACGGGCCGTGACTGCATCCACTGGCAGCCGGGCTGCTGCTCTATCGGATAGAGACACGGCCGACAGACTCCGCACGCTGTATGCGCTGCACGCGCAGTGCCTGTAACCGTAACCGCAAAGTCGCCTGCTAAAATGTTCTTCTCTCTCTCTCGCACTCCTTTCCCTTATTTCTCTCTAGCCTCTGGCCTCTCTCCTCTATTTCTCGCGAGAGCCACTCCGCTTTTATTTAAGGGTTTCGCATAGTCGAGGACTTTCTTTTCTCTCCTTTTCCTCCTTCCTCTTGTTTCCTCTATTCCGCTTTCCCCATTGCCTTTCTTCGCTCTTATTTTTTTCCCCCCTTATTTCTCTCCCAGGACCGCGCGTTACGTAACGGTTATCTTTTGTTCGGTAGAAAAGAATACATTAGCAAGAATGTAGGCGCTTATACGTACGCGCGCACGTAGGAAGTCTGACTCCTGACGATTTATCATTTAGCGTTTGGAGGCTGAGCGGGGGGAGGTGACACAGTTGCAGCCGAAATGTAAGGCAGGATTCGGCAGCAAATTCATTTAAGGAATGATAGAAAGTAATGCGTCCTTCCGAAAATCCACGGGGTTCCTAAAACTACCCCTGAATTATGTGATTTGCTTCTGGGGGGGTTGCGGCTGTGAGGTGACTGGCAAATGTGTTTCCGGAATGGGTGGGTGACTTCCGGTGGTTCTCGTAGCACGTTAACGCGAGTGACATCGTCGCTCGAAGGACGTATGTCCGATTCGAGAAAATGGTCTTATCGTTATACACGGCTAAGATAAGAGCGTAAACAATGTAAATTATTTTTCTGATAACATCATAAATATTGATTAGTCGACTTGGATAATTAATAAATAGACTACTACGAATTCATCCCTAAAACGTTCGGATACGTGCCTCTCCACTGCCTTATATGGTATTTATATATATATATATGTATATATGTAATGGCTTAACCACGCTATCCCCATGTGAATCTACCCCCAACCCCATTCCGTCCATTATGCGACAATGTATATATTAGCTATGTGGCCACGTAACATTAATCAAGTAGTCGATCGCATTACATTAAAAAAAAAGAAAACAAAAAAAAATTAATCGGACCGAAATAAAGTGGACGACACCGAGGCTCTCTACGTGGCGGCTGTTTCAAGCGATAAGGGATGCGGAAATGAGTGTGACATAACGAAGAAGAAAGTGAAAGTATAAATATGCGATAATCAAGATTAAATACGAAAGGTGGCAGTGGGGTGGGTGGGGGAGTGTGTGAAAATTTGATAATAAAATTTCCAGTATCTACGCAACGTAATCACATGCCCTTTTTTGGAGGGGGGAGGGTGGGGTGACAAGCAGACATCGACGCAGCCTCGCACAGACACATAGAGACAATTGAACTCACCTTTTGAAAAGTTTCCCACGACAGTCGGAGTGAGAGAGGGAGGCAGATATGTAAAGCGAGAGGGAGGACGCGTGCGAGAGAAAATCTGAGCAATGAGTGATTTAAAGGGCGAAATGTCGCGAACAACCCTCGAGCGTCTCTTTCCATGACGTCGGCGTATGGAAACGGCGTATGGAAACGGGCGGCCTCGTGGCTCACGGGAAAGGCGTCGCTGGGAGTACCACGCGGACAAACATCAAGCCAGAAACTGCGATACGTCGCCCGCCCGTGGCTCACCCCAGACATCCACTTTTGCGGGGACGCATGCGTCGCTTTTAAGCGCCGAAACCACCCCTACGATTCGAGTCTGCAGGTGCAGGCTCTCCTGGTCAGAGAAGGGTAGGTTTTTTTCCCTTGGTTCGAACAGACTCACCACATGCTCCGTTTCCGTTGGTCCACTTGCTGGGTTGAGGTTCAAGATTTTTTGAAAAAAAAGGGCCGATGAAAGTACAGCGTGAAATCGAACGATTTGCTGGCAGTAAGGGGGGGGGGGGAGGGGTTGCGGAAGGGGATGTTTTCATGAAATTTTTAAAACGCTCCAGTCAAAGGGAACGCAGGGTGGTTTTACGTGTTACGCATCGTAGAAGAAAACGGAAAGGGTCTTTTTGAAGCTGACGGTCATACGGAATCGGGGAATACTACGAGAGTCCAGGCTGTCGCTCTGGAACACTGGAATCTGGACTCTGGAGAAAAAGAAGATATCAATCCTGCTGTTGGGCGAGGTTATCTTTAAAGGGGAATCCCCGTCGTATCGCGCTTTGCGCGTCTCTCCCTTGTTTCTTTCAGGCTGGAAAACTGGAAAAAGCCCCCCGAGAGTCCTTTCCGTCACAGGACTCTTTTTGCTCGTGGTTCGACTCGCGAGAGCCTGGACTCTAAATTCTTTTGTTCTTGTACTCGGAGCTAGAGCGAGACGAAGATAATCAAAGAAGAGAAACACATTGTTTATTGGGAAGAGAAAATGCGAAAGTAGAAATAAGAGAAGGATGGAATCGGAGAACGTCGCCAAGAAAGAGGACGTCATCCCTGGCGCGAATTCAGGTGGTGGTCCGAAGGAGACGGCGCATGCGTCGGCGTCCCGACGTCCTGGGAGTGTGAGGTTGAGGGCAGCCGGCGGGGGTATGGGGGTGAGTCAGTCAGGCCGCAGCGCGCGCTCAGAAAACTACCCTTACGCGGGCTCACATCCCCGGCGGCCGCTTTCTAATTCCTTCGCGACACCCCGTATACGATGTCGCCAAGAAACACCCCGTCGCCAATATTTATCCTCGGTGGACTTTCGGGTTGTCTCGATTGAATAAGGCGAGACGCTTTCCACGTGCGTCCTTACTACAGGGTGTTCAAATCGTACAAAGGGGATGTGCTCAGTGAAAATATAAGTGAATCGTTATGCTACGTCGAGAAATGGACACGAGGTTCGCCAGGGAGTTTCCGTGAACAGTGGGACCTGAGTTATGACGAACGTGGTCTGACGCGAAATTGGCCGACTCGTGGACGATACTTTGGAAATTCCACGGCCGAAGCCTCCTCGCCGGAAGAGAGACTCTTTTTTTCTTTTCCGCTTATTTCCCAGCCTGGGAAATTTCCGAGACTAGCGAGAGTCTCTTCTAGGGTAAAATCGAGCGACAGAAGCGCGAAAGTCAGAAGGCAAAGGGAGCTGGAGAGAAAAGACACGGAACGATGAATCCGGAATTTTATGGACCGGAACGCTTTTACGAGACTACGAGGACGATACGTGTAAAAGTGTAAACGAAGCTGGTAAAATCACTGTCGGCGATAAAACGTAAAAATTCACTGTGAATCTAGTGTCTCTCCTTGAGAAATCCTCTTATCCTACCGGCTCTCCCGTTTACGAGGAGCTGCGAGACTTTTTCAAAATTTTCAACCAACTTGCGCAGCCAACAAGTTCAAAGACTCTTAACATATCACATAAGTCTGTGCACTTACGCTTCCTCTTCTTTAATGACGTGGACGTCTCTTCCTTAACCCCCGCTGGTCCATCCATGTATATGAATGCTACTGATGATGCTGCTCGTCCTCTCGAATAAAAACTCAGCCCGAGATTGAGCCATTTTGCCGCGAGGCCAACCAAACTGGAAAAAAGTCAAAGTAACGGGACGTTGGTGTGAGTTTTGAAAAGACGTACCGGAAGGAGGACGTCGCTAGAAGAATTCGCGAAAAAAGCTTCCACTCGATCCGGCAGCTCCCTCGAGCTTTTATCGAGGCATTATACAGTGCCACGCCATTAGCCGTATAAAAAAGTTGAAGTTAAACGTAAAATGAAAAGTCCTTTCTTTACACGAATCCTCGAGAAATACGCCAAGACTTCGCTGCCAGTGTAAATTGAAAATGTAAAAAGTCCCGCCCGAGTGGATCGGGAAGGAAAACAAAATTGAAAGCTTCGATGACAGAAGCTCGTAGGAAAATATCCTAGAGCCATTTGGGCTGTTCGGAAAGCCACTGAAAAATACTCGAATATGGAATGGTCGTGGAATCACAGGAAGAAAGATTCGAGATAATCGCGTTAACCATTCGCGCCAAGATGAAGCTTCTTTAAAAGCGCGACTCCGAAGCGCAGGAATTGGACTCTGGGAGAAACGATCGAGTAGAAAGGAAAAAGAGGACAAAAATATATCTTTTACGAAAACATCGACACCAATCTCAATATCAACATAGGGTTTATCCCGTAACGGACTAGGGGAGAGACGATAACACTTTGAGCTAAGATTACGTTATCAAGTTGAAGACGCATAGATAGTTTTAAAGCATATCCAAAGGAGTCACTGTGTTTATCAATAATAATCTAAAGCATAAGAAAGCTCATCGACGTCCAACCCAAAGCAACCGTCAAGTTGAAGTTGAGTCAAGTGAATGTATAACTTCGTTTTACTTTGGAGAACAAGAAGAAAAAAAAAGTAGTAAAAGCTCTTCGTCCCATCGACTTCAGTGTTGAAACCCAATAAAAAGAAAAAAGTGTTGAAAGTGATAATCGTAACTATCGGCTTTACCAATATTTTACGTACCTTCGACAAAACCCACGTATAACCCTTTAATCGAAAACACATAAATTTGAAAAGCACACGTGTCAGTGTACAATAGGCTCTATTTTATTAAGAAATCCTCGAGATGTCACTAGCGTCGAAGATTCGTCTATAGGAATACAAAGAAAATATTGCGCGAATCTCGTCAAGTGTCTCGTGTGTAATGATAAAGTATTTTTTTACGTGTAGCATGAAATCCACATACGGTGTTTACTCGTTCCGAAAATAATAAGGGAATCGTTTCGCCGCCCCAAGAGTTGTAAAATCCTTGGATATCTTTTACGTGTATCATATTCAGAACCTTAAAGAAAAAGGAAACACGTGTTTTCTACTTTCCTCCTACATTTAATCTGTGTCGTGTCTTCGCTTCTACTTCTACTACTTTTCCACTTGGTCGACGATATCCACGCGTCGACGTCTCATCGTTACATCATTCAATCAAGTCCAACGTGGTGGTATGTTCTGACAAGGGTGATTTGTTTTTCGTAGGTGGCTACTACGGGGTTATTAAGTGCAGTGACGGGTGACGGAAGGAAGGCGAGGAAGCGAGTCAATATGACTCCTATTTTCCTCGTCCTGTTGATGACGATCAACCTTACTTTTGCGCAGACTGGTGAGTAATTAGTTAATTAAAAGAAAATTTAATCGCGTTCGGGATGGACTTTATAACATTGTGAAAAAGACACTTACGTGCTGGCTGGGACTTATCTTGGTGCTGTTCATCGGACGACTGATGGACGCTGATCAATTGTTACGGACAAATACATTACGAGAGTCTGAACCAGGAACGAAACCTGAAACGTGGGACTAACGAGAGAAGTGCCTCTCGATTGACATTAGTGAAAATGTCGGGTGGAAAAACAGTGCAAAACGATCCTGGACGTGCGTTACGTGTATATATGTATATCGAGAGGCTCAAAATTCTAGCTGACGTAAATGCGCATTCGATCGATAGACGCTTTAAAAGCATTTAGAGCTTTTTTTTGTTTTGTAGATTAATTTGTTTCCATGTATCGTCGCGTTACTTTTATTATTCCTAATCGAACGATCTGCGCTTATCGTACTTGTTTCCTCCTGCCGGTTGCCCTTGATCTTTTAAGTTGTCTGCAAAGTTTCGAGCTTTTCAAGTCCGCGCACCGACAATAAGAAAAACTGGTAGAAGCTGTCGGGGATTCGGAGCGCTTTCGTAAAGCTTACTTTGCGGTTTATCGCCAGGACGACTCAAAGCTGCACGAAAGCATCGCGGGCGACAAGTCTTTTCGCGAAAGTCTGTTCGTGACCTTGAGCCGCAGGAGGAAAAAAGAGTACGAGGGTAGCCGAACGATATAAGCTCGAAGTATTGCTATGTTTATTATTTTTTTCAAAAATTTGAAAGCTCTCGCAACGACGCGAATAAATGGTAACAAGCGAATTTGTAAACTAACGCTGCGTGAACAGCGATAGCGTTGTTCGCGTATCAGTGCTTAAAAAGCTCGTATACACTCGCCGGGCAATAATGTGCTTTAAGCTCGTCGACCATAAACGTGAAGCGGCGGCCATACGGCCTGAAAAGCATAGCGCTCGCCGCGGTCATGAAAACTGCCTGAAAAGCTCTGCCCGAATGCCAGGCTGCTCGACTTTATAGCGAGCCAATCGCGCGTCATTATTTGATTTGGATCCGTAAAGCTTCGGCGTCGTCGGATTTCGGACAATGGCGTCAAAGGCGTCCGCGAACGAGCTTTCGGTGTTGGTTAAATAATAAGGTGCGGTGCTCGTGCAAGCTCATCTCTCTCTATGTCACTAACATCAACCGAAACAATGAGGACAAAGAGAAGAGACGAAGGGACGACGGTTGCCCGTTGGACCGCATATGGAGCTACGCGTGAAAGCTCCGTATGAAAAAACGTTTTGCGACTATCGTGCCCATTCGCTTAAAGCACGAACAAGCGGACCGAGCTTCCAGGCTCGATTGCGGCCCAGCTTTATGGACTTGGGACGTGACGCTCGAGCATGACAGGCCTAAGAGTGTCTATTCTGACCATTGTGACTCTTACGGATCCCACGAGTTGTGTACTCGCACGTGACAGTGCTTTATGGACTTTAGGACGTTCGACGCATGCGCGTTACGTGTCTTTGACACAGTTGACATATTTGACACGTGGGACGCATCGACGACTCGACGGTCACTCTGGCGAGACAGGAAGACTTATCGGCTGAAGTCTTAGCTTTGATGTATATGATATTGCCATTCTTTCAGGTCCAATGATCTAGCAGGGATCAGTAGCGTTATTAGTTTCTTAACTAAAAAAATGTAATAATCCTCGTGATGGGGCGGATGACGACCTAACCTAACCACGACGACCTGGCAGCCTGGACATTGATGTCCCCGAACTTCTTTGCGTTGTCTTGGGAAAATTGAGCGCCTATCTGTCAGGGTGAGTTTCGGAAAAATCTCAAGGGAGAGAAAGTAGTCGCAGGCGGGAGGATCCGGTCTGGAGTCGCCGTGGCAATTTCAATGCGCAGGATTGAGTTTCCTTTGGATGACGAAGAAGAACGAAGCGACGAATAGGGGCGCTCGAGGATTTCCGGTACCGGTCGCGCCAATCATTCAATGGATTTTCTTTAAAGGGGGATACCGAGAGGAGCTTAATTTTTAATTAATATCTAATCGCTAACCGATTTTTCTCTCGAAATCCACGCGAGAATTGGCCATTGGGAAACTGCGAGACAATTCATAGTTAATAGGATATTTGTACGATCGTTTTTCGGGGCAGGGAGAGAAGGTGCCTGGAACTCCAGCTTGAGATTTCCTCGGAGGCTTCTAAATCTCCCGTTAACGCTAAACGAAGGAAATACAAGGAAAAGGAAGAATCGAATGAACGCGATACTCGCACTGTTCCTCGGGCTGGGCTAACTTCACCAAGCCCATCCGGTCAATTGATTTTTCTACTTGGGGAATATCTGCTTTCTCAACTGACGCGGACGTCTTGTCTTCCTCGAGCACCTGGGTGCAAAAAGCTTCTACGTGAGTAAAAAAAGGACTTACCCCCAGGACGCAGGAGGATACTCATGGATTGTAGTATTTCAAAATTGTTCATGATGATCGGTGTTCTTCGAGTTTATTAGCATACAGTATAGACACGCGGTCTCGTTCCAGTAACCCAAGGGACGTTCGACAGTAGGGTAGACCTACCCGTAGGCCTGGTACTCTCGAAGAGGGTAAAGGTGGCTGTAAAATAAAAAAAGTTAGTTTCATTTTATGGGATCTCTTAGATGGCAGGTGGTGGAAGTCTGGAATCTCTCTTCTCGGCGAAGGAGGGTTAGGCAGTGCAGGCATCCTAGTCCAAGGGCACCGCAGAGTCGCCACAGAGGGCAGCTAAGGGTCGGAGGGCATCGCGCCTAAGAGAGGCCAGTATCGAAATCCACAGTGAATTTAGCACAAGGGTTGACCTTGTAAACTTTAGCTGCAGTGTTCGCGGCTTTGCACACCACCACCCTCCTCCCTCCTCCTGTCCCCCCTTTTGGATTATCCTCACTGGATACCAACTCAAACGAACCAAACAGATTTCCACAGTGATTTCTTTCATCCCCCGTTATGCTATTATTTTTTCGATCAGTAATTGTCAGAGGGTGGTTACCAACTAAACAGCCAGGAAACCTGCCCTTACGTCCGATTACACGCGGAGACTCGATTGTGAAAGCAATCGCCTAATTAACCTTCCGAACGCTAATAGTTTAATCAATTCGAACAAAAAGCTCAACTATCGGCCTTCTCTGCCGCGTAGTTGGCTCAACTTGTAAATCGATCGACAGAAGCGAACTTTTCACTTATTTTCCTAAACTACCTCGACATTAGTGGCTAATATACACACAAAATTGAACTTGCTCCCTCTCATTACTACACTCGCTCCCAATACGCGTGACCTTTTATTTCGTGTCGGTTCCCCTCGCAGGGCTACCAACCCCTTTCTCGGAGGGTGAAACCGAATTCGTTCGCGCTTCATCCACCTGCCTCGTATCCTCTCACTCGGTTATTTCATTTCACTCCGGGGCCCAGACTGGGATTGTCATTGAGGATTAAGGGAGTACCTAGCAACCTCATCAGAGGCCCGGAGAAAGTTGGTTAACGTAATAACTGTTTTCTACGGAGCCGAAAGGCACTTTTAACCCAGCTGCGCTTTCTACCCTCCACTTGCCACTTTTCACGTCACGTCCCACTTACACGTGCGGCATATAGGACGAGCGACAGAGCCAACGTTCGGCTTCGCCGATACGGTTTCTATCCTTTGTCTTGATACCCGGTGACCTCTGAACTCTCTACGACCCTGTCATCTTACACGTCTAATTGCTCGGACACGACGACTAATGCTTTACGTAACAAACGTCATGCGTCCAGTTCATAGTCTCGGCGGTCAGTTGTAGGGAGGCAAAGTGCAGTTCGTTGTTCAACCGATAGTTTGAGTCATCAGACATGCGCTGCCCCCTGCGTCACAGCCTCCCTTTACCGCATGACGGCATTTCGGCCTGGGAAAAGCTCGTATTTTACAATAATTGATATGTATAGATCGACATGTCAAAATGACTGGAGCGAACGCCGAGACCTCGTGAAAAATTCTTTCTCTACTATTTTTTTTTTTGTTTTTTCGTTTTCTAGCATTTTTCTTTTTTTTTCCCTTCGAAACCGAACGAGCTCCCAGGACGCGAGAGCGCTATACCTAATTTATGGAAAGTATGCTTCCGAGTTCTCATATTTTTACGAGGGCGTTTTACGAGCCACCTCCTCCCTCCTTCCTCCACCTCCCTCCCTGCCATCGCCTCGCCACCTCCACGAACCATCCACCACTCCTCCATGTCGGTCCACGTTCTTTCGATCCCCTTACCTTACCTCTCAGCTTTCGTTAGTCACATAAGAAATGACTAATGAACTGAGGAGCCTATGTAGTAATTCTGAAATTTAGGAGAAAAATTTTACATACTGTCGTTTAATGGTGCTTTCGAGGGAAACTGTTACGTCATGCGTCCATAGTTCGAAGTAATATAAAAATTGAAAAATTTTGAAAAATTTTTCCGTACGATAAGTAACTTACGGAAGACAACGTCTGATTGAGTTTCCATTAGTGTTTTTGTGGCTAAATAATTAAGGGTCTCTATAACGAGCAACTTACGAGCAGCCTAACTTTATTCTCTCGTTGTGTCTAATTTCTTCCGTACCCGAACGGTTGGGTTTTCAATCAAAACTCGAGGGCAAATAATTTATTCTGGCTCCGCATTGAATAATTGCAACGCGGGTAAGTGATAATTTTAATGCATCCTCTCGAAAATGCATTTCCGCATTGCTGCCTGTACCAATGGCTGGACGACGGCATTGGTTGGAAATGGTGATGGTTTTCCCACCGAACATTCGCAATGTTCCTGTCGCGTTTGTTATTACATTTATCGAATCGACTGGAACTCCATTATTTTCCGTTGGCTTTCCGAAATGCGTGAGCATAAAGGCAGATCTGCAAATGGACGAATCGGCCCACGTCACAATGGGTATCGCTCGTAAAAAGGCGTCGGCCGAAGAAACTAAATGCCGATATTCAATGTTCTTCGGTATCCGGCCGAGGCAGTAGGGGTTGTCGGTGCGCGAGGGTTAATATTGTCTAGGGAAATAAATGACCCCCTAAAACGTTCGGAACATTTGCAAAATTTCAGGTATTAAATTTATGATGGATCATCCCGCGGTGCGGCAGTCGGCGGGGCTAAGGGGTTGGTTGGGCAGAACAGAGCAGAACAGAGCAGAACAGAGCAGAACAGCTCAGAGCAGCTCAGAACAGCTCAGAGCAGCTCGGAATAGGGGAGAATCGTTGCAGGCTCAACCTCTGGCTCCGTGGATGCTTAGAAGCGGCATGTCAGGTATATCCGAGAGGGCTGGAAAGTCGATGTAAAAAGTAAGGGTACTGTGGAAATTGCTTGATCAGGGACTAAGGGATGAAACGGTAGCCTCTCCCAGGCACAGAGTCTACGTAGCCCAGAGGGCAGAGGGAGCCGCGGATCGCGATGAGAAAGCGTAGGAAGGTAAAATAATGCTGCGTCAAATGAAACGCTGGCGTCTCGACGCCCTAAGCGTTATTCAAGCGACTAACAGGCTAATTAAGAGGCAACGGACAGCCGAGTTTGGGGAACGATTAGCTTTCTATTAGCCGTAACGCGCGGATTGTTCGGTGCGCGCACGACTGGCCATATTTTAAATCGGATCATTAGCCAGGCGTACGATTACGGCAGATTACTTATCGATTACTATTATAATGGGCAGCGAGCGAGAGTAGGTGTACGTGTCGCTGTTCCACATGGTACCACCATCATTTGCAATAACCGCGCGGTAATAACCGTACCTCCTTACAGGCAGGAATAATATCCTGGTAATTTTCACGATAAAAATGCCATAGTTCGTTTTTCCAGCGCCCCCCTACTGGCACCCCCAACTGCCCCGTGCCAGCCGGCCCTGACCCGCGCTCCGGCCTTGCGCTTCTTCCTGCCTACGAAAATGATCCTTGATGACTGGAAGCTCAATGCTTGGGTATAATGGGAAGCGAATAAGGTTCATCCTGAGATATTCAAAGCTTTAAGGTCGACCTCGCTGGGAATTCGCGAAACGCGTGTACGAGTTGGCCTTTGAAAAATCGACGAGTTTAAACGGGGGTATCGCTCGGGTTTGCATATAATGAAAGTTCCTCGGCTGTTACGAGCAACACTTTCCCCTATGTTGGTTACGGTTTGAACAGTGGCGCCCTCCTCTCCGGTAACCTCGTAGCAGCGTGCGTGTTCGAGCTACATTTTCAATTTTACTTCTACTATTTTTCACGTTTTTTTTTTTCATGAGCCACCACCTCCCTGCTACTCACCGAGTCCACCTCCCACGGCACCTTAGAGAGAGAAGTGCCCGAGCCAACGAGGTTCCTTTCTTTCTTTCTTTCTTGTTCCACCACGTAGACCCTCTGAACCTTATCTAGTGGCAGGTAGGTCGTAGGTCGTAGGTATTGCGAGAAAAGGCACTCTGTCGTTCTTTTCCTTGGGATATTTCTTAGGTGCGTCTGGCTGGATCGAGCTGGCTGAAACCCGACTCGGAAAGCTACCCCTTTGTAATCCAAGCTGCACTCTCCATTATTCGCCTTAGGCGGGTATATATGTGCTCCATCCTCCATCCTGCAGCCTCCGCCGTCGTGCATCTTGCAGCTATAGCTCCCAACTGGCACAGAATCGACTTCCCTACATTTTTTACGTGCTGCTGAATTTTTGCCCGTAAAGGAAATGAAGGATGCATACCTATTCAAAGAGTAGGTCGATGGAACGGAACGTTTTTCGAAATAGTCAATACTCCAGAGCGAAATCGAATACCTCGTAGATTAGATCAAAGATCGGCTAATGGATCTAGGACGAGAAGGTAAAAGCGGTTACCGCGGAATGGAGTTCAGCGGGTAATTGTGGAGAGAAAAAAAAAAGAATTGAACAAAGAGAAGAAAGTTGGGTTGGGGTATTAAAGCAAGCGTTACCCTGGTCTACGTTCGCACCTGGTGCTCGGGACGGCGATATCCTCTCCAACCCTGAATTACCTCCCCCGGTCACCGTTTTGTGGTTTCGTCCTTTTTTCTTCCTTGATCCCTTCGCTTCATAAGCATCAACCCCCTATAGACCTATGGAACCTAAAGTTTTGGGTTACGCCTTCTTATCTACCGTTTCCGTGTGTCCGCATTGATATTCGTCCAGAACCAAGAAGAGGAAGTCAAGTGGACGATTCCCAAAGTGCCCGACAAGGGAGGAATAGAATAAAAAAAAAAAGGGTGATGTGCAGTATTTTCGAAATGGCCACCAGTCGCAGTAAAAGTAGGGTTGAAGGGTGGCTGGATCTATTTATCCATTTAATCTCGCTTGATCGGCCATGACGGAGATGATCCCGGATTTTGGTCCAGTTGGCCCTTGCGGATCCGGACGTTTTAACGGTGCTCGGTACGTTATGAAAAAAACATGCTGTAAAAGTAAGGACGTTACGGCACTCGAGTCCCTTTTACAAGCAGTCCGCTTTATTATAACCAGCGGACATAAAGAGTACATCGGGCGCCGTTTCAAGTGGACCGTTACTCCCCGAAATTCCGAGCATGTCCGCCACCACCTACCCCACTTGCTGCTGCGAGTAGAAAGTATAAAAGTCTATATGACCAGTCACGGGTTCTAGGGACGACCGTAGCGTTAAACTTGCTCGATCTCAGTCGAGTCAGGTCGTACAGCCTCCGAGTGTACTTTGCGCTTTCTGGCCAAAAGACTCGAGCGACTCCCGCGATCCATCGCGCTGCTCTGCGTGACACAAAGAAAATAATAATTACCGGTGTGTGTACCTACGCTAATTGTGAGTACCGCTTCGCGCACAGGTTCTTTACCCTTTTTTTTTCCACTTTTCTCTGCTTTTTTAAAATTACCCTTCATCCGTATCTCCGCGTACGGAGCTCTCTCTTTATCGTCGGCCCCTTTCACCGTTTTCATCCCTCTAACAGATTATGGGCAAAGTGACTGTTTTTAATCGGTCTAAAGCGCCGGGCAAGCAGTAGTTCAGTGACGTTGAGAAATGGTACCAAACAGGATATTCTTTTTTTTTTAATGGTTTACAGCCAAAGAGAAAAAGCCTTTATCACCATCCATTACGGCTACTTATGTGCATAGTAAAACGTGCAGAAAAGGGGACAAAAAGTTTTTGGTAAAATTGGTGGCGATACGATGCTGTACAAAGCGCGAAGCCATTGTGGAGCCAGTGGCACGCACTGAGAATTTTCAGCTTGTCTTTCTTCCTTCTTTGCTCTCTCTGTCTTTCTTCTCCTCGAACATTCCGTACAACCCCTTGCTTTCGTTCCCTATCTTAACAGCCCATCTACATTGTCTCAAGCGCGTTCCCCTTCCACTTGCCAAGGAGGAAGCCACGAGTTTATCGGAGACTTAAACAATGTGAATGTATATAGGTATATACCTCTCGTTCTACGTACGTATAACTTTTCTTTTCTTTTTCTCCCTCGATTCTCACCCCCTGCGAAGGGTTGCTAGCCAAAAGAAGATTAGAGACCAATATCGCCCGGTCGCTTCTCTTTGTCGAACTGCCCGATACGGCGTCGCGACGCTCGACGCCATTATTATTGTCATTGCTCCAGTCATTATCCCACCATTATGGTTATTGCCGGCTATTCTCTCCCTCCTCCCTCCCTCCATCCTCCTTCTCCTCCTTAGGAGGGTCTTTAAAACTCCTCCCGGACGGCAAAACAATCCCTCGCGCCCAAAGCTTCCAGCTCGATTCAGAAACCTTCAACATTTCCCCTATTCCTCCTACACACCCCTAAGATGGCTATATATATATATATAGTACAACCGACAACCGCAAACTCGAGCAAACTAAGTTTAAATGCGTTGCCTGCTTTCGCCGAAACTTCGTTAGGTTTTCCAAGTGCGAGGACGCCCGGCGTCCCTTAGTCGGCGTCGTCTAGGACTGGTCCTAGACAACCCGCACGCGGTTCGTTCTAATCGGTTCTTCATTGACGTAACACGAGTCTCTCGCGGTGCACGTGAACTTGTCACAATTAAATTAAAGCTCGTAGCGCGTTCCTACGTCACGTGATGCCATTTAAGTAGTTTGACTGGTTACGCGATCAGCCTTGTCCTACCTACACGAGTAGAGTAAGCCTGAGTATGGTCAGACGTACGTCTAGTAGGAAAGTTTTTAACGGCACTTAATTCAAGTGGAATAATTCCCTTGTTGATCGTCGCTATTATCTCGAGGATCTTTAAGCTATTAAGTTGGCCCGACTTCTAGATCGATCTGCATTCTCTGCTCGCACAGCCACGTCCTACAGTGTGTAATAAGTATAGTAACAGACGGCTCGAAAGGTTAGTCGGCTCGTTCGGTGTAATGATAACAGATTATATCTAGGCCGACGTTTGCCTTTTCTCTTGGCAAAACCACGCGACGCGTCGCGACGCCTAGGCTCAAGTTGGCACTCGAAAAATTCATTAGGAGTCCAAGGAAATTGCTTGGACATTCCTAACCGGAGTTAAACAAGGGCAAAGCCGACCGCTCGAGATTTCATTATCCGATTCAGTTAATTCGAATCGCGAACTAGTAACCTAACGAGATATTAGACCTTGAAACTCAAGTTTCGCGTGTGTCTACACATACGGTTCAATATTGGCAAAGGGGCGGAACGACGACGTTGAAAATTCTGAATGGCAGAAAAAAAGTCATTGGAGCTTCTGTCGGACGGCGAAGACAAATTCCGGGAATTCATTCATAAGGGTGCAAAGGTGGGATCACGTGGTAGTGGGGGGAGGAGGAATGGGGGGGGTTGGTTTTTGCAGGTTTCATCCCTTATGGTAAAGAGTCGCATGTCGCCCTCCGTCGCATGACAAACGACGATGCCACCGACGCCGTCGTACCACCCCCCTGTTCCTCCTCTCTAAAATTGTCAGAGGGCGTAGCGGCGCTGCAAGGGGGTGGAACACGCTCAGGCGCAGATTAAAATATAGATTTTATTGTTTTCCGTCGGGCGTTCACCTACGATTTATACGGCCGTTAGTCACACGCCTCACCCCCAATCATATATCTATAATAATTCATCCCCCGATTTGCCTTTTATGAGATTTCCTATTAGACGTCGCTTCCCAACGAAGGGAACGGACGAATTACATATCTATTCCAAGTCAAACGTGAACGATGCATCATCCCCTCGTGTGGCGGTAGGAACGCGCGGATACGGGTTGACTCAAAAATAAAGGGACGTGTCGGCGCGGCAGCGGGACCGGTTACCCCTTTTAAAAAGTTTAATGAAATCAATACGTTTCTATACGTGGACGTCACGAAGTTATTCGTGTATATACAGATATAGTATATACACGTGGAACGGCGACTCTTTTTTAACGAGCATTAAGTAACGAGCGATGGGATTTTTATCCTTTTGTCTCCTGGGAGGCGGGGGGTGTTACGCAACCCCCCCTGCCATATCTACCCGCATGTCTCGAACCTTCCAGGGGTCACGGATCGCGGATCAAGCCAGTCAGTTTGCACCGCAGCACATCGACCACCTTCAGTTTCATCCATTTGGTCCTCCAGCTTCCTTGTGACCTTCTATGGCGACCCGGGTGACTTTATCCCTCGTGACATCCCCCACATGTCAGGCAGGAGTCAGCCTTCCTTTTTCAGGCTGTGCGGTTTAGGAACTTTTGAAAAAGCGTACGTCTCTGTATTAACGGAGTGGGGATTCGTGTTGTATGCAAATAGGATTGGGTCGACAGTCCCCTGGGGCAAACTCTGAAATTAGAAAAAGAAAGATCTAAAAATGAATTCATGGATATTTTCTGTGTATGGATTCTCTGATTGATACATCATTGTCTAACGGAGGCGATTCAGACTTAACGACGAAGCATCGTGACTCGGTCTGTATTGGGGGAACGAGAAGAGGCCGTTGACCATTTCGTCCCTATCGTCGCGTCGTCCAGACGCTCGACGTCGTCGTCGTCGTCTTTTGTAATAGAATCAACAGTTATTGAAAGGAGTCGCTGCTCCCTTTTACGGCGGTGAGCACAATAAAAGTGGCAGTTTTACAGCCTCACCCTAGCCCCTATAGTGGCTTACTTTTACAGTGTGACTAGCGGGGGCGTTCTAGGTTAACGTTGAACCACGCTACGGCCGGGGGTGGAGGAGCGAGGAGGTGGGTAGAGGCTAAGGGTGAGCTGGGAGGTGGGCAACCTCCTCCAGGAGATCGCGTGCCGAAGGTTACATCGACCGCACTCCGGGAGCAAGCCCCTTGGCTTCCCACTAGCCCTGCCTCGACCTTTTCTCTATCTATCCGTATATTCACCTTCTTATTCTGCTCTTCCTTACATCTCCAGCCCATCCACCTCCAACATCCACCTCCCACCTTCACCTCCAACCTGCACCTTCCTTTACCTTCCGTTTGATTCGCACACAAACGACTTAGCAACCTGCTTGACGCTTCGTGAGTCTCGACTCGACTTAAGCAGACGTGCCTCCTGGCTGTTATCATCATAATAGAAACCACCCTGAGAGACGTCGGCGAAACTGGCTCGTGAAATTACGTCAATTTATTTATGGGCTCCTTATTTCTGTATCTCTCTGGTGAAAGATCATCGCAGTCACCGTAGGTGCTCGGTGAAACTTTTAGAAGCCCCAAAGGCCTGGAGTTTCACTCGTTTCCTTTTACTGCTATCCGATCCTCCGGTTTACGCGGGTCGCGCAAGGACGACGTGTGTTCCGGAGCAGCGGGAAACTCCTAGCGAACGATTGATCGGCTCTCCGCGCTGGAGAGCACTCACTCAATTCTTTTCGATAGGCGAGAGAGATCTAGGCGTTTACGTGCGATACCAACGAACCGACGATAGGGTGGCTGCTCTCGCCCCTCGCCGAGTCTCGAAAGCTCCCTTACACTCGGTCTGCCCTCAGTTTGCGAAGCTTTAAGCTCGATAGGCTGCGCGCCCGGGTTTCTGGGTTCAGGTGAAGCTGCGGATCGACAACGCAGCACTCTCCGTTTTTCCGCAGGTTGATTAACGAGCCTGCATTGTCTCCGGGTTTTGAGCTTTTTTACCCAAAGTTCTCTCTCTCTCTCTCCTCTCTTTCCGCGAGACAGCCAAACCTCCACCACCTAATCCTCCTACGTTCCCGGAAGCTTTTCATCGAGTGCCTCTCTTCTTTCCGGAAATTGAGGAGTTTTTACCAAAGCTCGATGCACAGCAGCGCGAAAGTCCAAACTCAGGCCTGTTAGAGCTTGCGGAAGACAATAGACAAACTGCCAGCTCAATAACGCACCCTCCACTTCATCCTTCCATATCTCCCGTACCTGTTTCGGTTTCACTTGCTCGCGATGGACCCCGATGAATTTTATAAACTCTTAAGAGATTAAGCGACCCACATTGTCTTCTGGCAGGAAACCGTCGCCCTTGGAGATAATACGAGGAAAAGCCATCATCCGCACCCCCATTCCGACTTACAGGAAGCAGCTAGCATCTGGCTATTATTAATTATTGTCGACGTCGGGCCCCGACCCGGTTTCTTCTGATAAATTTCGTGACGCGCTTCCGATACGTACTTCCCCTATTTCCTATCGCCTAAAAACTAAGGAATCAGATACTTTCAAGAATATCCCAGAGACACTCGCTTCTCTTTTTCCCCCCAATCTCATGAAAGCCTAAAAAACCCTTCAGTACCCTTTTCTTTTCCGAACCTACACTGCCATACTGGATGTGTATTATGTGCCTGTAGGTCGAACGTGGGGTAGTTTCGTGCTTGGCATCCACCACCCCCTCTCCGCCCCCTGCCAGAAGGTTTGTTGCTGGTAGCATTTGTAAACTAGTTTTTGATGGTAGCAGGGTAGCACATTGCCAGAACTGCGAGGGTGCAGTAGCGTACACCCTATACCTATAGCCAGCGGCATCCCGAGTTAGGGTAGTTCGACGGTGTGTAAAACTTTTTCTTTTTTTTCTTTTCTTTTTTTTTCATTTCCACCCGACACGAATTTGCCCGAACGCCATCCGGCCAACGAGGAAACAACGAATACTCAACTGGCGGCCACTACATCTAACTCGGCACTGGATGGAGATTCTCACCCTTGTACGAGGGGGGTCGTTACTACGTTTTCCTTCGTGCCAATTCATACCCCCCCCCCCCTCAATGTCCGTGTTCCTCTATACTATATACATGCCCAGGACTTTTTTCCCCCTAGTACTTCGTATCGTGTCCCTTTTTCCCATAAGGGCTGAACGGCGCTTTAACAGACTTTGGATTCGGTTAATCCAGCATTAAATGGAAAGACACGTTTGACACAGTTGAAAAACGCCTGGAATACCAGACGCCTATGTAAATCTACGTAGAGCCCCCGCTCCTCTCTCTCTCTCTCCCGCTCATGTCTATATTTCCACACACGATTTCACCCCACTTGC
Source organism: Calameuta pallipes (assembly GCA_030142375.1). Taxonomy (NCBI): domain Eukaryota; kingdom Metazoa; phylum Arthropoda; class Insecta; order Hymenoptera; family Cephidae; genus Calameuta; species Calameuta pallipes. The sequence continues at coordinate 1,051,501 of JARQSW010000408.1, forward strand.
TCCACGTGTGTACTTATACCCATTTATACGTATGCACAAGAGATCCACCACTCACACGTGAGTCTACTGCAATGTCTCGTAAATGCAAACAAACACATGGGATGAATTCACGTATACGCTATCTGGCCAGTAGCCAACTAGATATGGACATGTATGAACTCGGTCCGTTCTCGTATTAGTGTTTTTCTGTATATACGTATTCCAAGAGTATATAGGAGGTTCTCTGCGTATATTTATGTGTACACATATGTATGTACATCCATGTGTGTAGATATGCCTGTGAGAAAGGGCTGCCATGGATTTCTGTTTGTGTTTGCCCGGAGAGTAGAAGCTGCCGCGTAATTGGCTCGAAAAGCAACCCCCGCACCAGAAAAAAAAAAGGGACGATTTACTGTTTCTTGAAGGTTCCTCGGCCCTTTTTCTTCTTCCATTTTCCGTAGTTTCTTTGGATTTGTGGAACCCTGCGGGACAAGTGGGTTTTTCAAAAATTCTCTAATTACATTATCGAAGCACCCTTGTGAGTACTACGCTTGATCGAACGATTCTTCCGGTTCATTCAATAAGATTGCTTCGAAATTTACATGAAACATGGCTTTGGTTCTAATAGCAGCGGCTTATACAGTATTGATAACAAATTTTCTTCACATGCACATAGAGTGCATATGAGGTCACGTCGTTTCTTTGCGTTACTTTGGAAAATTCACGTATCGCATTGGAAATTTATCTTTACTGGGAAATTCAGACGGAAATTGGGCAAGGCGAGCTACTAGTCGGTATAGCAAAAATTTTCTTGAATCTTATTATTTTTTTTTTTGTCTTAAAAAATTGCTACCTTAGACTGAAGTAGTGTCTGGAGCTGTGAGATGCAGGCTGGCGACCCGAAGCCACCAAAAGCATCCAGACAAGAACCAGTAGCACTTAGCTACTCACGAAATACGATGGGAAAGTAAATACGAGAGGTAAAGCGCAAAGGGGGTCGAAGGGGTGGCGAAAGGGGACGAAAGGGGCTGGAAGCGAGGTGTCCGTTTCCACGTGAGAAAGATGAGAGAATCGGGAGGGGCCAGGGTGGGGGGCGCTACTCGACGGTCTTGATTTATCGGCGGATGGCGTGATACCGCGGATAAATGCGGCGGCGATCGAAAACAAATGCCAGTGAGATTGTTATAAATGCTGGCTTTTCGAAAGGTCGAGAGGTGAATCTCCGTAGGGCTGAGAAATAGACTTTTCCCTCGTGCTACGGGTACCAATAATCATACCCTTTTCATCCCCGGATAAGTTGAAAAGTAAAAAGCCACACGGACCTCACGTGTGTGGGTTCCGGAAGAAAAGTTTTCCTCTTGTCCGCGGATATGTAGATTCGCGGTGACGTAGGAGGCAGAGGCGAGAGGGGAGAAGAGTATAACTATAGCGTAACACACGACCCCGGCTGAATATCATTAACATCTCGCATGCTTGCCAACCGCGGAAAATTGCAACGTGCAAAAAAGCAATTTTGCTCATTCACTCGAGAACACAATTGCGGCGAGAGGCTGAAAAGAAACGATCTTTGTCTAGGTTAGCAAACGGCCAACCGGCATGCCGGACCAATTTGCCTTTTCCAGTTATTTCTCGATGGAAGCTGCAAGCGATAAATGAAATTTCGAAAAAAAAATGAAAAAAAATTAAAACCCGTCGCGCGGAGTCTGTTTATAGTCGTATCCAGTCCTCGGATGTTGATTGGAGGAGAAGCGACGTCCTATCGTTGAATCGGCTGAACCCTCGGAACTTATTTACCGGGTTCGGATTCTTGACTTTCTTCAGGAAATCCAGATGATCCTGGTTGCGCTTCGTGAAACCCAGGCTGCATCTCGGGGTGCATTATGATGCAGCATCCTGAGGGAGCAGAGTGGGTTGAAAATTCACGAGGCACCTTAGCCGTCCCAATCTCATCCGCGTCATGGCTCCTTAATCGACTAGGATCAAGGATCCTCGAGGTACCAATCGTTTTTCCGATAACAGGTAAAACCAGCGATATTCGGCGACCCACTCGAGAATTTCTCTAACAGGGTTGCCAACGGTACCGCTCGAGGAGACGATGGAGGACGGGATGATATCAGCAGCTATCTTTTCTCAATCTCGCAGCATCACCTGGAATCACAGCCTCCTTAGTACCTACCGGGACCGAGCTGGGCTGCATATTTTTTTTAATAAATCTCACCGAGTTTTAATAAAAGGTGCTCACTGAAGAAAATTGTTCGGGGAGACGGAGGGGGGCTCCGTTCTCTCCGGGATGAAAGGGGATGAAAGGGGATGCTGGTAGGAGAAGATTTTTCTCTGAGAACTGGAGGATCTGGAGAAGGGAGAGAAAACTATAGAGAGACTACGTAGGGTGGTGGTGTTAACCAGGCAGCTACGAGACGGGCTTAATTTTGTATGGGACGGTTCTTGAACAATGCTCTATTGTTTCATATGCTTAAATAAGATACTTCAATGAAAAAGTATAGTCAGCTCCCCCATGCGGTTTTACATGCGACCCTTTCCGAGATGCTCTACTTTCGCATTCCCTGAAAGCCGATTCATTTTTAAATATCAAATAATTATTGCACGAGCCTTTCTGCGTGTTCCTTAATATTTTCTCTCTTCTTTCCGTCTCTCTTTATCTCATTATTCGTTAACTACACGTAAAGTTACAGAAATTCATTAGCACACTGGTTTGCCGGGCAGGACACGGATTAGGGCACGTTTCCGAAACTAAATTTCTAATCGGAGAAAAACGGATGTTCGAATTAATCTTGGCTGGGAGCCTTGGCGCTTGACTTGAACTTTGTCCCGGATGTGACGTCACACATCCGGCTTTCTCGAACTAAGTTAGACCAGCTACCTCCAGTCCGAACTATATTGTGGTTCCTTCCATCCAGAGTTGTAGGTACCTTCCACTATTACTACAAGACTACTACCGCCAATACTGATGTACAAGTATCGTTAGTATTCGATACTACTACTACTACACCCACTAAGGTTAGTATAGTGCAACCCTTGTAGAGGCGTACGATAAGATCCTTGAAACCCACGAGCGTAATTATCAACCGCAAAACAAGCCTAAGGACCAAGACATTCTGATTCGCACATTAATTAATACAAGGGGTGTTTTGTGTCACCGGCGAACCCCGATGGGGACCTCGAGATTGAAAGACAGCCGAGTAGATGTCGAGTGCACACGAGAGTAGCCGAGAGCACCCGAAGTGGGTCTTCTCTCTGTGTACCCTCGTCCTTAGGTTTCCTCTCCACCTTCGCGACGTACTTCTGAACTCCGCAACTCCTCCAGGTCTCCAGGTAGAAGCTTCCACTTGGAGCTTTCTCGAGGGTCACTTTCGAACAATATTTTATTTTCCTCCCTCCCACGCTCCCTTTAACCATTAGCCATTAAGCACTCGGCTGTATACGCAATTTAAATCTTTATTGTCCAGCAACTGAGCAATAACAAGCAATTCAATTTGAGCTGATCTAAATATACCTTTTAAATGTCTCCGTCGATACTGTTCGCGAATTCGTTCGATACGTTAACCGTGCGGTATAATTGAGCTAAGCCAGCCTGGAATCGCGATATAATCAATTTTCATTTTGGAGGCGCCATTTAAATTGCCATTGGGGGTAGCTGCATATTGGCTGGACCTGATCTGCATTCATCCAGTCTCACCGTTGCCATTCGATACTGTATGCTATAATATCATTAGTGGTGGATATAGAATTTGACAAAGTGAAGGAGTGGGGGATGATAAGAGAGTGGGGGGTGATAAGGGAGCCAACCAGTGATACGATCCAGGGTAGAGTCACTGTAGTTAATTACTTTCAGAAGGGATTGCCAATTCCTTTCGGTTTATTCCTCGGAATTTCCGCCTACGGTATCCGGAGAACTTTTTATGGGAGGCTACGTTTTTTAAGGGGGCTGTCGATGGGCTTTGAAAAAAATTTCATCGGGGGTCTTACCAGCATCGTTATATTTCTTTCGCTTCGGCACTGACCCCGATGAAGAGGGTATCGAGTTGTAGGCGTGAAAAAAAAAACGTTTTATTTGACTTAATTGCCACGTTAAAGGGAATGCCCTGTAGTAGTGGCGAAGGTCGGCGAAAGGTTAAGTCAAGGGTAGAAAACGGGGAGGACCAGTTCCAATTTCCTCATCTCGTTTCCTACAACGCAGACGCACTGCTCTCTCTCTCTCTCTTTCTCTCTCTCTCTCTCTCTGATATCTTTTAATTTTTTTCTTTGTCTGTTTTTTCATCCCCCCTCGTTCTGTCTTCAGTGTCCCGCGGCGATACACATACACACATACTGCACGGGATCATCAAGCGATTCGTAATGTGGACTGAGGGAATATTTGTATTGCAAATAGTCGCCTGGACTGTCCGTCTGTTTGCAAAGCACGGAACCGGAAACGTAATCGCGGAATACGATAGAGCACCGTCCTGACTCCAGCGAATTCCGTACTCGTTAGGATCCTCTTATTTTTCTCTAGTCGACCATACAGTCCTTTGAAAGAGGCAAGATCAGAAAGAAGAACAAGAGGTGGTTGTGGTGGTGGTTGTGGTGGAGGTGGTTGTTACCGTGAAAGTAGATCGCATGTAAAGTGTGAAACCAGAACGGTACGTCTCGACTGAACGGCCCTGTATAATTACTATATTCAAAGTACGTACCAGAAATGGGGAATTGCTGATAACCCAGTCGCGATAATTTCAGCGAGTCTCATCACTCGCACGAAATCCATTTTGAATCCTTCCCCTGAAACCCAACGAAGCAGCCGCCGTTCGGAGGAGGCACAATCGTTAGAGGCGTTTTCTTTCGTTTTTTGTTACTTCGTTCACATGCGTACTGCACTCGATATTTCTTTGCGTGCAAACTGCCTGCTACGAGATTGCATCTCTGCCCCGGTCGGTACAAGGTAATGGCTCAGTCCTATTGAAACTGGAACCCTCCGCCTGTAAACTGAGAACGAGCGATATTGGAGTAACGCAACACGCTTGGCAAGCCAATAATTACAGCGCAGAATAGACTGCTAGAGATACGTACTATACATAGGTACACTGTTGAATTTCGGCCGAACTCGTGAACCATCTCTACGATTATGATTAACCCCTCGATATTCATTTCCGTGGTTCAGTGCACGATGATGGTGGTAGTGGTGGTGGTGGTGGTGGTGGTGGAGGAGGAATATCACTGAAGGATAGTAGACCAGGTGAATTAGAGGGAGAAACAATGAATTCACTGGTATGAGCTGTCTCTCTGAATTCTGACAAGTGAGACTTGATCAGCAAATTTTCAAAAGTTAAACCCGCCCTGAACGAAGCCAACCGAATGTTTGAATGATGCTGATGCGCGCGTTGCTGTCGCTGCAACTGTTGCTGCTGCTGACTAATCAGCAAAGTATTATACGTTGCTCGCTAGTAATTTTCAGATGGACCTTCAAGAATTGCCAGGTGAGACTATTGAGCGTGCCTGATTTCACGTCGAATATTAGACTATTAGCAGGGAGCATTGTGTTTCTGGTCTAGCCAGCAATACGTCGACGCTTTGTATTGACCACAAAATGGCAATAATGAAGCAAGGCCACCGGCAGCGCCTCCATCGTACCTGGGCTTAGCTGCCGTCAACATTGACTGACGCTTTATATCTGTATATGATACTGGCGTATTATACGTACAGCAGGGACCTTCCAGCACGATCGCTACTCCGACACTTCAGCCCAGGCTTCGCTTTTACCAATAACCATGGCTGAACTTGCGTCCAGTATCCCCGGCGCCCTTACGAACTCAGGCAATATGCCATCTTCGTCCTCTGACCCTGCGGGGTTCCTATTGTCGGGTTCTTCGCAAGGTCGAAGTCCGATTATGTCCCCAAGCCAATACCTCTGCCGTCTAGTTTGCATTCACCAGCCAAACGGCCATTCGCGGTCTGCCGAGCATTGTTTTGGGACGGGGTTTACCGACGGGTGGGTAAGAGCCCGGGGGGTGGCGGAAGGGGTGCTGTATACCAGCAAGGGGAGGAGAAGTTCAAACCAAGAAGACCCAGTCCATGCTGAATTCAGGATGAAAGGCAGGGACACGGGCACCTCTGCTTCCTCCTGCTCTACCTCCTCCTTCTTCGACCTCTGACCCTCCCTGCTCCTATCTAGAAAGGAGCAACGCTCCAATCGAATTGGTACCTACCTCAGGACTTCACTGGAAGCATCTTCTACGTTGCTCAGGGTACTAACGTCTCCCGTGTACTCTGTTTTCGTTATTCCCTTTTCGAAGGCCTGCCTTCTCGCGTCAAAGAGATACTGAGCGAGTTGCAGTTTTATCTGGAAATCCATCCCAGTCAAGCACAAGGAAATCAACTTCGCCTTACTGACATCCGGAATAAAATGAATTCTCGGCAAGTGTGTACGTTGAGCGTGTAGTTGTTCAGCCAGCTCCCGAAAGAGGTCGCAAGTATCTGCGTCTTCTCGAGTCTTAAGTTCCGTCAGGGCAAAGCGAACGCGCCGTCCGGATGCGAACGCTTTTATACATATTTATGAAATGCAAGGGTGCAGTAGTGCAGTCTTATTGTATTTCAGTGGCTATATGGCCAGTTGCTCCCGACTTGAAGAAGACGTCGCTTTTATTCATCCGGGTGGCGGAACGAGAGCGGACGACGAGGGGGCGGATATTATCATCTGCATTTTAGAGCGAGGCAAAGACTAAGGGTTGAACGTGAAAATGTTTCCACGAGGTGGGCGGGTGCACACGTAACACGTAGACCTTCGCCGAGGTAGGGTCGAAGTGGGTACTCACCCTGGATAAGAATGATCGTCGGACCTGCAGACTACGTACCAACTACGCACCCCCGTTTCTACCCCTTTAACTCGCCCGGCATTTCCCTTGGCTTGCCGATTAGCAAAGGCTCGCGTGCGGTAAGGTAAAACGTCGTGAAAACTACCCCTATCCAATTAAGTCATCATCCAGCCAGCTCCGTCGACCGTAGAGCCTCAAAAAGCGACTTCCTCTCGTTAGTCAACCGGTGCCTTCCTGAATGTCCTGAATGTCCTGAATTCCCTATGAGCTTGCTCGCGACCCTGAATTCCGCCCTTGTCCTAGAGTGCATAATTATAATACCGTTGCCCAGTCCAAGTTAGTCTTCCTATCGATCGACCAATTTTCTTCTCCTCATCTTTCCGCTTGATAGCCGGAAGAGGAAGTTTCGGGTGGCTGCGCGAGACAGTCCTGCGGCTTCTGGATGAAGTCAGGAAGTAGCCTGTAGCTCGCGGACCAACGCGCTGACCAGGGAGAATTAGTTGGAACTAGTTGGAAGGAGGTATAACTATCATGGGTTAGTTTGGTTTCTAGTTAGCCGCTTTTGGAGCGACCTTCTCATTCACGATCCAGCAGTAGGAGATAGTGCAAGGATGAGAGAGGAGAATCTTCTCTGGTCTAACCTGGCGTAACGCTGCTACCCCTTCTACGGTACATAGAGATATAGGTAGCATCGAAAACTCTGCGGGAGAATTCGTAACTAGCGTAGAATCGCTTTATGATTCTAGCCACTGCGTAAGCGATTCGCCCAGGAGACCCTCTGGAAATTGTCTGAAGAATCGCGCTAGTCCGCCCGGAGTCACGCGAACCGGAAACGGACTTTGGCCAGACCGAAGATTACGCGCTGCAGATCGGTCTTGGCTGGCCTAAGAGAGATGGAAAATAACTCGGAAAACGAAGGGGTAGAACTTTCGTGGCTGAACGAATGTATCCAACGTGTCTAGAGACACGGCGTAGCCACCGGGACGCTAACGGCTGGCTAGGCTGTGAGCTAAACCCCTGGTTCCATTATGCGGACCTTACGAATTCAATCTTGAATGTAGGATCACACGCGGTAGCATCCCATGCCAAAGAGAAAATCGCGAACGCTCTGCGAATTTGTTATACCTTGATACAAACAGCCGGGCCAAATATACATTATTTATCGGGATAACGTCGAAAACGATATATTCACCCAGATAGGGTAGAAGAGGAGAAACACTCTTTTCGGATGTTGCTTAACCGAACTGTACAAACCAATTTCGAGTATCGCTAGTGCAGAGATGTAAAGGAAAGAAAGAAAGAAGAATTTCTTCAAGAATAATTCAATAAAGATTCCGATAAGGGAATCGAATTTTTATAAGGACCGAAGGGTGTGAGACGCCACTTTGTCGTCACTGCTGGATGTTAAAGAGACTGAATGCGAAAACCAAGGGATGCGAATGCTCCGGTCCAAGTGCTTGCTGCGTGGCCCTTGATTTTCTTATCTTTTTAATATCCCTGGCTTGAATTAATTTTATTTCTTATCTTATTTATTTTTTGCTGGATATTTTTCAAGACCCGTTGATAAGGGGATGTGGGACGCCAGGAGGCAGCAGCCAGCACCACCTTGGTAGTCGATAGCTAGAAGAGCAGGCAGGCAGCGAGCGCAGGGATCTATAGCGCAGGAGTGAGAGAGCTGGAAGGTGGGAAGGTGGGAAGGTGGGAAGGTGGGAAGGAACCTGGAGAACCACCCTCATAAATATTCACGATGAAATCTACCCCTCGATAATAACGGGCCCCGAAATATACGAGAGCCCGCTATCTGATGGGGTGGCACAGCGTACGGGGCAGGAGCGCCGCCCTTGTCTACCTCACTAGCTCGCGTAACGCACACAGCTTGCCAGCCTCACCTTAAACCACCCCTATTCCCCTATTCCCCTATTCTCTAGCATCTACCACCCCCTTTCTCAACCTCCCCCTATTGCCGATATGGATGCTCGCACCTATACGTGAACTCTGGAAACTCACCTAATCCCGACCGTAGCACCTCGTACTCCCCCTAACCCACCATGTGGAGTCTATATAGGACATTTTCTCACTCCAGATATCAGGTATTTCCCTTTTATTATATTTTTTCTTTTTTTTTATATATATTTTTTTTTTTCTTTCGTGAAATCCAAATCGATTTACCGTCTTCGACGCTTCCTTGTCTAGCACGTACTAGTTTCACGTTGAAATATATCGCATCGGCTTCGTATTACCAACGAAGATTGCGCCAAAGAGAATTGTAGTCCAGCCGAATTTCAAACAAAGTTCCGAATCTCCCCGAGTCACGTTCGTCGAATGTCGAAGCGGAGCCGCCGACGCTCGCAGCCAAGAAGAAGACGTCGCGACGGTGGCATATCGAACAGTCGAGAGTTCCTGTTGCGTTCCAAAAGGAATCAGACGAGGTCACGAACTTTCCAGCATGTTTTCTAAGATAAGCCATCCGAGTTGCAGGAAGATTGGTACGCGTGAAAATTCTTGATCTTCTCGACCTCCCTCCAGCCTCTTCTATGACAATTTGTCAGGTTCATTTGACAGTAATGGAACATCCAATTTTACGGACGAATGTGACTCTCCATTCAGGGAAGCTGTAACCCAAAGTATCATTCAATTCCTGAACAAAGAGTCAAAGGGAAATGTGTAGGACTTCCGAGTGTCGAACAAATGTCATAGCTGGACCAGCACATAGTTATCTGGGAAGCATTATAGAGTGTAGAAACGGTTCATGTGCCGGAGCAGCTAGTGGCGCTGTCTGCGATCTACCACTAGTCAAGGTGGTGGTGGTGGTGGTGGTGGTGGTGGTGGCTGAGTGGGTGGTGGTGGTGGTGGTGGTTCTGCTGCTGCTGGTAGAGCGAGAAGAGGAAGGAAGCAGAACGGAATTAGAGGGTGTGTAGAAATTGGACGGTTGAAGAGAGGGGAGGAGAGAAAGCTGACAGCCAAAGGAATAGCCCGCTCGTGTTTGCCATCCCTGGAACAACTTCCAGACATTTTTACCAATTTACTCCTTAGTAGAGGCTACAAGCTGTTCCACTAATTGTAAGAGAGCGAGGTACCATCAACCCTTAGGAAAGCAACGCCCTTGCGTCGCCTCCAGACAAAACACGCAGATGCCTATATACGGTGTAACGTATTTTCTTAACTCGACACCGATAACGGAAATCCAAAATCTAACCTGCGTCACCTTCGACCGTCCAGCCAGCCAATTCTTTTTTCACTGGGAACCGACTAGCCGATACGACCTGGGAGTTCAGCAGTCTCAACTTTGCCAAAACGAGAGCTCTGACCTATGACCTATCGGAAGAGACAAAACAGTGGCTTAGCTGATCCTGTCGATTTTTGGGGTCGCGCAAAATCGAGAAACCCAATCGGCAGGATCGGCAGGAACGGAGCAAGATCGACATTGCATCCACTGAGCGATGCGCTCTTTGCTGTTCCTGTGTATTTCGGGGTTTCCTGTAAAATGGCTGAAAACGAGGGTGAGTAATTGCGCGAAGCATTTGGAATTTACAAGAGAGCCTCAAATGCAGCTAGGACGAATCTACTGGACCTGGACGAATCGTTCGCCATTCCGGAATGTCCAGCTGCTGGAAATTCAGCCGTGGTCTGCCCGCTAATTAGTCGCGGTGGGTCGACCTGGTCTACCATGTAGTCCACACATTCCCACATGCTGTATTGCGCGTGCATATTTTTCCACGCATCCTTTTCTACGACTGGTCGATACGGCTTGGAGAATGTTTACGTATGCATTTGGAAACGCGATACCTGTGCTACTTTGCACTAAACTATAGAGATAAATTCTGATCTGCTTTTTTCATCTTACGTACCTTCTGGCATAGATTACGCAATGTATATTCGAAAAATCTTATTGATTTTTTAATTTAATTCCATTCGGAATTTATACTTGTATTCTTGGACCACCCAGTGGAAACTATAAAGTATATTCAATCTCGACTGATATTTTCATCTTGGTGCCTTTTCGGAGTTGATATTCCTTATCATAGGAGGTGGAGGCTGTTTTGCTCCTGACCCGCTCCGGAGCAGGACCGTGTTTATCCAGGTCGAGCCGGAAGGATGTCACTTAGAATTGAGAACTTTCGTCCCTTTTTGTTCCCTCTATGGTTCTTTTTATTTATTTACTTTCTTTTATCTCAATTCAACTGTCCCTACCTTTTCCAAATTCTATCCAAAGCATCTCCCCGCTGCCTGCACGCATGCTGGACCGTTATCACCAAACTTTCCTGGCGATAGAGAAATCTCTACAGGCAAACAGTTACGTTTGTCTTTCAATTTGCACGGAGCTACACAAGAAAGGCGTAACAACACCCTTCGACAAATTTCCGACCCTTGCCAGGGGGTGAAACCCAAGAAAATCATTCCTAGCAGCAATACGCGTACCCAGTCGTTTCATAGGAATACAAGATACCTGTCTGGAATCTCTGCTTCGAAGATTCCTCGCGCAGATCATTACCAGGATGCGTTCCAGCAGTTTTCTCAATCTCTATCATCTGGATCTTTGTCGTTTGGGATAATTAAGGACGCTGTTCTCGTCCTCCCATTTGGCCTGGGTGCAAACGAACTTCAGGAAGACCATGTCTAAGAGAGAAGTCTATAACAGGAAGCATTCGTTGCTACGAGTACCGGTACGACCAGCAGTCCTAGAGACAAAGAGAAGACGGGTAGCTAGAAAGATAGGTAGCTGGAGCTTTCAGAGTTTCCGAGAGAGAGACTCTCTAGTGGCTCTCGGTCGAATTAGGCACTCTAGCCGTCGTTCGCCTCCTCGCCCTGGGACATCGTTACACGCCGAGGACATTTTCTCCGGTTCTGCCACAGAACAAAAAGCCCCGAAGAACACTGGAGAAACTACAACGCGTTGCGCTGCCGCTTGCCGCTGCTGCTGATTTCCAGTAGCTGGCAGTACGCGGCGTGCACGGCAATGGAGCAAAAGCAGTCGCGACGGTGCTAGACAGGAAGTAGGACGGCAATGGCAAAAGCTGAGGTTGTTCAGGAAACAGCGACAGGACGACTATGGAAACTGTCGTATCGCACAAACCGGATGATTATAGCTAACGCGTCTTGCGCTTCGGTGCAGACCTACGTCTCCATTTTTCATCCCCTATTCATTCCCATATTGCACCGACTCCTTTAGGATGTATTCGAAAATGTGAATACCGTGCAAAACGCTACTGTTGATTTTTCTTAGCTTGGCCCAGTTCAGCCTTGGATGACTCTCCAGGATGGTCTCAGGGTGCAAGGGACGTAGGGGTAGGTTGGTCGCAAGTATGGAGGGTAGGAAGTGAGCCTGAGAGAACACCAGGGCAAAACACAAAACATGATACAGACCGGGCTCCGGAAACTAAGCTCAGCTTCTTGCCTGGGCACCTCGGTCACGTTACCGGGTGGGACAAAACCACGGGCTGTCATAGTAAATACTCTGGCAGGCGCCCTTTGCCCCCTCTACGTTTCTCTCTCGTTCTTGGTGTGTGCATAGACCAGGGCCGTAACACGACGGGCAAATTACTGCGGTATACTAAACGATACCAGCCCGCATTAATTAACCCTTCGATTACGGGCGCCGCGGCGCGCCGCTTCGAGCGGGGCACTCCGATTCCGGAAATCCTGCCGGATCGCCATCGGCCCCTCCCTGCCGAATTCCATTCCAAAAAGAGAGGGAGATAGTTTCACCCGTTTTGGGATAGTATCTCTTGCTCCCTATGCTTTCGCTTCTCTGCCAGAGGCAATTCCAGGGGTTGTTGCGTTGCTTACAGTGAAAACCGCCCTAAACTATTTCGATTCTCTTTTACCTCCGATCGTATTTCCACTGCGGGATGGAAGACGACGACCGAGTGAACGAACTTCGCTCCGATGAAACTTCGGGAATCAGAATTCATTTTGACTTCTTTTCTTATAATTCTTTATACAGATATAGGAAAGACTGTGATATTAGCATTGAGCTCGTGGCGAAGATCTGGACGTTAAAACTTCAAGGCGGACGGAACGTTTTCAGGTAGCCAAAGGAGTTACGAGTGGAATAACCTTGTTTCAGCAGAGATGGGACAGAGACTCCGGAGAAGAAATCTCTTTTCTTTTTTTTTTGGTGCAATTCGAAGAGAATCGGAAGAGGGCGCTTGCATTGCTAAGCGCACCAGTGAATTTGGATGGAGATAGAAAAAGAGAGAGACGAAGAGTAGAAAAAAAAATAGTTTGAAATTCTCGTACGCCATTTTCTTTTTATTTTTTTTTTCCTAATCTCGTGGGACAAACCTCATAAGAAAGAAACTGACTCTGGTATCCATGTGCGCGCGCGTTTCACTGCAACGCGCTACCTACTCCCGCTGCATGGATTTTATCGTGCCGTAATTCGAAATTGCATGTCCTTCGACGTTATAAAAATGGCCGAGCGGTTGTAAAGGGACGGCGCGTAGAAAGAGACAAAAGGTTAGAGAAGGCAGAATGAATAGGGAGACGAGGGGAAAAGAGAGAGAGAGAAAATTGACAGGTATTCCATGTATCTCGTCTCGTATCAATCCCTTTGCCATCCTCCCTGCCACTTGATAAGGATTGCAGTAGAGCTAGGAAATAGGTTTTGTACCTTCGTGTGCTCGAAGGTTTCGTGGCCTCTCGGTTTTACGTTTCCCGCACTATACGTAACTAGTCCGTAATTAAGCGGACGATACCGTAATTAACGGAACGATGAAATTGCTAGGGCCGACCTCTCGCGTCCTTTTTATGAACTCATTTATTTTCCTGGTTCTCCCTCTCTCTCTCCTTGTTTTTTTGTTTTCTCTCTCCCATCCACACGATTCCCAACCACCGGTACCCTCAGTGGGCCCCGACACCACCGAATTCGGATCCATCTCTACGGTCCTGAGAACCTTCGTCCTCTCGTCAAGATTCTAAGGGCTCGCGAAACGACCACGTAATGCTAAACTCATTTCCTTCGATTTCCACCTTTTCCCGGTTCACAATGTTCCCACATGGGTTAACGTGTAGAGATTTCACATTCACGGGTTTCCCTATATTCCGGACTAGTTGGAAAAACCTGTTTCCCTGAGATAGTTGAATACTCGGATTACCTTGGCTCGACTCAAAGTCGAAGTAGCGAGGCAGGATCGGGTACCAACCTATAGTTATCTCTACACATGGAGTAATCTAGCTATAGGGGTGAGAGGAGGGACAGGGGTGGAAATCCTAGTAAGGGATGAGTAGGTTGGACTGGTGTTCATTTCATGGGCCGTCAGCTCGTGTCAGTCCAATGTCGCAGGGCGTGATTTTTCTCTGCGAATTTCGGTCTGTTTAATGGAGATCCTATATCCTGATCCCATCCTCTTCTGTAGGACGAAAGGGGGGCGACGGTGGACGAACGAGTGAAGGATCTCACCTCCGTTCCTCCCTCCGGACCCTCTCGCTGATCTTACTCCTTTTTTTTCTTCCTCTTCTTCTTTCATCCAGTGGTCGGAGGTAGACGCTGTGAATCAGCTGGAATTGTTTTTCGACCTCATTGGCTTGTACACTAATAGATATTGCGTTCTGTCTATCAGGATCCTCCTAGTTTTCCACGGATCCACTCTCGCTACGGTAAGCGGGTGAAAACCTTCCATCGAAACTAAGTAACCGATCTATCTATATATCTGGACGCGAAGTGGATTGCGGCGAGCGGTGAAAATAGACGGGAAAATAATTGTCAAGGAATCGCTCAATTTGTAGCCTCAAAATTAAGGGCTATCGGGATGCCATTACAATTTCGAGATATTCCTATTTTGGTAAAAGGAAGAAAAAAAAATATCAAGTCACGTATTATACACGTTAACCCGCGTTTCGTTAAATGGGAAATTTTCTCCAGTCCTCCTGGGAATCCGTTTGACTTCGATTTTACCAGGTTAAATTTCATTGATTGCAGGTAATATCTTCGAATTGGATGTACTACGTATACCGCGGGTTTGGTTAGGGGGAGTGAAAGGGGAGAAAATTTGTTCAACGGGGTAATTTCCTCGGGGTGTTTCGCGGTGCTCGGAGATGTTCCTGGGTAGTCTGGGGGTATTCCGGGGGGAGGGGGAGGGTCTGTCGTAATCGAGAATCCAAGCCAATACCATTCGGTGGATTCGTGGGACAATTTCCTAAAAGGCCGAACACAGGGTGTATCATACGATTTACTCAAAGCACAGCCGACGTGCGACCTGATTTCGTTCGATACAATAGCCAGTTCGCTGGTAAGTTGTGCCCTGACCTCTTTGAAAGCGTCGTGAGGTCAACGCACGAGACTACCCACTCCCAGCGCCTTCCCCCACCGCCCCCCTATTCCATCCTAGCAATTACTTCTTAATTATCATGTCTCCGGCTTGACGGATTATGCCAGGTTCGAAGCCATTGTTACCCGTTATACTGACGCGATGCACCGAGGTATTGTTTTCCTGGCCGATATGCAGTTGCTCGATGCAGCGATAATGATAAACTGCATTCTCGACGAAATCTCGTTAAGTCCTGCAATCTGCAGGGCCAAATCACGGGACGCAGCCAGACGAGATGGTTTTCGTGACGGAGCGTGCGAACTGGTGAAAAAAAAAAGAAAATGTTCGACTGGTCACACGCTCGATCGACTATTAAAACTTCTGAAATCGACGCCGCAGTAAAAAGAAGAGATCGAGATATTTCCGGCACCCGCAAGATTCTATGCCATTACGTGTTCCCACTCCTCTATATCCCGGGCCGGATCTCCATTTTCCTCCTTGTAGACTCTAGGTTAGATATTCTCTGTGGACGCGGTATATGAGTTTCCTGCAACACGTGCGCAAACTCAGCCATTCCGTAAGTATACAGGGTGTCTCTCGCTGCAATCAGCATCGACCTTCCTAGAACCGAGCTTGTTTCGGCAGACACGCCATTCCGAGTGGAAGTTAGCCGAACGTCAGAATTGCTGGGCTGTCTGCAATTTTGCATCCAGCCTGGAAGGAGTCGCCTGGTAAGTCCTGAGCGCAGGATGATTGAGGTGGAGGAGAAACCCGATGAATTTTCCAGTTGGCCAGCGGGCCGAGTTCAATCGAAATTTTAGGGCTAGTCAGGTCAGAGGGGACCCAGGATAGGAACTGGGGGAGGCTGGATGGTCCTGAGGTCAGTTGGGAGCAGTGAGCTTGCTCTTTATTGCCTGGAACATCGAGGACTCGTTCGACCAAGTGGCAGCGACCTCATGACTGCCTTGGCAGCCTAGTAGGAGCGGCAACGCAATGCTCTAAAGTTTCGTATTTTATCGCTCTTGGCAAGATATTTAATTTTTCTTCTGGGAGCGCCTTTACAGTGATCGCCTTTCCGCTCGTTTCATGGAAACAGAGAAAAGTCGCTTGCAACTGTCCTTTAGAACGATTTTCTAGGAGTCCGGCTGTATTCTGGAAGGACCCGAGCCACGAGGACTTGGGACTCCAGGAGAGTTCAGGTTACGGGACAATCCGCTCTCTGCTCTCTGTAGCATCTCGACTCTTTACGAGCCAAGTTCGATCGATCCTTGTGTCCTCTTGATGGGAAATTCTCGAAGGGAAGTGGAATACGGCTCCCTATCCTGGGAATTCTTGACCTATTGTCCCTTCTCTCGAGTAATATTGTTATAATTGAATCGCACGCGTGACACGCGTGAAACGGCCGGGAGAAGAAAGTGCGCTGAAAATGGGCGAGAAAAATTGCTGGTAAAGAAGAGAAGCTTTCCTATCCTTCCCGGAAAAGGGGTGGCCGTAGGGTCAGACGTGGAGGGGGTGTCTCAGAAAATCAATAGACGCGTTCAAGTCGCGTGCGGTTAAGTGACTGAGAAATTAATATCTCAATGGGGGGTTGTGGTTCCTCGAATTCTAAGTGTTCCTTGAGAAAATATATATTGGACTTGTGTTGCTGCAACTTTGATACTTTTTTCTTTTTGGACGTCAGATGACAACTGTATCACCGATCGGTGGTCGAGTCTTGGTAGAGACCAACCGAAGAATGGCTAAGGAAAATTGTAAAGGTGTCGCGTAACCAGCTGAAACGAGAAAATCGGCTTTTCCTTTGGATAACGGAAATGACAGAGACTGGAGGACGCGCGCAATTTAGTGGCAATCAACCTGCTGAAGTATTTGTGCTTCTCCAGGGAGTTTCCGAATCTCCCATTTATTCATTGTCGTAGAAAAATTACAGCGAATATCTTGCTAGAGTTTATAAATTCGTCGAGGGTGAGAGAATCAGGAAAGGGCGGAGCGCGGAGAAAACTTGGGAGAGCTGAGCGCTTTAAAAAAAAAATACAATTTCGAAAATTGTCTTTGACAGGATTTGATGAATGCCGGGGAAAAAAAATTAATGTGACGTATGTATCGAAAAAAACGCTCGCGCAAAATTCGAAGGGTTGAAAGTCAATAGAGAGAAAAGAGGCAAGGGTGGAAAATCGTCACTCGTCCTACCCCCTAACGAAAAATTCAAGGGGTGATTCGCTCCTAAAACTTTTCTCTTGCCATCCGTCCCGGATGGAGAAGCACTGCGCCGGGAGGAAGGATCGAAGGGTTATTTCTTGGCAGGGAGCAGCATTCGAGAGACGAAGGCACTGGGGTGGCTTGGACGTATTTGTATTTCCTCGAAGGGATGAACAAAGGGTATCTCTCGGATGCCGTCTGCCGTATCTTCGGAAACTTTTAATATCTTCCAATGCAGTTTCGACAGGTTGCCGTCCGCTGAGACTGACTGCGCCTTATATTCATTTCCGATACACACGTAGAGGCCAGCAGGCTTTTTCCGGTTTAGATTTCAGTGCTGGGCAACGTTATTCCCAACCCCTATCCCTGCCCCCCTCTCTCTCTCTCCCTCTCTTTCTCTCTCTTTCTCTCTCTCTATACCGATAGCCTTCATCCCCTTTGTATATTCCTCAATATATCTCACTTATTGTCAGCGCTTCCCTTTGTCCTTCTTCTGGCTCATTCTCCCCCGTCGATATTCACCCGTTGCCCATTTTCCCCGGTTCGAGAATTTCAAAGTCCGACCAAAGAGCCCTGAGATCTCGCGCAAACGTCGGACACGCCGCTATCCCATATTCCAAGAAATTCCTGATAACGCGAAATGGCAACGTGGGACTCAGCTTCGAGATGGAAAATGGGCGAGAAAAGAGAAAAGATGAATTTCAAGGGGGTGATTCTTGCGATATTGGCCGTGATATCCCGATGCCGTGTACTTGGGGGAGGAAGGGGATGCGCTACCTTTCAACCCCAAGATCTGAAATATTCGGAGACAAGCGGGGTATCAATCACTCGATGAGGGAACGCAAATCGCTGCGCATATCAAGTGCCTGCACCCCCTGCGTCGCGACGCCCCTAGCCCGTCGTACACCCTGCCAGCTACCCCCGTATAAATGACGGCATTATGCCCTTGCCGTGCCACCCTCAAACACCCCTACTCCGCTATTGGTGGTCGTCGGGGGTTGCGCTTCAGCTTTCAATATTTCAAACACTTATCGTCTGACGAGGTGGTAGCTACTCCCGCTCCCCTCCCCCACCTCCACCCCCTCACTCGGTCCCTTAGCAGTGCCCGCAGCGTAGCACCCCACTGGCGTCGCAGGGCGCCCCGACGCCCCGAGCCTGTATAATAGTCACATTTATATCATCTCTACCCGTCGGTTTTGACTTTATAATTTAATGTGAAACTCCAAAAGGGTTGCGAGTACCGACCTACCCCTTTCCTGCTTTACCGACGGTCCATCCGTCCAGCCCGACGTACTATCTATCGCACAGCCTCCTACCCCCTCGTAAGCCAAACCGCATCTCAACCTACCCCCATTCATACTCGCATACTGTGAATTATACGAAAGGTATCTGATTTCGAAATCGCTCGTCCGTGAACCGTTACTGGAACGTATGCCTCCCTCTCGTGACCTCTCTTTTACTCCTGTTTTTCCCTTATCAATTTTCAGCAGCCCCCCTACCGACCCCACCCGAAGCCTCCAGCGTCGCTGTAGAATAATCTCGCGTCTCCTAAGGACTCTTGCGCGTGGAACAATATCGGCCTTATCCTTCCGAGGAGGAGATAGCGTATTAAATGGCGAGATGCCATAGGGGCGCTGTAATATGACGAAGGGGTGGAAAAGCACGATGCAACCGTTAGCGTACTATAACTTAGACTGCAAGGTGCTCCTGAGAGGGTTGTATCGTGTCAAGAAGGAATCCTATGGAAACACCCTCAACGAGAAGGGACGTACTGGGAGTGGTAAGCACAGTCAACCTGGAGCATTGATATCGTATTCACCGTCTTCGCAGCCTCTTCGAGGATGACACCTGCCGAAGAGAATCCTGGACGACCCTGCTGAATTCCTTTGTCCCGGGTCCCAACCTGGTACTTTAAAAGCCTTCGAAGTTCTTTCGGATGATATTGACCCATCTCAGAGATGCAAACATCCTGGACCGCGCAAGGGATGTTAGCGTTCTGTCAAGGGTGGTACTTGAAAAGACCGTTTTCCAAAGGTGGATCAACGAGCCTGTTTCCGAGATAGTCTGGTTTACGGCTCGAAATTCCTAGCAGGCCGGACTACCGAAGAGAATGAATTCAATCAGAGCGTCCAGGGGTTGGTCGAAATCCTCTCCGATGCGGAGGGTGCCGAGTGCGGACCGCCGGGGATTTGTTGCGGCTCGACCGACCCCGAATAAAATCGGTTCGATTTTCGCAAATCTTCGTGAGGATTTTAGAACGTGCCATCGATATCCACGTAGATTGGGTAACGTTCGCCGAAATATCTTCCAGGACGGGATGGGATGCTGGGCTCATCTAGCAAGAACTGTTCGGATGCGCGTGTATTAAATCACGATTTAAAAAGTACAGGCTATTCCCACCTATCCGACAGAGCACTGGGAAACATTTTGACACCGGCTATATAGTGGGAGTCGTAATCGTGATATCGCAGGCAATAGATAAGGCTTGGAGGATCAATGGGATAGTTTTGTGGTCGGCAGACGCGAGAAGCCCATTGGTGGCTAGTCACACTGTCCGGAATTGCAGCCACCGCGTACACGTTACCTATTTACTATACATATAATATAGGAGGTATTTGCCAGCTGCACCACACTGGTGCAACGGTGGAGCCAGGACGCACTCATACTGTAGCTGATGTTGCGTCATCGACTGTACCACCCCCCAGTCATAGATGAACGCGTTATCTGTGTGTGCTGCCAGGTACGCTGCTAGGTGAACAAACATACTTGCCCACCGACACACACATCCCCGCATGCATAAGTGCATAGGTAGGTGCATGCATAGATAAGGCACCGAACAGAATATGAGGGTTGGGCCCCGCGGTCCCAGCAGACCACATCAGAGTGCATTACCGGCCAGGATGTACAGCTAGTTTGGTTTGTGCCTGGCTGCAGTAGCTGCACTCCCTTCGTCCCTTGTCTACTGGCGTCACACCACGACCCCCTACCGTAGCCACGATCCCACTGCAATAAACGCCCGATTCAATCCATTCTATTAAAGCGCACTACGTGCACCAAGGTTCGTCGAGTTTGACGACCGACGCGGCGGAAGATCAATTTTTAATTGGGAATCGTAGCGTTACGTCTGTCCCAGCCGCGGCTGAGGTCTCTTGGGATTTTTAGCGAACAGAGGAAAAATCCCACTCGGTCCGTTCGACGTATATACGGTGATTTGAAAAGACTTTGATGGCTCTCGGAGGTTCAGCATGGAAAGTACCCGTAGGAATATGAGTCTGTAAAATTGAGTAAAAAAATTTCAAGGATTTTCTCGCAGGACGATTAGTCGAGGCGTGACCGAAGCCTCGAGGGCCCCGACCCGAAAGGCCATTTGTTCCATTCCACCTCCGCGAATCCCGGCTGTTTGCCACATACATCAGCCTGGGCCCTTCGACTCTTTTACTCGGGGCTTACATCAAGAATCTTTACTCGCGAGGCGGAGATATAAACTGAGCCCCCGGCGGGCTTCTGGCATTAAATATAGTTTAGGGGAACCGCAAACCCCAAACGCATTCGTATCACTTAGTGGAAACTCCCCGCAAGCCTCGCGACTACCTTCTACCTTCTACCTTCCGCCATCTACGAGGCTGCCACCCTTCCAGGGTTCTCCTCCCCTCCCCACACAGGGGAGGCACACGCCTCCACCGCTGATCCTCCTTCACCTCCAGCATCAGCCTCGATGCCTGGTTCTGCTGTTTCCACGGTCCATGGTCCAGAGCATCGGTTTCCAGATTTACCTCGCTACCCTCCCCAGCCGCCCCTGGACTCCCCACTGTTGCTACCCTCTTCTCTCTGGGGAAGAGTCTCGCCCCAACCGAAATGCTAGTAGCCCACTCTGTTTGTTAAAGAGTTAATTTTCATTTACAGCCACCGCAAGAGTTATCGTCTCGTGGACCAAAAATATTTTCATTATACCCGCAAGCGCACTCTTTCCCTCTTTCTCCCCTTTGCGACCCTTGCGACCCTCGCAACTTCCCTTTACCCCTGAGCTCTCTTGTATTCTCGTAATTTCAAAAACGTCACCACGAGTTTACCCCTTGCCTTCCTTATTACGTAATATGAAATTTAGGGTAAATTAAGCAAAATCACCCAAAATCCCCCTCAAAAAACCGCTGCGTATCCCGGAACGAAGGAAGACGCTGATGGACGTTTTAGGGGTGGATGGACCATGAAAAGCCTGCGGGTTTCAGGTGGCTCGAGGGGACGTTATGGTGCCTTCGATGGGGTAGTAATAAAAATCTAAATACAGGAAATAAGCCGAGCTCTGCTCACTCGTAAAGCACACTTACGGGGTGAGTCTTAGCAAGATGGTGCGGAGCCAGTAGCCACCCTAGGTCATAACTCGAAACCAGGAGTGAGTTTGGCCTAGGGCCAACGAGGACGCGATGCGCCTCTGCCTCGGGGGCTGCTCCAGATATCTTCCCAAGGGTGTAACAGTGTAACACTATGTCGGTATTTACGGTCATTTTTATAGCCGACTCTCCCACCATATAATTGCCGCAGTCCGTTGCTCTTTTAAGAGCAGCCAGCTTAGAATAGCCAGAATGTGTTACGTAAAATACCCGAAGTACCTACAGCCATAGATCAGCCCTCTACCCCGGGTCCAGACCAGAGCGTAACGGGTCCATCCTCTCTCCGACCCCACGAGTCCCCATAGCCGTCCCATACGTGGACCATTGAGATCCGAGGCTGCGTCGTTCACAAACTTTTCTCCAGCTGGGACCATAAAGCGGAGTACACACGATAACTTTTGAACGCGCGAAATATCCCGTTGCCAAAAGAAAGTAGAGTCACTCGAAGGACCCACCGGTTTCTCTCGAGGTCTCTCGTGAAGGCGGAGACGCACGATTTGCCAGATCATTTTCACCCTCGTCTCTTCTTACCCCAAAGTACTCGATCCTCTTCTGCTGCTCCTTCAGGAGGCTTCGGCTGTTGGTTATCACCCGTGGAGGTATTTTACGAGGGACCCCGACTGCCTTCCGAAAGGGCCCTTCCGCCATCTTGATATCGGATGACTCAAGATTTAGCCCAACGACTCGTAGTGCCAATTGCTACGTGAGACGCCTGCAACACTAAGATTTCGCCCTTTTCCCTTCTCGAGAAAATCTTTCGGTAGATTTTATTAAAAAAAAATTCGACAATTTTCCAAAATTCTACACGACTACACTGAACCAAATACAGTGGTTCCTTACGAAAAGTCAATAATTTCTACGAGGATGGAGCAGACGGTTTTTTTTTTTTTTTTCATGAAAATATAAATGATCCTCGTGCCCCTTTAAACTCCTGTCCAGGAAGGGCGGAAGGACTTTGTTTGCCAAGCAATTTCATTAAGCCCCGATCGACGTCTACCTATTATTTTATATGGCTCGTTCGTCAGCAGAGATACCAATCTTACTAATGGCGGCGCGCTTCGTACACAGACGCGTTTCCATGCGGCGACCGACTCGACTACCCGCGCAAACGACAAATAGTATAGGTAGCCAATGTCGCGAGACCGTCCTTCTCGCATACACGAAATGCCTAGAGCCCGTATTACGCAGGGACACAGCACGGGACAGTTGGATTCGCGAAATCGTCGTCTACTCCAAAGAGCGAAAGGGATGCAGGGTACCCAATCTGCAAAACACTAAATAATCCTCGTGCTAAATTTCTCCCTAGAAATTCTTTCTTCAGATTTCGGCAAAAACGAATGTTAATCGCTCAACGAAGAAACACAATATACTTTGTCGCAAAAGACTTTATCCGTTTTTGCCAAGAGTTCTTGCAGCCATATAGACTGTGTACACGTAATTTCAGTAGTATAGTAGTATATACCTATAGCCAACCCGTACGAAGGGGTTGAACGAGAAAAAACCTTTAGAAAAGCGAGGACGTATTTAGCTTGAATTTAAAGCTATTTCCCGAGCGTTCGATTTTAATTCAATTTTTCTACCCCTTTCGAGATAACACGAGTCTCGCGCAAACCCGAAGTTGACCGGGTCGAAACAAAGGGTTGGAAATAATATTTTCTCGGGCAATTACGACGTTATATTGCGCAGGGAATATCTGGCTTCGGTGACAGGACGAGAGGGTGGCAGAGGGAGAGAGGAATTAGGAAACACGAGAAGGGATGGGAAACACTAACAATAAGAGAGGGTGGCCAAGTATCGGTGACATTAATAACGAATTTAATAGTTTTCGGTCCTGTCTGTGTGAGGAGAGTTTTGGAGGTTTCCTCCACCCTGTACTACTATGCTGAGTCGAAGAGGTGAGGCGTCGAGGGGCGTCGAGAGGCGTCGAGTATGGGTCCATAACCACGTAACCACTAAGGCCTCAAACAATCATATTGTAAGCGTCGCAATTCCGAGTTCCCAGGACAATGGCGACCCTCCCACACATATCTCGAATCCCTGCGCTTCGAGTCCACTCTCGTGATATATCTTCACTATCGCGTACCTCTGATGAATAATGAGAAGCAAAGAGGTTCTTCGCTCCGCTACTAGCCTACCTCTCCGTCCCACTTTCACCTCCGTCCTAGTATCCTTCACCCATCCGATTTCCGGTGTGAACATCCTGGGTCTCCGTCTGGTCATGACCAGCCACGACCTAGTCCTTTTTCTTCCTAAATCGTTATCCGACGGAAGAACTTGAAATTACACCAGCCTCGAAACCTGACGGGACTCTGACCAGTTCAGCGGGTATCCCGCAGGTGAAGCACGTGATTTCGGAGTGCAGTATCTTTTCTTGCGGCTACATAAACCGGAAGTAGAAGTTTTGCGAGCGACGAGCGATTTCAATATTCCAGCCGCGTGCAACGACGAGTCTGGAGGCCATCGCTGCCCTCCTTCACCCCCGCCCTGGGGCGAACGGTAATGGAAGGGAGTTACCGAAGTAGCTACATCCCTGCAGCATCTAGATCTGGAGATGCTGGATGAAGAGAGTGGGATGGGCCATGTTGGGAAAAATAAGGCCAAGAGTAGCTAGAGAGAGAGACTGTACTAGGCCGGAAAAGGTAGGACACGGTCGAAGGGATGCGAACGAGAGGGTGCCTGGTAAGGGATGAAGATGCGAAGCCTCGAGGATTTACCGGTGTTTAATTTTCGGACGCAGAAACAAAAAGCGGAACAACCCCTCCTGTCTGGCATTAGTAGTTCTTACTTACCCTGTCTTGCTACTCAATTTTTTTTTTTTTTTTTTTTTCGGTGCCACTCACTGTACCGCTTCGCGGGAGCTTTCGAGCTTAAAAAGAATTTTGTCACGGCTCTCAGTGAGCGGATGAAAAAGCGGGGACTCGCTGCCCTCTTTTTTCGTCCTCGTAACAACACTACTTTATTATCGTGCTACCTAATTCTCTTGAATTATTGACCCTCTGCTTTGCACCAATTCGTGATACTAGCTGGCCAAACATTGTCATTTTGACCCTTGACATAACTTTATTTGAGGGGGGGAAAGGGGGCCTGCTCAGAATTCTCAGCAAGTGGTATGCACGATTCGAGAGTTACCAACGGTACCAGAAACTCATCCCCTTCTGCTGCTTAGAGGATACAGATATGTGGGTACACCGTATATGTATCCCCAGTTGGAGGTTCTGCAAGGGATTGGTAGAGCGCCAATCGTGCCAACCCTTCCAATCCTGCCGATATGGGTTCCTAGGAAATTCCGAATGATTTTTCTAAAAGTTTTCCAGGACGAACTCTGGTGTCTCGTGTTAAAGTTCCTAGAGATTCGTACGTGTGTGTGTGGATAGCTGCGGGGACTTTTACTACAGATGAAATCTTGGTAAGGCGCAGAGGGTTAGGAATGGCGAAAGACACCCTGGCTGGCTGGTAGGCCGGAAGCAAAGTCGCAGGCAATAAGGCAGATATAAATCTCGCACTGGGATTCGATTAAACGGACATAATTTATGTGGAGCAGGGTCTCGGGGGGTGAGAGGCCCCAACTGGATGCTGAAGAAACACAAGGAGTGGCTCTCTAACCTCTGTAGGAGGATTTCGAGACTTTTTCTCGAGAAAACAATTGCCTACCGGGGATAAATTGTAAACTCAAACGACTCCGCGAATTTTCTCGGACAGAGACACAGGGGCAGAAGATTCTGCGAAGAACTCCGGCACGAACGATCTTCCGACCTGAAAACTTACACAGGACCAGACCATCCCCCCGTCGAAACTCACCATGGGGACGGTAAATTATCACGCAGAGAGCTTATATATGTACGTATAGGATACAAGAGAGAGAAAAGAAGAGAGATACAGTATGCTATGGTCCAGGCAGGCCATTTTGAGTATAAAAAAAAATATAGCCACCAGTGAGACACGTAAAGAAGGATGAGTGAGCGAGAAAGAAAGTGAAGAGAAAAAAATTTAGAAAATTTGCAGACGAAGAAAAAAAAACAAGTAGCTACAGACGGCGTCGCGACGTAGCGAAAGTCTAACGTGTCGACGCTTCGCGACGCTATCGTGATTCAGAAGGGGTGTCGAAGGAAAGTTTCCGCATCTACGGTGGTGTTCCTTGCACAATAGCTAGTTACGGGACAATGGTCGGAGTAAGGGAAATTTGGTCGAATTTAATTATGAGACGCCTTGGGGAGCTCATCCGCTGTGCCGAGGGGTTGGACCGAGGCGTAAGGACGCTATAGCGTCTGATGGGGCACGAAACGTCGGTACCAGGAGGGAGAAATTCAATGCGGACTAATTTCCAGCCACAATTCCTTCGACCAATGCAGCCACGGATTTTTATTTTCTCAACCCTCCTTGTCATCCCCTACGCTGCTACGCCAACCCTCTCGATTAGATAGAAAACCAGAATCCGGACGACCCCTCCTGTTCTCTCTTACGGAATCACTAATTTATCGACGTCCCAAGGAATCTTTGGAGGGTCTTCCGTCGCCGTCGACAAGGAGAACAAATTTTTTTTTTTTAATTCGTACCAACGCGAAAGGTCAACAAGGAAGACGGTCCTTTGTTCGCCGTAATAACACTTTGCAGCTTGAAGAGAAATAGAAAGTTTTGAAGACGAGATAAGTCATGATTAGATAGGTTAAGATAAGTAGGATAGGATACAGTAGGGAGGCTGAGAGCCGAGCGAGCGACGTAGCTCCAGGAACTTGACTTCAAGTCGCTCTATTATAGTTGCCAAGTCTGCAGTAATCAGGTTAGATATTTTAATAAGAGAGAAGAGAGAGAGAGGGAGAGAGAGAGAGAGAGAGAGAGAGAGAGAGAGAGAGAGAGAGAGAGAGAGAGAGAGAGAGCACAGAGAAAGTGAATCCTGGTGCACGTAGCCGCTGGATGTAGATGTAAATGCAGGTGAAACCCAGCATCCCAGGACAGGCGTCTGTACCAGCGTAGAATATCGTCAGGGCTTCTCGTACTTCCTGGATTCCCTCAAACTATTTACATTTATATCACAACTACGTTAATCCCATTACCGCCTATTGGAATATCGCTTCGGAGAACACGAGGATATCCTCGCGCAGCTAAAGTCACCATTATTCCAGATCCAAGAACTTAAATCGCTATGAACGTCGCTCTAGGCGCATCTTTTAATCGCCTTTACGACGGGTCCGAATCTTACGAACTTCGTTCCTTCGCTCTCGGGGCACTTCCGACGCAGCCGGAAATGACGTCGTTAACTTCCATTCATCCAGCAAAAGCTTCCAAGTAGCATTCGATTAGAGTTATCGCATGGTGCAAGAAGTACTAGGTCAGCGACTATGGACCCTGAGTCCATTCGAACCGGAAATAACCTATGTAAGATCTACTTCGTCTACTAGGCAAAGTTTAGCCTTCGTATCACTTTCTTTGTATCGACTTTCACCTCCGACCATAAGAGCGAGAGGGAGAAAGTTATTGCGAATCGACACCAGATGTCGAGCCCGTTCCGTACCTCGAGTGTCGACTCCCTTTCTCGGAGATTTGCCCTGTCAGGCGTACCACCCCCCCAGAGGGAGGGTAGGACAGAGAAGCAACGCCAGGGAAATCCTTCGGACGAGCCACACGAGGAGTCTCGAAAGAAGCTGGGGATCGCGACGTCTGTCGTCCTGGAGGCGGTCGAGCCATTCATCTTGCATCGCCAGGATTAGATGAGCGCTCGGGCCCCGTGCGGGTTGGCAGACATTTTCAATTTATAAGAAAATACGCTCCAAAATTCCCCCGGGATCTCCTCCCGTCCCTCCTCTCTCTATCTCTTTCCTTGTCCTTCACGGGCGCATCTTCATCTTGCCTCCCAGCTTCCCTTCGTTCTCTCTCTCTCTCTCTCTCTCTCTCTCTCTCTCTCTCTCTCTCTCTCTCTCTCTCTATTTGTTCGTGTCCTGCTGGCACCTCTTTGTCTGCTTATTTGCCCTTATTGTACGTAAAATGGGAACGTTCTCTCTTTCCTTGGTAGACTCCTTGGAGATGCGCTTGCGGAATGATCCTTGCCTCCTGAAGGAACGAGTCCTGTCTGACAAGAATCTTCCTTTTTCTCCTTATTCTTAGGTTCTTTACCTCCTTCTCCGATCCGCAGATCCCTGAACGGCTGTCATCCTTCGGGAACTCCATTTATTCTTCCATCCAGAGATTTGAGGGTGATGGTGCAAAAGGGCGACGGGGTATTCGGATTAAGAGAGACTATCGTTCGTTGAGTTTGTTCCTGACGATATTGGCAGGTCAGAGGTCGAATAGTCGTTGCGCTTCTCTATGTAAAGTCCGATGAAAGATTTAATAGTTCTATCGAAGAATAATATAATAGTATTGATAGAGTGAGAGTCTGTGTGAAAATTGGAACGAACGATTAATAATTTAGTTATGTATCTATATATACGGTATCTGTACGAATAACAGTTGAGAACTCGAGAAACCCCTGCAGGGTTTTTCATCGATCGATCCTGCAAAAAAAAAGTGGCTGCTCTTTTGAAAAGTTTAAAGCATTCATTTTTCTAAAAACCTTCCCGAACAGGCAAAACTCAAAAATTTCAAGGTTCGTTCGCTTAGCTCGTATAACGATTCCCCAGAAAAGTCTTCGTTCCGGGTATTTGAAGCAGCCCCGTACGTTCAATCAGTTTAAAAACAAACTTCAATTGAACCTCTTGACAGCCACCCCTAAATCTGGGTACCTCTCGTTCCTCTTTCCTTTCATTTTTTTTCCCCCTTTTGATTAGCCACTACCATTTTTCATCCCTCCCGACTCTGCTAATTGAGGGCTCCCTTCGCTGATATTCTCCTCGTCAGCAAGAAAAGTACCTGCCCACCAAGAGACCATCGCGTTTCGCCTCCAGATAACTCGGGAAGAAGTGAAAAACGGAAGATGGAAGATTGAAGGTGGAAGTAGGTAGTGACTGCACGATGAACTTCAAGGAATCTATTAGAAGTTAAAAGTTCGAGTAGCGAAGGAGCCAGTTATCGAACTCGGCCTGTTCCATTATTCGATCCATTTCAAGTTCCGTTCCGGCGTCCCGACGCGGCAACTTCTCCTAGTGGCACGAGGGATCAACATACCTATAGAGTCAGACAGACCAGAGACCCCGCGCGCGCCTACACTTTTTCTAACCATTTTAACCGCTCAGTCGCATCCCCTATGAGCCGTCCACTACCCCATAGGAAATTCGACTTTAATCGTTTTGCGACCTCAGTCGGTTCATCCCTTATTATTTCCAGGACCAAACTCTCCACCCTCCCTTATTCCTCTGCTTTATCCAAAGCTTCACTCTGGACTTCAGTTTCCTGCCGATGCTGCCAGTTTCCGTTGTCTGTGTTACTTCCGCTTTTTCCCCTTTACTCCCTCGTTTCCGTTCCCAGGAAAATAATAATACGCGTGGCTTCAATTACCCGAAACTCATAAATTCGCGCGCAGCTCGATAACGAGCGGCATAACGATGGCCGCGAAAACACGGGTCTTATTAAATATGAATGATTCGTGACGACGTTAAAAAGTCACGCCATCTACATGGGGGAAGCCAAATATCATCCATTGACTTGATGGATCACGCGAGGCCCAACAGAGTTCAGTCAAAATTGGGCCAGTAAGTTTAGGTAAAAAGAATTTTTGAAAATTTTTCAAACTATCGTCTATCAATTGTTACGCGAGGTTTAGGTCGACCGATCAAAGTAGATAATTAATTCGCCTTTGTTTACGGGTCAAAAGTTCAAACGATTACTAATCAGCGTCTGACTAATGATCAACTGGCACTGGGGGATCTTCCTTGAGCTGGCCACTCTTCCATTCTTTTCCTTCTGTTACCCATCTACCCCCACGACCAGCCTTGCACACGGTTAAGAATTGAAGCTCTATAAGGGTGAGTTTCAACGGTGATAAATGAGAGCTAATGATACCAAAGTCAAACTCAGATTCGAGCCCTGCGGTACCGACTGCCAACTGCATCCCTATTATCTCTGTTAATATTTAATCATCTTCGCATTGTATCAGAAATCAGTACTACGAGAGGAAGTTGGGTCGAGGTCAAGATAAAGATAAAGGATCTGATCCGAAGTCGCTTGTTACCGTGTCCCAAGTCAAAGTCAAGTTGGCTGCTCAGACCAATAATATATGGTGTTAAAGTGGTAATACTTTCATAGCAAAAAAAGCCCAAGGCGCCGCAACTTGTGACAGCCCCCGTTCAACCTGGTGATTAATAGTTTCCCCAGGAAAGCCGTAGGACGCGAAAATGTTGGCAGCACTGTCAGTCTGAAAGCCCTGTCTGCGGGGGGTTCAAATCAGCTGGTCTCCAACCTAGTCCTTTCCTCGAGGACAAGGGTCGCATTCTTGGCGATGAACTTCTCGTCAACGTGACTTCTTCTTCTCGCGGTGACATCGCGACCTCGAAAAAGTTTAATAGTAAATTTTAAAGCTTGTTAATTAAATTAATAAAAAATGATCGCATCCTTTATTAACAGCCGGAAGTAATCGGGTATCGATACTCGAGTGAATTGCCTTGTACCAGTGAAATGGCTATTAGCGGTTTTCCAATTCAAGTGATGCTTTTAATCGATCTGTCAGGTTAGCCAACCCTGAAAGTTTGATAGTTCCGAGTTGTCCTGAGGTGGGGTCGTACCACCCTTCCGAGGGTGAGAAGGCAAGCTCTGTTGTTAGGACTTTCCAACCGTTAGGGAAGTTCAGAAGTCAGTAATTTAGCCGAAAATGTTTCCATTTATCCATTCGTCTAGGAGCGAATCGAGCAGGGCCCAGAGGGTGGTAATAAAGGGATGATCCAGTGGGCTATGCTGGTGCGCGTAAGGGAAACTAATGGCCGCTTTAAGAGCGCTCAATTATATGCCGCCGTAAAATATGAGTAATCACCGAGATTAGGCCCGGTGCAAAATTTCCCTGAAAGGACGACAGAGGTTGGATTTTGTGGTAAGGACCGCGAGGGATAGGGAGGCGCGGAATGTTGTCTCATTAAAAATGACTGGAGCTAAGAGAAATCCTAGGTTGAGAATAAGGCTGAGAATTTCTGAGTAAGCTCACGAATAGTTCTGAATTGGTTATTCAGAAGGAATTGTCTCCTGTCCTGGCAGCATCCCCGTTCATGCATCCCAACTGCCATGTTCCAGCGCTATACGTATATAAGGTATACATAGATATGTATATCTGAGATATTCGAGATTCTGGACGTCGAGACTCGGGAATTTAGGCAGCTGGCGCACGGAAGCTTTGCCATGAGAATATCGGACGTCGGGACGCGTCGGATGTTGGAAATGACGCAGAGACACTTTAACCCGTAGAAGATATAACAGCGCGTCGATATAAGTTGGAAACATTAAATAAGAGTGTTTGGAGCTTCGGAGCTGGATAAATTCTGCTGGTCAAAGCGATAAGCCTTGTCATAGGTGGATACGATAGGGCTGATTTAAAGATGAGCCTGAACTGGGGTCTTTGGAATTTGAGGTTCAGGCACGTGCGTCCATATGTGCGTGCGTGCGTGCGTGTTCTCCAGATGACGTATCCCCTGGCGAGTCGTAACTAGACCGCGGAAAGATGAGTACTCCCGAAAGGACGCAACGGTGCGTTACCGGCATTGGAAATGTCTCTGGCGTCGTGAGGGTGGCTATTAAGATCCGGGGGTTCGAACGGAATCGCTCCTGCTCGTGTGGAGGTAAGTAAGGAAAACCGTAAGGCGATGCCCACATCGCCGTTCAAAACGCATTGAGCGGCTTCTTCCATATCCGTGCCGGCAATGACGACGGAGTTCCTGATTTCAAACAATTCCCATTCACGAGGCGTCGCGACGCTCCACGCTCTGCCGGCCTTTGCTCGTGAGACTAGCATCCAGAGATCAGGAGGAGAATTATCCAGCATCCCTCCCGTATCCACCTACCCTTCGTCCCAGGTCAGATCTTGGGTATCACCAGAGGACGTTGTCTGCTGAAAAATCTCGATCGACTGAAATTGAGATCAAAACAGTCTAAAGATTCTTTCTCGGGATCTTTTCAGACTCATCCTCCGGTTCATCGCATCGAGAGAGAGAGAGAGAAAGTAAGGGACTTTCTCCTTCTTTCTCCGATCTCCTCAACGACTACTTGGCTCTGCTCCTGCTGAACTTCTGGATCTGGTATTTCGCTCTCCATCGGTTAACCGCTCTAACAATTCATCTCCCTCATTCTAGAGCGAAAGGGCCAATAACCAAACTCCCCTTCTGCTACCAACACACTATTCTCCCCCCAAGTGTATTTTCAAAGTGGCTATTGGATCTACTCCGGCTATAAGTTCCTTCTATTCCAAGAAGTCGATATTTCGGGATCAGTCGGAATAGCTCTCTATGAGGTCGCGTATCTCGATCTTGAACAGTTGTTTTTTATTAGGGACACTTTCGGAAGCTCTGAGTTAATCCTAAAGCGACCCCACTTTACTCGAGGTAGGGTCCATATATCCACACGTGATACGTTCCCTTGCGTAATGGCGGAGCTCCAAAGCCTCTTCAAGAGCGTCCTGCTCCTAAGAATTAGCTGCATACCGGCCAGGGCCTCCAGCATCCTTTCCAGGAGCAGAGCTCGACGGTGTAACGGACCACCGAGAAGAGTCGACTGTGTTCCTCGTGGAGAAAGGGTTGAGTGGACCGAGGGGGGTTGGCAAGGATGCTGGAGGAGCAGGGAGGCTACTTGGGACCTGAGTGCTATAACCGCAGGAACCAGCCTGAGTGTGACAGACAGCTTGAAGGCTTCTCGAGTAGCTTGGCTATCCGCCGTGACGCCTCACGACGCCTCGAGGTTCTGGGAGACGCCGCTTTTTTAGGGTTCCGTAACAATCTAGGAACCCTTATGGTTTCGGTCAGTCTGTCGGTTGCCATTCTCTCATTTATGGACCGATCAAGATCAAATTTGGTACACGGACGTAGATCGATGACTCAAAAACAGAAATGATAACATTTTAAAAAAAATATTTTTACCCCCCTCCCGCAGACTGAAAAGTGAACTTGAAATTTTTTCCCCACCCCCCTCTCTAATTTCTAAACTATCGATTCAAAAAATCTGAAAAAAATTCCAAAATGTAGCTTCCAATTAGTACATTCACTCAACATTATAGCGAAGACTGTAGTAAAAATAGTTTACGAAAAATATAAAAATAACTTTTTTTAGGCTACAAGCTAATTTGTCAAGGTAAAATAAATTTCTTTGAGAATCATAAAAATAGCTTCAAAGAAAATTCAAAGTTCAATTTCTTCTATAAATCGTCACACGAACACCTACGCTTTTGTGGAGATTACATCTTTCGCCAATGGCTACTACAGAATGACTTTGGGAACCTTATCACGTGCCCGCCCAACACGCTACTTGACTACTTTTTTACATTTTCTTTTTACCCTTCCTCTGCCTCCCTGTGAGAGGAATCGCGTTCGGCTATACAAATATTTACACGGCGAATAATATCATCCGTTCGGTAAAACGACAACCATTAGGAATATTAATCCAGAGATAATTTCATCGGACCAAAATGAATTTCGCATAAAGCTTCACCAATGTGGTGATCCGCAATATCAGAACTGTGGATGCGGACTTGGATAAGCACGCTGGAACATATTGAAATGCAGTGGAAAATTCTGAACTTGTTGGCTCCGACCCTACGCGGTTGCGCACTCACCCTCCCCTCCCCTCCCACTCGAAAGCACGACGCTATTTTGTTATGTGATCTCGGGTTGATTACATTTAGCTTTGTGACGTCATACCCACCCCTGGAGAAAGTTTTCACTCGGTAGCGACAGGCACCGCCGCACGGTTTATCATCGCTACGACGAGGCGCTGTAATCCCTAATTAAGAATTGTTCGTATATTTTTCCTACTGTCCGATTATAATTTCCACCTTATTACAGTCATTAGTCACGACTCGCGCGGTTTCGCAAAGAATTTCTCCATCCTGTCAAAGACTCTACCTGCCAATTTCTCCACTGTTAAATTGACTCTAATTGTAAGTCCATTTTTCGAACTTTCTTCTCTCTTTCTTTCTCTAACATTCTTCGCGCTAGTTGAATATTTTTTAATTATTTTTCTCGTGTCAAGGAGGATTTTTGAAATTATTCTGTTAAGCAGAAACAAGAAGAGAAAAAAAAACGACCAATTGGCCAAGTCGAAAATTCACTGTCGTGTGGGGTGGGTGGGTGGGGGTGGTGACGAAGGGTGAAGGTTTCGCAGCAGGTCGTGAAAAGTTGTTGGCACTTAATTAATTCGGCGAAGGTTATATTCTATATTTAGGGTAGTAAAGTGTGTTTAGTACTAATACAGAATAGGGGTTGAAGCTCGTGTGTGGGTGCGCGAGGGTGCGCGAGGGTGCGCGGAGTCCGAAACGGTGTGAGTCGTAGGGACTTGAGAAGCAACGGATAACCGTTGGCAGATTGCAGTAAAGTCTCCGGTATTATGAAACAGCTTAGTACCTCAGCCGCAGGCAGGACCGTCACTGCCTTCTCCTCTATATAAACGAATCTTACGATCTCCTCTTAATCAGTCTTTATTATTTCCTTTCGTTTTTATCGCCAAAGACATTAGTCCGCGCGACCCAGCTCATCCGGCGTCGCGGCGCTCGAGCTGAACCAGCAGCGACGCTCAGCAAGAATTCTGCTAGTCAAATGTAATTAGACTTGATGAAATCTGCGAGCAGCACGCGTGTCGCGCACGCAGCCCCTAAGCTTCCAATCTTGAATTTCAGCATGAGTTTAAATGAGGGATTTCGTTGAGAACGTGGCTTTAATCAAACGGACATTGCTGTAGGTAGGGACACGTCCAGGGAGGACACGTTCCTGTTGGTCGCTTTCCTGAAAACATCCTTAAGCTACATACGTCACTCCCTCAGCAATGAGCTTCGAATATTTCGTACGATCCGCTGTGAGTCTCGTTAGGCGATTATTCCACTAGTGCGGTATGTGGGTCTTCGTTAAGCGGGTTTTCATTTACGTATTACAGGAAAACGCATCGAGGTGGCTGGAATTTTGCAATGTTTTAATGGCCGCCAACTGGGCGTCCTGGGATGCAATAAATAATAATCAAGTAGCCGCGTGCTGACCTGGATAAATTTGACTGTCGCTTCTTGCGGATTCGCCTGTTTTTTTTTCCATTTACTCGCTTTTAACGATTTTGACTAGAAACTTGCATTCGTATTTTTAAGTCCAATGTACATATGTATATATTTAGTATGAGTCAAATACGGTATGTTTTCC
Organism: Calameuta pallipes; assembly: GCA_030142375.1. Lineage (NCBI taxonomy): Eukaryota > Metazoa > Arthropoda > Insecta > Hymenoptera > Cephidae > Calameuta > Calameuta pallipes. The sequence goes on from JARQSW010000408.1 coordinate 1,086,360, forward strand.
AAGGGATATAATCACATGTAGATATTACCGGTATAACATAACGGCTGAGTGGGAAGCTGCATGCAATCAAACCAATCGAGATGTTCGCCCAGCACCAGTCGCATTTCGATACTGAATTCTGTGGAAGAGGAAAGGGGCAGAGGGTAAAAAGGGTTCAATTGGCTATGCCATATGGCGCACCGATGCACCCTGTACAATACAGGAATTCGGAGTTACTGCTAATGAACTGTGGACGAAAACGGCATTGAAAAGGGCAGCCGTCGATGGTACCTAGAAATTTGTTTGTGGCTCCATTAAGACTAATTCACACGTACAGTGCAGATTGGATAATTGTCGATTAGTAATCGAGACTTTTCAAAATTCTCGGATTAAATTCTGGACGAGACCCTTGAGTTACTTCGCGCTGTCAAGGGATTTTCAAAAAATCAAAAATTTTTTTTTTTCAAAATATATAGACCCAGTGAACTATACTGAAATAGCAAAGTAAAGAAAAGGGTAGATATATATAGATATATAAAAGCAATGGGTCCCGGCGTCTCGTTATTAAGACGTTGAGAAACGGAATTGAACGTGGCATCGGTTATTATTCATTGATAACATTGTTTATCGGACACCTGGCTCAAGGGTTGGCACATCTTATCGCGAAGTTGTTAGACCTGGAGAACTCTTGTCCGTCCTAAAGGGCGTTTCCAACGTAGGGGTAGTGAAGCCTCCGAGCGGACAAAAGCTTTCGTAGCCGAGGGAAAAACACAACGTTATTTCGTCAGGCGCAATCTGTCTATGTCACTATGCAATAACCTCCCCTCCCGTCCCACCCCCACCCTTACCCCCCCTCCTCGCGTTTTCCGCGTTTCACCCGAGGGTGGACTTGCTTCCACTTCCGTTTCCGCTTCCGCTTCAGCCCTCCCCTGCCTCGCCCCTGACCCCCTTCTTCCTCCTCTTCTCTGACTCTTTTCCAGTCTTACTTTGCTACCCTTTTCAGCCACGTTGCTTCTTATTTATAAGAAGATTCTCATTGTAGCGCCAACGTATATTTCCTCCTTAGAGGAAAATCCGTTCTGCGGTGTAAAACAGCCACGACACCTTCGTCAATCCTTTAGAAGTACCGAAGATGGGATATCGGAGTACCGCAGAGTATCGGAACGAAGGAACGAAGCCGGATGGTGATTTAATCGAACGTCGAGGATCTTGGCTTTATCCCTGCCCCCCCGTCATCAGACCAATTTCTCAGCCTCTCAGCATCTCCATGGAAAACGATCAGACGTGATTGCAGAGTCAGGATGATTTGATTCGATTCGAGAATGTCACTCCACAGTGGATAATCGGATGAACCCTCCACCCCAGGTCGAGCAACCTCAGACCCATAATGTGCTCCTATAGTCAAAGCCTGACGTGCCTACAGGCTGTCAGAATTGATCCGTTAGAAGCCCTATGGATGTAGAATTAAAAGAAAACGAATGCAGGTTCGTCGATCAATCGTGCAAAACAAAATAGATCACAGAGACAGAAGTACAAGAGGTGGAGTGGCTCTTGACTAATGATCCAGCAGCGTAACTTTATCCATGGGGATGAGCCGTTAGTTTCTCGGATTGCCGGTTTCCACGGCTGAAGTAGACGAAGGAGGCGGCAGAGGGTCGAGGGGGTCTGGAGAAACGTAGGAAGACCACGAGGCAAAAGCAGGGCAGCTCATTCGCACAGTCTACGGGGTTAATTCATTACCGAGTCGCATAAACGCGGGGTTGAGAGCCGGATGGGGATGTTCTGGAGGCTGAGTGCGGGGATGAAGCGGATGAAGTCCAGGTGCGGGGGAACTTTGGTAACGAAGGGAGGAAGGTACGGGAACGGCTTGGAAGCTGCAAGTTAATTTGATCTCTGCCCAGCCGAGTAGTTCTTCCGTCCTCTGTCTCTCGACTAGGTTGGTACTTCTAATTTATTTTTCATAGGTCGGCCATATTAGGTCGGTGCTTCCACTGATCCCCCCCTACCTCCCACTTGGCTCTTCTTCCTCCTCCATCCATGTTCTTTCACTTTCGTACACCCCCCACCCTGGGTCCAGACCTCCCTGACGTCACTGACCCTGCAGCATCCAACTGCTCCAAGACTTCCTCGCAGTCTTTGAATACTCCTGCAGGACCTGGAACATCTATAGTCTGGCCAGGGTCAAAGGGCACCAAGCGAAATACCTAGGACAGGAAGGACAACTGGCTACTGCTAGCAGCTGTGTAGCTACGAGTATTAGAGAAGACCCCTTCCCCTTTTCTTCTTCGTTTGCCCAAGAGAACTTTGTCCCTCGAAACTCACTAGAGCGTCCGACCGTGGCTGATCTCTTAATTGTAGCCCCAGATTGAATTTAGGTTCCAGGAAGCCAGATTTTACTGGCAACAGCCGCGAAAACGGAGGCAGAAGTAGAAACAGTAACGGCGCCAGCAGCGACGGCAGCTTTACTACTGAATTACGTGCAGCGGCTACGGTACTAATGGGGTGGCCATATTTGCTGTCGGCTATAGATTTCTCTATTTTTTATATTACCGCAACGCTGCACTCGGTACCCACGCGTTTCCTCTAACGACAGGATCGTAGGACGAGCAGAGTCTATACTTTACTCATTTTCCATGGTAAAAAAAAGTCTATGAATAATTTGGATCCAATGAGCCGTTCCGGTTGCATCCTTACGACAGACCCGAGCAAAAGCCACGGCACTTCGTAGAACGATTATCATTTGGCCCGAATTGATCATAATACGAAGATAAACGTTAATAACTCAATTCCCCAGGCGGCTCGTGCTAATGGTATTTCTCGGTGGTTGTCTGCGTTATCGAGCGCGGGCGCTCGTATATACCCTCTATGAATCTACGAATCTCCGACGCCATCGTGTTACGAGGCTATGAGGTCGTAGGGTCGCGCATAGTGAGAACGAGGCTTGAGTTATTCGCGTTCGCCGATTTGATTAATTGTGTCACCCTTTGTAACACATAGGGGCAGGTGTTTCTCTTTATGTTCCAAACTGTTTTATTCGGCAGTCCTGTAATTACTTGGGATAATCAATTATCATTGAAATGTAAAATTTCTAGTTTTTTTCGGACGTACCAACCAACGTGGGAAAATAATGGCGGCGGAATTTAATGCCCGCGACGTCCACGGAATTAGTATCTAAATGCTCGGTTTGACCCGAGGTTTAGTGGCGACACTCGTGCCGCATCTAAATACGGATATGGCTCTAAGGGATGCACGTTCTATGGTTCCTATATGTTACTCCGCGACCCCATACGATCCTAGGGGGTGGTTTTGTCTGTGGAGAATGAGAATAAGGGATGCTGGAGCTGGTCCACGATACAGAGACTAGTGCGAATACGTGGATTAAAGCGATCTCGACTTCACGTGTTTAAGGAATAGGAAAGTTTCGAGCTTAGCGTGACCTTTGGTTACTTCTGAGTCAACTGTCTAAATTGATGTCTATGTTGCTACATATGTCACATATGGATAATGTAGCGTATGGAGACGCGTAAATATGTCGTGACGCAATGCGAAGATCGTTAGGATAATTGAAAAAGACGTTTGCAGATAGTCGAGACCGGTTCGCCTTAATTTCGTAAAATTCGCTAAGATTATCCGCAAAACGTAGTCGGGCTGGCTTAAGGTAAAATCAACTCGGCCAGGAAGTTGGTGCTAAGCCAAAGACTCTTAGAGTCGCCGCATTATTTCCCTTTCTACCTCTAGCTCACTCTCTCATTATAAAATAACCAATTAATTCGAACCCACTAAGAGGATCAGAGATAATTAATGCAATAAAAATATACGCAGCAATAACAATCGCGAACTTGCGCGAAATATGCTAAGAGGCTTAACGCTCTCCTTATTCTACCCGGTGTATCGCCTCTTCTCTCTATGAATCGTTACGTGTACAGGACACTGTATACGTATAGGTATGTCTGTATATACGTATAATATTGAATTCTTCGCGCCTTTAGCTTCGCTAGAAATTCACCTTGTGACGTTATGTGAAATATATGGCATCGGCAATAAACGGTAAACCTACGTAAGTCACAGTTTTGGCTTTTCCCAATACACGTTTGTTTCCGAATGACGTGCACTTCGGTTCTGGATTATCCTGTATGCTGTAGAGTACAGACTTTTTTCCAAGATACACTTTTATTTCATTTATCGTCCACACCGAAAGGCGTTACAGTCTGAAAGTGTCCCGAGCGAGATTCTTTGACCGATAAATATCGATTTAAAGCGAGAAAGCGATATGTGTGGTTACGATAAAAAAAACTGAACTTCAGTCGTCGACATGAAAAGAGCAAACCACGCAGGAGGCGACGGCGCGTTCATAGAAACCCGCTGTGTCACGTAACGAAAATTCCTGACTGACGGATCCTCCCCTTCTCGATCACGCAGCCCTAATTTCAAATCGGCACGATAAACTCCTTCTCTCTGTCTGCTTTTCCATTCGCCACTCTTTTGGGATGCGCTTACGGGCCTGGAGCGGGGTACACGCCATTCCGTAATTATTTCTCCTCGTTAGGAATTATTTTCCCATAATCCTTAATCAGCACAGTCTAATCAGCCATGTTTGCTGATGATTTAGCCCTTCCGGCTGTGGCTGCGATAAGGCTTCAGTCCACGTGGACATTACCTAACTCCCATATCGTTCTACAAAATACTTTTGCTCGTATCTGGGATTGCGAGAAAAAAGGGAAAACGAGAGGACTGGAGAACGTGGGGGCAGTTAGGTATTTTTAATATCCTTACCAAAATGTCTTTTTACACGCCAACCACGAAAATTGTTTACACGGCTACCTTATTATAATAGAGTTAGGCCTCTAGTTCCATAATCATAGAGCATAGCCTTGGTTATACACGATCCGTTCTACACGTTGCATGATATTTCTTTGTTGCGATTAGTATCGATAATTGAAAAAATATACAGCCAAATAATCACTCTTTCTAACTATGTGCTACGTGGGCAAAATTTTTGTAAAATAGAAAATTTCATTTCCAGTACCATTTCTCCATTGTCAAATTCAATGTCAAAAAAGCCACTATGGGTCAATCGATGAATAGGAATCCGTCTACCGGTCCCCGTTAACAGGCTGAGCTTGCTCATATTTATAAACTGCTTAAAGTTACCGTGTAGAAAAACTCCTTTGAAGAGATCATAAATCAAAAGATTCGTAAGCATCGGGAATTCGATCGATTGTAGAAAATCTGTCGACGGTCCACGACTGCGTGAGAGCCCAGTGAGGGATGCTGGAGTTAGCCAGAGAAAAAGGAAAGTGATGAGGGTCGAGCGACAGAATAATAAGAGGAGCTGTGGAGGTCGGGAATATGCATAGCATAGCGAGTAGAAAGGGTAATTCAATGGTTGGACAGGGGCGGCTGATGGGGGTGCTAGAGAAGGGGCGCTGGAGGACTGCACAGCATCCTGGCTCTGCTGTATCCCAGTCCAGTTCAAAGTCCTAACCTCAGCAGGACGACAATCTGAATAAACTGCTTACAATCAGAAGAAGCAGAGACCAGGGAGGATTGGGTCTTGGGGGGGAGGCTGCGCCTAAGTGTTGGTGCTCCGTCAGGAGGGATGAGTGCCGAGCATAATTCCTTGGTGACAGCCCGACGTTGACTTTTCAACCCTTATAATATTCTCAACAGCGGCACTCCTACCCCTTACGTCGCTCATCCACTCGCCACCTGGGAATACATTTCCATGCATTTTCCTGGGCTGCTTCCTACCCCCGTTCTCCCATCCCCGAGCCGTGAACTCTGACCTCCAACCGTTGGCATCCTCTTTCTTGAATATTCTCACCCCCTATACTTTAATTACCAACTTTTCTCCCTGTTTTCTCGAAATCTCCTGGCCAGCTTTTTCACGCTCGCGGCACTTAAAGTTTTCACCCCCAAGAAAAAACCTCCTTGCGACTCGCCACTTACTTCATCTTCATGCTTTTCATCCCTTAACACACCGATGAGGTAGACTGTTGGTCGCGTTCCTTGGGACAGGGTGTAAAGTACGATAGGTCACTGGGGTGGTTCTTGTACGTGTAAAATGATAACGTGTGGACACGAGGGCCTCCGGAAGAGCTTGGATACATCGGCGAGATTCTTTGAAAAAAGCTGCTTCTTAGCAAGTATGTTATTCCTGTGGTTTTAGCCTCGTTTAACAGGGAGGAAACTACCCTTATCTTAAATCTGGGAGGATCCGAGCTGTGACGATGTTATCGTCGAGTGACTCGTGGTATCTCCGCCTCTCTTTCTCTCTCTCTCTCTCTCTCTCTCTCTCTCAGGTCGCTATCTTTTTTTTTCACCTTCCCTTCGTTCACCTTTACCTATATGTCCTACGTAGGCCTCACAGTTGAAACCTGCCCTGTGACAGGAATTGTCACCGAATGAAAATATATCATCCCCGCTAAAGAAAAGTTCCTTTAACGCGTTAGAAACGGCAATTCACGAGTTTCATAGTCCTGGACCTTCACCCTCCTCGTCCCCTTGATCGCCCTCGGCGTTACGAATTATTTCGTTGAAAGAGCAGGAACCCCGGTGGTTTCCTCCACGAAACGAAGTAACCAGAAAATGAAGGTTAGTCGGTATGTGGGTTGGTTCGGTCGGACAGCTACTGAAAAGAAAGCCACCCCTGCTACAAGATTTAGAAAGGGAATTTACGGTGGTCGCCGGAACATGTCCGAAGGAAGAAGACATTCCTGCAGGCCCATTTCCGGCGCACAAATTGCCCGCCCCACCAAGCGACATTATACGTTTGCCGATGCGCATATTTCTACTATATACACATACATATTTGCGAGAGAGAAAAAGAGAGAGAGAGAGAGTCACGCAGATAACTGTTTCTATAGGTATACTGGGTCTATGTGGAGGGGATACCGGAACAGGTGCAGGGGGTAGCACTGCGCGAGGAAATTGCAACCCCAGGTCCCCCAGGTGCTCTTCGTCATCATAAAGCCTACACTAGCGGGTTGTACTATATTAAAGCCAGGCTCGAACCGGCACTCCGCCGCGACCTTCCGCCCCTCCACCCCCACCAACCCACTATCACGCCCTCCCGACACTCGTGCCCCCAGAACCAGGATACAAACGCGAGACCAGCAACCATTTCTCTGAACTGGACTCACCACTTCCCGATATCCTCCTAACCACCACAACGATAGAACCCTTGGTCCCTTCCTCTCTAGCAGCTACCCGGCCTCGTCCCTGCGCGCTAGTTAGAGCTATTTAATAATCGTTATTTACGGCAAAAAGTTGGAAACTGAGAGGGAACCCACCCCTGAGAGAACACGGTTCGCCTCTCCGCGAGCCCGTTAACTCAACTCGCGAACCAAATAGCTGCCCCTGCAAGTGAATTCAGCCCTTGCTACATTTTTCCCATTAACGAGCGTCCTCGAGCAAGACCATCCATTCAAGTAGTGCGGTGCATCCCCTCCTGAATCTCGTGAAACTTTCTACCTCTGCGATGTCCGTGACTGCTTCTAGAAGATTCCAGAAGATCGGAAAGTGGACTCGTGCATGTGCGCGCACCGGGTCGCTGTGCCCCAAAGTCCTCGAAAGAGGTTCGCGTGTACATCGATCGGTCTTATGGCTCAGGAGAGTCGGGGCTCCGAAAGGAGAGCACGGCCGAGAGAGCGAGAGAGAGAACAGAGCTGGCTAGGTAGGTAGGTGTTCATGGCGGCACGCAGCCCCGTTCTTAAAGACGCGAACAACACACCTCGAACACATCGGGTCAATATGAGTTCCTGGCAGGAAAGTCGCCGGCCAGTACGGCGATAACATCCATTACGGTCATAACGGCCGTAACAGCCGTAACACTGCAACCACCAAGTCACCAGACTCCTACGATCTGTCAGAGTTCAGAGAGAAACTTGCTGGCTCGCTACGTCGCATTCGGTCAGGTTATTGTTGACAGAGCACGGCATAGCCTCGCTTGAACATTTGTCACTGTATCCGGAATCCAGTTCGGCATGGACTGTATAGACTGGTTAGATAGACAGCGGCTGGCTAACTAGAATCTACTGCGCGAACGTATTGAGCTGTTTACTCCATGGGAGAATACATGCCTTTCTACAGGCTGCTCCTATATATCCCTCCTATCGACACAGTGCTCTATCCAAATTTTACCAAAATTACCACGTGATACCATATACCAGTTATTCGTCCAATCACGTACGGCGCACAGGATACAACGACGAAGAAGACACTAGACAAAACTTTCTTGTTGATAACGTTGATAAGCGTGTCAAAAAGTCCATGAGAAATCATACGTATAGTTCCTACGCCTTTTCCACCCTGAATCCTGTCCATCCCCCAGTCCGTGTCCCCTGCTGAAGTCTAACTACCCCGTGTTGCTTCTATGACCAAACTAAGCCTCGTTGGGAGTCGCCATTATTTTCCTTGTAATCCGTGAAAGTTTATCTCGTCCGTACGAGTTTATCTGGAGCAGAATGTAATCCTATAAAAATAATTAGAGGTTCCTCGTAGAAAAACTCCCTTCTCCAGCAGTCCGCCTTTGGTATCCCAAGCAACCCTTTATCCACGTCCACTCGTCCATCCGAAGGTACAGGCAGCCTGCACAGGGATGCCGTTGCTCTGCTTCATGACTTCACGTGTAAACATGGTGGCGTCCTGGTCTAGAAAACAGGCGCAACATGGCCGACGTAACGAGACTGTAACGACGCCGAGCGTCGGGTGGAAGGAGAAGGACGAGGGGAGCAAAAGTAAAAATGGCAGCAACGAACCTTCCAGGTTAGCTACGCTACTGGCGAATACTCGCTGAATTCAGGCACGTTCGTGCGTGGTGGTCCATTCCACGGGGAAAAACAAATTAGTTGGATCGACAAGTGCACGTCAAAGGGAAGAGAGCGTATTCGTGTTTCCACAGTCGAAGCGCAGAGTCCCATCCTAACCGGGACTCTTTACATCCCCCTGGTCCCCTGATCTTGCTCGTCTACGTCGTTTCCTCTATTTCCCTTCAGCAATTCCGCATTCGAGCAAATCAATTGCCGGGCGCATCGGTGGACCCGTACAAAGAAGAATCGTACATTCTCGTATTGACACTGGGTATATGAACCTTGTCACAGGTCAATCGAGCTTGCACTTTGACCTCGTGTCTCTTTAAGGTATTATATGTAAGGTTGTAACAAATTAGGCAACGTGGTCGACCCCAATGGCTCCATCAGGTGGACACGTTCACGGAAGCAACGGCGGACGTGGCGTGTCGTGTCCTGGCTCTCTGGTGCAGGTTGCTGAAAAAGTCTTGGCCGCCATTCGGATACGAGGGAGTCACGAGGCTGGTCAGTAATTTCCCTGGTGAATATGAATTTTCTGCACCCTCCGAGTATACTCGAGGGCGGCTGTGCATTAAATGACTGTTTTGATACAAGGGTTGCTATTTCTACGCCAGCGCGTCTCCCCTAATCGTGTATATAACTGCGCTTGGGTTTCGTAGTTCATTGCGTCTCCTTTCTCTTTACTCAAACTCCCGCCTCGTGTCGCTGGCGTCAAATTCATAGTAACCGGAGTGAATCCTACGTACCGGGTGGTCTCTGTGTTCGTAGTCGTTCAAAAGGGGGCGGGACACTGTCTCCTCTCTGGCATTTAGCCCGAAGCCTCTTTCTAACGATTTTCTCTCGAAATTTTACCGGTCTGATCTGTACAATCCAATTCCTCTTTCGCTTTATCCGACCCGCACGAGGGGTTAGCGAAGCTTGCCGGGATAGATAGAAATTTCTCTTTTACTTTTTTACCATCCCTTAGCCTCTAGGGATAGACTATTTTCCGGTAGGAAACTGATTTTCTCCCGGGAGCTATTGGCCAAGGTGCCTTCGACTCTCTTGGTTGTTACTACTGGTTACCGATCGGGACTTGATCGTTTCTACGTAACAAAAAAAAAATCTAAAAGAACGAATTCACGTGCGAACTGTGATCCCTCAAAAGAATCTCGACCCCGTGAACTCCGTCGACCTTTCGAACCGCAAGGAACAATTCCGCATCAACTGCACTTTCCGGTGACTTTTACTCGCTAAATCCACTCGATGGGAGATTACCGCAAAGCCCGATGTACTCATGGAAAATTTCACTCTTATTTCCCGAATCCCGAAAAACTCGTAGTTCTTTACTCTTAAAGTCTAAGCCACCCTCGACGCTCCGTCCCCACTGACTCCCATTCCACTCGCGACCCCTCTAAATTTACAGGGTTGTTAACACAATCTAACGCGCTCGGCAGCCAGCTAAGTCGAGTCGGGGGCAATCATAAAGGCATTTGATATGGCCGGTTAGCGGTATAGTAAAGGGTTGGCGTGCTCGGCATGCTCGGCCCCGTCTTTATTCGATTGACGCCGCCACAACCCCCCGTGTCCTACGGCGCTCCGCACCCTCTGCCCCTCGGCTACCTGGTCCACGCGGTCTCACACAAGAGCCAGAAACTACGAGGGTCGTGTCCAGGTTGGAGACTGCATGAAAAATGTGGGGCTCGCGTGGGCTGCGTGTGTAGGGTCGTAGACTGAAGATACATGCACGTGGGGTTGAAGCCGGCGGGATGTTGGGGTGAATCAAGGAGAGGCGCGGGGGGGTCGCCCTGATCGCAAAACCAAAATTACCATAACGACCCCGAATCAAATAGCATTAAAACAATACACTCCGGCAGTTCACCCTTCGTCCTCGCAGCTCACGCATCCTGCGAATTTTTTTCTTCCCGGCCTATTCGCTCCGAACGAATATTCTCTTGTCGATTTCGTGACTTTCATGGAAATAAAAAAAAGGCCGATTCGAGCCAAGGATAAACCCGGGCGAAAAACTTTCCCGGGAGGATAGACGCGCGAGAAACTTTAGCAAGAATCTCACCGACGAGTCGAAAAGTCTCCTTACCGCCACTTCGATGGTTCCTATGTACTCCTGACCTCTGACCCACGGCTTCTCACTCCCCTGAGTTTCTTATCGTTCAGCCGCTACTTCGGCCCCAGGTATGTAGCCTTTGAGGAAATTTAACATTTTTTAATCTGCATCGACAAACGGTCCTTTGAAATACACCATTTTTCATCTTCCTCCCAGCTCCCACGTAAATTTCCCAGTAACCTTATCGAAAGGTACGAACAAGGCGTCGGGACGCTCGTTGCACACGGTACACCCTGTATGCGTCTATGGGAGACAATAATGGACCGTGCGACCGAACGAGTATCTGTCCTCCGTACCAATTATTCTCGTGGACGTCATCAGCCGAGACCAATGCCACCCGGTCAAATTGTCAATTTATGCCTCTCGTTATTACGCCATGCTGATCATAGCGACGCTTCCTGCCTCCTGCGTCGCCTCCCTCCTCGTCCTTCCACGTCGTTGTATCGCCAGATTGGTAAAGCCGCGTCTATCCGTGTATATTTATGCCAATGCCTGGAGGAACGTACAGCGTCGTCCTAATAGCGAAGACTCGACGCCCGGCGTCCCCATCCGGGATGGAGCTACGTCAGACAGAGCTCGTGAAAGTGTTGGACGTCACTCGAACGTATACATAACTAAAACCATGTATTTTCTGGGATACAGTAGGGAGGCGTATGCTACCCCTTTTTACCCCTTTTGCATTCCCGTCTGTTTTATCCCATCTTTGTACCCCTATACAAAGATGCTCTAGCAGGTACGTCACGAGGATCAGAGGGCATCGCGACGCCACGTAGAGCCATAAAGATAAAACATAAAATCAACTGCTGACTCGATTGCGCCAAGAATATGCGGAGTGTGCGATTTAAATCATAAAACTCGAATAAAAATCGAGCTTTTTGCAAGAGGAGGCAGTGCGACTGAGATTGAGAGAGGATGAGAAAGGAAATGAGAGAGAGAGAGAGAGAGAGAGAGCGCGAGTGGGCAAGGGACGAAGGGAGCGAGAGAGACAGACAGGCAGCCTCGTGGCCTCCCAAAGAGATTTCCCTCTGTCTCTGCTGTTTCTCGATTTCTTTATCCACACTCCCGACCACTTCAGAGGCATTTCCATCCGACAGACTTTGTACACGCCTCTAGGTACTCTGTGTACATTCTATTCCACCGGACCACCACCCTCCTGCAAATAGATACGCTTTAAGCTTCTGTGCCAAAGCCTTAGAACTCATGATTTTATAAAGGCTTCTACAGGGACGTGTATCGGTGCATTTTTCGTAATGGAATAAAATCCAAGATTTACAATTCCGATATTTTCCTCGGACTGAGAATTGACAATAGTTACTTCAGCAGACAGAGGGATTATGCTGCAAACTCCCAGCGGGTATCTTACGTTTGTACAATTATTAATAGTCCCTTCGAGTCCAGCCTTTATTCGGGGCAGCTCCTACGCGTCCCGCAACTGTCCTCGACGCTTCTAAGGGAAGCAAACGAATCAGTATTGTCCCACAGGCACAAGGGTTGGCAGCATGGGAAATAATGTGTCATTTTCTCGGTCATCCCCGAAGACAAGAGAGAGCACAGGAAAAAAATGCTATTTTCACATCGACGTAAGATCAGGGTCGAATTTTGGTTTTTATTTAATTTTCTAAAATCCTCGTCGAAATTGATGCACAGCGCGTAAAGGAATCGCTAGTAGTGATTTCCGGTCAAACCGAGTAAAATTAGTGGATGCTTCCGACTGGGGAAATATTCCTTAACGGCCTCTGGTATATTCCTATGGGAATATGTGGTGTACGAAGCGGCGGTAGGAAACGGATTGGCGCTCGGGAATATATCAAGTGATAATATTTCATTCACAGACTGCAGTATCATTTTTCAATAGTTCAGCTTACGCGGCAGTTATATCGGGCGAGACCAAGAGCTATATCACGTGAGCGTTAGCCGAGTCTGCCCCTCGCCTGCGCCCCTTCAATCTCACCCTGGGCTGCGCTCGACGTGCACGTGACTGTGCGCAGCCCAAACCGCCAGATTCCACGGGGCCGGAAAGGGTGCATTGCGCACGGTAAATTCTCCATGCAAATGAGATCGCTGATACGCGGGAAATATAAATCCGAAAAACCCGGGAATATTTATGCCTATTATCTAGCGCTTTCTCCCTTCGTTCAACCCTAAATGCCAGAACGGGAACCAGAAACCAGGATCCGAGCTTGACAACGACCCCCCAACACATCCTTCATTCGAATAAAAAAAAGTCTTATCGGTACCCCCTTTTTTTACGAAGACTAATTAATCAAAGTGGAACGAATAATTTTTTTTATCCTTTGAAAAATTCAGCAACGTGTTCAGCGTCTTGATTGGGATTGGTTGACGAGGACCAGACTCGATACAGGGTAGACCAAGAATCCAATGGAGGAATGGATGGCCGGAACCAACCCCCTAGGTTAGGTTAGGTAATACCTCGCTCGACAGCCACATTTTCCAATCCCAATCAAAGCCATTATTAAGCCGTCCAATGTCTTTCGGTAAGAAACCCTTCCTGCTACCCCTTCAATCCCAATCCACGTACGAGTACTTTGTTCGGGGGGTGGGAGGGGGAGGGGGGTGGTACCAAACCCTTGGTGACGGCAGAGGATCCTGGTCCAGTTTCGACTGCGAACTCGGTTTGGCCTGGAGCCAGCGTATTCATTCGAGAACTAGCCCCCCAATCTAAGGGGCCAATTATTTAATCAATTCCACCCTCTTAAGAGAGCGGATCCTGAGGGGAGGCTGCGAAGGTTCAAGAGGGATGGGATAACCTCTCAACCCCGACACCGATTCGACCCTGAGCGTCGCCGACGACAATTGAAATCTCTCCCTCTTGTCTGCCCAGTCGAAATCGCTGTCCCTCTGCGAACGCGGCCCCAAATGCTTCCTGGCTGATCGCCTTGACCACCAATCCAATTCGTGAAAATACGAAGAACGTTTTCGAGAACATAACCTAACCCAACCCTCTACCTTTCGCAAGATTATTTAGCACCCCGTTCGTTCGTATAACCACCTCACAGGAGTTATCCTATAATATCCGCAGTATCTTCCTTCATCATAAAAATGTCTAAACGCACCCCCATTCTTTTCTCTGGCGTTATATTATTACCACTTACCATTCGATCCCAGACCACCGGCAAGGAATTCTTATTCCTTCCTATAAACCGAATAAATCTCAATTCCACCAGAACGGATTTACCACCTAGACGCCTTTATGCTGCACTCCCGCCTTACGGCTACCGCCGTCCTGACACATATCTATGAACCTTATATGTACCTACTGACAATGAGTTCGGCCCAAGTGCCAGATCAGGGTCCTACGGTGCAACGGATCGGCTATTGTTCACCCCTTCCATATCGAGATCAGACTCCACCAGTACCCTTACGACATTTCCGATCAATTTCCCATAAACGCTATCCATCAAATCTGTGGACGCTCATCTACCTAGGTCCATGTACCGGATGTCTGCAACCCTTAGCAACGTCTTCAGGCGCCTGCTTCTACCAGGCCAAGATATTCCGATGACTGGTCCAGCGACTTGGATGTTTCACGAGAAAATTCTCTACTCTAAAAAGTTATTAGCATTCTCTAATTTTTCTCGTACTCCAGTTACTTGTAGTCCTGACTGCTTTTTTACTCTCGTTTCTTCTGTTCCTCATTTCCCCTTCGTCTTCCCATCGCCAGGCTCCTTTGAGCCCAGTGAAAATTTTACGCCCGGAATTTCCGGAAACATTCCTAATCCAGACACTTTCTCAGTGCGCCTCGTTCCCCTTGTGTCTTTTGCTCCTCGTACCTCAGGGTGGAAGTGGCCCGTAGGAAAAGCTCCAAATAAATCTCTTCAGGGTCTTTCGAGCTGGAGACTGGAAAGCTGAGGAATCGAGGACCGAATCGTGGAAAACTGGCCTTGAGTTCTTAGAGAAGTTCCAGTTGTTTTGCCATTTTGCTACATCAGGGAAGAACCTGAGTCGGTCGCCCTACGAATAGCTTCGGGGCTAAAGTTTAAAATTGTTTAATGCCTTACGCAGTGGAAAATTCATACTGAATCCCGGCACGCTACTGTATTTGCAATAAGCATAGTTTCCTGTATAACCGATTCGGGGAATTCATTCGTTTAACGCAAAGTAAACTTAGTTAAAATAGAGAAGGTAGAATAGGGCGAGTCACGCACTTCGCTTTTGTATAATATTATACTGCTTTTTTTTCCCATCTCTTTTACGAATACGGATGTAACGCTTGCGTGAACTTAATCGATATTCGCGCTGTGCTCTTGTGCAAAAAGGAACGAGAAATCGGTCTGTATTTCCTGCTGAGGTGAATTCGAGTCTCGGGAGAAAACAATGTACGAAACAGACTTCGTTGTCTTATTTGCATTAATGTACAAATTTCATTTATAAACGTCATGCATACCTTTGAAATTTAATAGCGAAAAGGGCTGAAAGATCAAAAATAGAAAATTAAAAAGATATAAAAGGCAATTGTGGATCTAGAGTGTTTGCCGATTTAAGTATAGAGGGTTGACGTTACGTAGAAGGATGGTCTCTTATTTTAATATTTAATTGCGAGTATCGATTAATAATAATAAAATGACGATTCAAAATTAAGATATGTACATAAAATGTATTAAAAGCGAATTTCAAGATGCTGAATAAATATTAAAGTCATTAATGATAGAAGAGACACTCTGAACTCTGAAAAGCATAAAGTACATGAAATCCCAGTCTTCTCGAGTCTCGAAAATTTTAATGTTCAAACGAAAATTAGCCTCTCTAATAAAATTCAACATGTAACTACAGAATTCGGTAAAAAATTGAAATTCCATTTAGTTACCAACCCCTAGATACGATTTAACCGAATCCAGTTGAACTTTTCTCTCGTTCCTCAAGTATCTCAGCCATAAAAATAAAAAGACTAAGAAAAAAATATATACTCCAAATAAATAACACCTGATCCCCAATTTGATTATGAAAACGTCCTAGAGCTCCATTCCGAAGAAATGTGGCCTTATCGAAATAGAAGGACCCATTTCGATCCCTCATTCTTCACACGTCATCTCGTGTCCTCTTTTTCTTCTTCTCTTTATCTGCTCCTCCTTCGTCCTTTGCTTCGAATTAAACAAGCAAAAACTATTCTGACGCATTTCAATGACAGGGTCGATACTTCCTCGTATAACAGTTCGTTTCATCTCGATTCCAATCAACTGCCTGTTTTACGAGCCAATCACCGAGCGCGTTTATAGCCAGTTGACGTCACTCATCTTATAGTCACGTGTCTCCTTCTTCAATCTCAACTAGAGTACTCGTCCCAATTCACCAGGGTAGGAAAATAAGGTACGAAAAAAAAAAAAAATCATCCGGATACATCCGTAAATTATTGATAGACCTAATGGTGGTACTCCCATTGAATTGGTGCAGGTAAATTTAGGTCCTATAAAATACATTAAGGACATAGGCTATATATTACGTATTTACCCAGTGAAAAATATTTTCTCTATATTTACTTGGTTCCCTTGCAAGAAAACATAGAGGGGCGAAAAGATCATTTGAAATTTACTCAGCACCCTCGCATCCCCCAAGCGGTGCATCCAGCCTCGCGACTATTTATTAGATACAGTAATAAGGCTGTTATATACAAGGCAACGCTAGGTGCACAGATACGTATCTATACTCGAAGCACCCAGAGTTCCCCCACGCTTTGGTATATAGACCAGATATGTATACCGCACCTCGGTTACGATGCCAACATGCATCTCGGTAATGGTCGAGTTACGTTGGAGCTATTTAAATATTGGAACCTTCTACCTAGCTCCTGGTGCAACCACCATCCAGCATCCGCTATCCCACTGACAATGATGCTGGTCCAGAGAAGAGCAAAAGTATCCCTTTTTTCTATTCATATCTTGCTGACATTATTTATATTCTTCGACGTTACTTCGCACAGACAGTATCCTTGGACTTTTCCGTCTTCGTTGACACTTTTAATTACGGAAACGTTCGATTTCAAATTTCCAAAGGTATTTTTTACCCCAGAAAATTTCCTTGGTCCACGAGTGAGAAGACTCGACGAAAGGGGAGAAAGACATTTGTCTGCAGCTACTGCGAAGGGAAGGTTCGAAAGGGGGTGGTAAATCCGCAAGGCGGCAACGTAATTTCGAGGGTTGGTCAAGTTCTGGCCGTGGGCCATGCCCCGTGGTAATGAGACGTATGGCTTGAGTAATAGATTCACATTATACCCAGGCCGAGGGATGCTTGGGGGTTGGCTGGCCTGGTACTCAGTGACGTATTGCACCTACCGTCCACTATAGCCACTGCCCGCTAATTTAATGCCCGGGACTGAGCGCCGGCAATTCTAAGACACGGGGAAGTTTCTCTAGGTGATCCCCCGGCACTTCCAGTAGTTTCGTAATTCGACCCGGAGTCCCTTGGGCAGGGACAATTTCACTGGCAGATAGTTTCACGCGACCCCTTCCGTTGCCTTTCCCTCTCGGGTCAGCCTGATTTTCTTTTTTCCTTTTCCAACCTGGGAAAGGGTATAGGGTAGCTGCCAGCATGGTGAGGGTTATCGCAATGTGTTTCAGGGCTCGTCAAACTGGCACCTGACCGATAGACACCTCCATACTTCGAGCTCCCTTCTGCCCCACCGCCATCAGAGATAACAGAGATAACTAGGGAGTCTTGCCACCGACACGATTTCGTCCTCACGCCCTAACCAAAGGGCCAAAGGGTCTTAATCCAATAAAGCGTCACAACCCCATTCGAGAATCGGCCGAGACACGCGTCTCCCACCAATATTCCTCTTGCCGTGAATTTACCTTAGTCTCTTGGCTGCCAAAGCGACAGAAATTTTGTCAAAAGGGTGTCTGGCACTTTCGAACGATTTTTACCCCTTCGAATAAAGAATCGCAGTAGGGGGTAAGGTCTGCTCCGTAGTTGCTCGCCTTTCGCCTGTGACCAGTCATAGCCCTAAGGACGCATAGGGGTCGAAGGTCAAAATTCGTCAAGCTCCCGCGTCCTCTGTACTATATATTAAATTACCACCCCCTTTTACCTCCCCCCTGTCCCCCTCTCTAAGGACGATAATTCAGGTCGGCTTTGCCAAAGTTCCCCGCGACGGGGGTCGTTCTCAAGGGTTGTTTTAAGATCCTGGAATTTTCTCACGATGACCTTTGCACCCTTATCTCACTTCGCTTCCTTCACCCTTCATTTATCCATCGCCTCCACACTTGTCTCTACCAAGATTTAGGGCTGGCGCTGCTTTTCTTTCCAGGCAAACATTTTGATGTTTCCTCCGACCCCCCCCCGACCCCCCACCTCCCCCTGCCCGACCCATATCCTTCGATTCACTTCGCCCCAGTCACCACTTCGGTTGACGATCCAGTCAAGCATGACAGTTTTCCCTCGAAGCTTCGCTCCGATAATATGTGAGTACATTACAGTTGGGCACGTGTCAATGCGAATTCAGAAACGCACACGACTTCATCCATCTACCGTGCGTCCCTGATGGTTCCTCCTGAAGATAGCGGAAGTGCCTGCAAACAAGTTCCCTCATTTCCGGTTAACACCAGCGCCACGACGATCCTTTACTCAATCCCTTCGTCGTACCCTACACTTTTTTCATGACCCACAACGTATTCTTCGGCCCCTTCAGTCCTGCCAGCACAAGGATGATGCTGGGGACGTAAATTGTACGAGGGAGAAACGTAGAAATGGAGAAGTGTTAGGAGGGGTTCGACTGTGTTAACCGCAGATAAGATTCGCCTTATTAAATGCCAGGAGTGGATAAGAAATATCGAGAAGTTTATATATATATACTTGCCAAAGTATCCGCGGAAAAATATGCAACAGAGAGGCAAACGAAATATTACAAGCTATGTATATATATATCTATATATACAGTGTGCCTTATCTTTACAAAAAATTGCTCTTAAAATACGTTCCCCGTTAATACCGTCGATATTTAACAGGGGATGTTTACAATTTTATGTCTCAGACCGTTTAACCCCATGAACCATCCCCTACGTTGATCTATATTCTCTTCGAAACTAACCCTGCTAAGGGTTGGTGTTCTCGATGATCGAACGGTCACATATTCATATATATATATACAATATAGATACGCCCACGTGCGTCGCGTATAGTTGAGATAGGGCAGGCAAGCAGGTCACACATTCACCCTTCCCTGTGTTTGACCCCTTCAAGTCATCCTGTGTATGCATATCGTACAGGGAGTTTCAACGCCCACCGTCCGAGGACACATCGTTCCTTGCGAGTCCTTTGAATTCCTATAGTCATTACGAGGTCCTTGTACGCGCGTACAGTCTTATAGTATTTCTATCAGCAGGTAGGGTTAGGATATCTAAGAACGTGATAATATTACTATCAGTTTTGAAATGCAATAGAGTTGATAAGATCAGAGAAATAATTCAAAGGGAAATACATCTGCGATACTCTGTTAGCTGCGCACACGTTATAATTTCATAAGGGATCTCGGTCCAACGCATCCCCCGAAGGGATGATATTATTTTGCAATTTCTTACCGACAGACCTCGACGAGTGCGCTTTGATGCATTCGAGCTGTGCAGTCTGCGTCGGGTAATGCCTACAGATCCGTTGAAAATCCTTGAAATAGATATACGTGGGTATAAATATTTCGTGGCGTCGCACGAAGGAAGGATCCTTATAGCGTGAGTGCGGGAAGCTATGATATTATTGAGTAATGCAGTGCGCGTGTCAGAGGCATCCCTTACGGTTTGAGGGTTGAGCTTTTCAAGAGACAGGAATATAGGTAGCGAGAGAGCGTGAGGGCGAGAGGGGGTTGGTGGGGTGGCGAAAGGGGTAGAGAGGAGTCTGTCGGGTACCCGTACGACACGTCGAGTGAAGTTGAGGGTTGAGAACCCGGCAGGGTGGCTCCAGGTCTAATGGGGTAAAAAGTGTTTGGATTTCCTCCCTCACTCTTCGTCTTCTACTTCTTCCTCTTCTTCTCCCAGAAACCCGTTATCCACGAGCATGGGACTCCTTTGTCGGAAATCGCGAGTCGGGTCTTTGTCATCTTCCACCCTGGTTTCCTCAAACGACACAGACCCCCTTTCTCTACTCTCTTACCCGTATCTACGGTCTGACGCCGACAATTCCGCAGGCAGTCCTGCTCGTTCTAGTGTAACCCCTTCTTCGTTTTTTTTTTTGAAATTTCGAAGATCCAAATTCTTACGTGTCTCGTGGGTGAATGGACTGTACGAATTTTTGTTCTCATTTCTACCCAACTGAGCTTGCTTATTCGTTTAGCTTGTTGCGTGCGATAATCGGGTCGTTCGAAGTGGACTGGGTCAAATAGGCAAAAGGGTGGGTCGTTTCTAGGCTACTGTAAAGGATGGCAATATCGTGGTGAATAGATTGCGCTGTAGTAGGTAAAGTGGAGAAAGTCCTGTACTCGCCAGACCGTGACCGAAGAGAACTCGAAAGGACAGTTTGACTCAGCCAGTTTCTTTCAGGCAACATCAGCGATTCTCTATACATCACGTACATGACAAGTAAGTGTATATATGTATATATAAGGTTTGATAGAAATAAAAGACATGATAATTTGTTAGCGACGCCTACCAAGTGGATTACCCGCGTAACGCAACCGGCTGATCTCTGGGACCGAACTCAATTTCGTATAGTGGCCGATCTAAATTTCAAATCTGCTAATGTGTATTTTTACCAGGCTCGCTCTTATCGACGCGCTTTGAATTTCAAATTTTCTCCCGGCTACCAGCACCACCTACACCGACAACACCGACAACATCACGAGCGATCGCCCCGTCGAAGTTTCAGCCCTCGCTCGAATGCTTCTCTGCCTCCTGTCGTTTGTTTCAGGTGGCCGCCGAAGCGCAGAGACGACGACGTCCCTATCGCTGCTCCTCTTTCGGCTCCTCCACCTTTCCCAGCTTTCCTCCTGCTTATTCCTGCTGCTGTTCGACGCCCAGAAATTCCTCTCGACCGTCTCACCTCTTATTTATGGTGCTTTCAGTCCCAGAATTGATTTTGTGATTTATTTCCGAAGCAAACTAGATGCGCCCATCTCTGTTATCCAGCTCGTCTTTCTCTTCGTCTAACCGCAAAGTTTTACCTCCGTGTTCGCGTTTACGTTTACGATTAACGTTCACTGGGTAAACGTTGACGAGCAAAGCGCGTCTGATAGGAATTTTCTTCTTATCAATTTTGATCCTGTTTACGTCTATTTTATTTCTTACGCATGCGATTCGCCCCTTTATGTCAATTTTGTTTCTTACACATGTGATTCGCCCCTTGGAGGATTTTTTAGCCCGATTCTCAAAATTACGATTTCAGGGGCGTATTAACGAAAGGCGCAGTCAGGTTCAAAATGTTATTCCAGAAAATTTCGAATAAGGGATTCACGTGTAAAGTTTCATCGAGAATGAATTGACTGTGCGGCTAATGCAAAATTGCTAATTAGTCACGTTAAAACGCTAAGTACTGATTAGAAGGGGGGAAGGACTTTCAGTCTACCTTCTAATCTATGCTCATACGTGACGCGCGCCCCTCGTTTAATTTAGGGCTCGGCAACCCTATTATTAAAAGGGGCGAGCCCCCTCGTCTTACTTTGCGGAAATCAAATACCCTTGTGGCTTCCTGCTTACCTGGAATTGCCCGATAATACTGCGAAAGGACTAGGCCCATTCGTCATACCAAACGGCACCACCTCACGACACCAGATCACCAGAACGAGATGATGGCACAAGATAGTCACGTGTCGTCTTCTTTTTCTCTCATCCCTTCCACACATAAAATCTACAACCATAAGGAAACAGAATCCCATGAAAGAGGGTCGCAGGGCTTGCAGCACCTATTTATTTAGAATATTCCCAGCATGCATCTGCATAAATTTAGCTCAGGTTTCAGAACACACACAATTCTTGGTCCTGCATCGACTCCCATGTAGGTACAGGGAGCATCAACCAAACTCTTCAAGTGGGGATGCAGGTCGATCCGTACTTGGCACTGGTCCTCATTTCAGTATACAGTTGACATACCCTCTACAACAGGGTAGTACCTAAAAAAATCCTGAAGTACAAAATTGAGGAAGCCTACAAAACCAACCCCCTCCGCAGCCCCGCTTTAGTCCCTATTCGCGTAGAGCGAAGAGGGTAGAAAAAACAGAAGAGCAACGAGCGTGAAAGAAACGACAAAAAAAAGTAAAAGAAAAAAGTAGGCAAACACTTACCGGGAACTCGACTCGTGTGGATTCACGTCGATTGAAAAGAGGACGCGGCTCGGGTTAGGGTCTGTATAAGGTTAAAGGGCTGATGAGCACCGTGACAAAAACTCATTAGCCCCACGCGCGAAAGGGGTTGCTCGGCTCGAATACATATTCAAATTGAATTACCCGCCCTACTAGACACGCTGATTCGAAATCATTCGATGAGGTTTCAGTCCTGGCAACCCTCTGTCCCCCCTCCTCCCAGCCCTGCCAACCCTCCTTCCCTTGTCTCTCGTCTCCACGTCCGCCCCCCCCCCTCCCATTCCTGACTAATGGAAATTCTCCCAGAGAAGTTGTTAAACACAATCGCTTTGCATATGTATCGAGAGCCACGTTTATGCACTAAGCCCGTCCTCCTCCTATACGTATATATATATATATACCACGGTCGTATACTTACCTGTCCTGGTATTACACGCCAACTCGCTTCCCTGCGCACAACCCCCTTTCGGGCCCCGATGCGTGCGCCCCAAATTGTCGGCACTGAGTTAGGATACAGCGAGCAGTCAGGTGCACGTAACGTGCAGTCACGGATGGTACATACGGCTGAACGGTATTATGCTCCTTTTAGATTTTTGCACAACCCCCCCGCGACACCACCCTTACGATTCAATTATAAATCATCCCCTTAATTGACATTAGTGGTAGTTCACAGGTAGATACGAATTGCGGATTTCAATGGAGTCGAATGAATCCACCGAGTAGCATTGGGACAGAGGGCGACACTGGCGCTGTTAGTAACGGAGACGTCAGGCATGACGAGGAGGAAATAAAAAAATGTAACCGGCTGACGTAACGAGGCGACGTGGAAACGATACCGTTGGAAACGGATCTTTATCGGGACGGAAGAAGCGACTCGAAATGGGAACTTTTAACGGTAGCGGGAAAGTTATTGTTTTTACTCCGCGTTGTTATTGCTTCTCTCGTTTGAGCGGCGCAACACCGTGTATTCCTTGGCTGACAAATCGTACCAAGGTTTCTGCCTTTCCTCTTCCCCGTCGTGTTTCTCTACGATTTCCTGGCAAGGTGTGTGCGATACGAGCGCCTTGCGTCCTGGGCTCTGTTAATGTTATAACTTTATCGCCACGGCGAACTGGTCTGGGTTTGCCATTGCGTCCTTCGTTTTAGCTCCAGGGGGGACTGGGACGAATGTAGGGTCAATGAGTGGCTGGCTGGATGGCTGGCTGGACGGCTGTGTGTAGCTGGTGGCTATGGGTTGCGAGGTAATGGCCGCTTTAATTCCCAAGGAAAATAAATTGCAATTTTTTCCAGAGGGGTGCGAGATCGGGGACTGGCCCTCACGTAGCGACGCGATAAAATCCGTGGATTCAATTAAAAATTGCCCTGCGCGAAATCCCAACCCATTGCCCCTTTCTTTCGCTATTTTCACCATATATTCTCCCCTGGCCACAAGTACCGACCCTCCGCCCTTTTCCTCCTGCCGCCCACCGCCCCCTATATCCCTTTTGGCCATTTCGCTGAAAACGTTACGCGAATCCGCTTCTCTAACCCCCTTCGTGTACTTTTCGCCACCCTATAGATTAATGAATTAATCTAAGGAAATTCAGAGCACGTCTCTCTACTCCGGGCTACTTCTTCACTTTAGAAAAGACGAACCATTGCCTGTCACTTCTTATGTAAAAACTTTACAAATCTCATTTTGTTCTCTTACCTCCCCTTAATCCCCTCCATCCCCACCTTTATCCCTACTCTAAAACTCTCTCCGAATATCCAGTCCACGAACTTTCATTTTTCCATCGCGACTGCCTATAAAAAATTCATTTAATAATTCCACCTTCCTCCAACCCCCACAACCCTTCGAATCCGTCCAATCCCCCTCGCCAAAACTTGCCGCGATAGAAGGATCTCCGACTTTATAAATATCAAATTCAAAATTCCATCCCTGATAAAAACATCCTTCGCCGTCAGACTGTTAGCCCTTTCTTTCCAAATCATCCCTCGCATATGCGCGCAATTCCCCGAAATCAAGAATCCTTAGCCTTAATGGCCACCTCAATCTAGCTGATTAATTTGGTAATCCAATAATACCAAGCTCCGGGTGGCGGACCTAGAGAAATCTCCATACTGAGGTCATCAACAGGTCAGATGGAGAAACTGTGAACAAGCTTACACATATTATACATATATGACGTGTCATAGTAGTACCCCCTCTCTGTCCCGACCCTGTGACCTCACGCACGAGTGGGGTGTAGGCACTAGAATGTAAATTGAAAATCGCTCGAAACTTCAGATTAATCGGATCCGATGACCCGCATTAGCCCGACAGATGGACAAACGGGACATTTCGCACCCTTCGAGAGCCACCCTCGTTCATATGTGACCCGTAACGCAGAAACCCATTTAAATTAAATTAATATTTGCTGCCCATCGAGCTGCTTGTTCTCTCGCCTCTTGCCTCCGGTCCCGCACTTGGAGCCCATATAGGAAATCAGGGACTGCATTGAGAACGTGAAACAGCCAACCCCACCCCCCACTATTCCTCCTCCCACACTTCGTATTCCCTAGTAGGGATTCCCCCTTTCATAAAAAAAATATTCACCCTACGTATCACGCTTGCTCTCATTTCAACTAAAACAGCCGCTGACGCTTTACATGGTGACACTGCCGATGAATGAAGTCTGCTCTCCGCCGTAACTAAGTCTATTCTCAACTCCGTGGTTTCAGGCACAAGCGATACCCCCACGCCCGCTGCAACCCACAGTCCTTCCCCTGTTTTGTCCCCGGCTTTTCCGCCTCCGGGGAGAAATTTCCCTAGTAGCTCGTGACGTCCAATCCTACCGAAAGACCTACCCTACCTCTTTCTCATTCTCGCAGCCTCCCACATGGTCCATGCATGAATCCTATATGGTGCCCGGTGCTGCTACCACGTCCGGAGCAGTCGACGTCGCAGTTGCGCACGGGTACCTAGTCAACGTACTCGTGTTTGTTATGCTACACGCAGGGAAGGAGAAGAGGGGGAGCAGTCGGATCGCTGAACTCGCAATCTAATTTTCATCGGCATTTAATCTTTGTGTACCAAGTTCCTCGCGCTGGCACGCGCCTGAGCTTTTTAAAGCTCTCCTCACACCGAATTTCGAATGCTGGTTCGACATTGCAATTATTTCCAGCGTGTTTATTATTTACTCGCGGTAAAATCCTGGCGATCCTGTTCGCACGGCCAACCCCCTCCCGAAGCGCCCCTCGCGTCCTGGAGGCGTCGCGCCCGACGCTTCTACGTCACGTCCGGCCGTCGATTGCGTTGCGACAGTTTCGAAAGCTATTCTGAGCTTCTGTGAGGAATTTTCGGATGATGAACGGTCGGGGAGGCCAGGGTGTAGGAAAAAACGGAAGTCTCGACCAGGTCGATGCTTCCGGTCATTACATTCAGGTTACGCAACGCAGAGGGTTTTTTTCCCTTTTCCTTTTTATTTGTTCTTCTCATCCTTCCGTTTGTATCTTTTTTTTATATTTTTTTTTTTTACTCAAGTTCAGTCAACACGTCCACGCTCCGGAAAATTACACCTGTGTAAATTGAACTGGTAGCCTTTATAATTTTTTTTTCTCTCTCTCTCTCTCTCTCTCTGATAAATAGCTCATGCGAAAAGAACATACTCCCAGGAATTCTGCTTGTCAAGAGATGCTTAATAAACTACACGAGGTTCAGGACAGGATTCTAATTTTCTCATATAAGTGCTCCTATTCATACGCGCTCTCCACTCGGTAGAATTTTCTCAAGCACTTGGCCTTTTTAATTCTTTCGAGTGTAGTTGCCTATTCGTACATGAATTACCTAATCGGACAGTTTCGCGGGACGCTGAATAATTTTTGGTAGTTATCGTCGTTGCATTATTCCGCGAGGGAACGACCGGGCGGAAGAAGCCGCAGGAAACGGGTCGAGGCGGATCGGAAGTCGTGCAGGAGTAAAATTAAAAAAAAAAGAAAATAATAAAAAAAGGTAAAAGAGCCAGCAGCCAGTCCGGGGTAAAAAATTCACAAACCGTATAGCCTATATATACAGAAGCAACGTGACTGTAGTTAGCGGCATAACGTGTACAGTGGCGATAACGGGGACTCGTGAGGACCGATTTTGAAAATTAATTTTATTGCCAGTGTTGCCAGTGTTGCCAGTATATCCAGCGACCCCCTTAAACCACCCCCCTGTTCCTCACTCCCTGCTACCGGTTGACCCATTAACTATCCGTCGGAGCCAATCCTTTTTATCGGTGCCTTTTTAATTCGACCATAAATTATCATTGGACCAGGACGGCAGGTGCGGCTGATGCGGCTGATGCGACATTATAAATAAATATTCTATATTTCATATTTATAGATAAATTGCCCTGGCGTCGTTCGTAATACCAAAAATTCCACCAGCATTCACTCTTCACCCTATGCAGAGTCTATATATTGACCCTATTATTTTTCAACAAAC
The DNA here is from genome assembly GCA_030142375.1 of Calameuta pallipes. Lineage (NCBI taxonomy): Eukaryota > Metazoa > Arthropoda > Insecta > Hymenoptera > Cephidae > Calameuta > Calameuta pallipes. Next base: position 1,112,939 of record JARQSW010000408.1, read on the forward strand.
ATGTCCCGTCCCTCCGTAAAATCCTGCTTATCAAATAATTAAAGTCACTTGTCTTTCGAGTTGGAGGGCTGAAACTTTTGAAAAATCTCCGATCGAAAACCAAAATAAAATTTCGATTTCACAATTTTGATTTAGCCCTAGGCTATGATACATCGCACCACGTGGCTGCTGCCCCAAACTTCTTTTTTCAGACCAATGATTAAGGGACTCGGAATTGCCCGAAAGGATCCTTTATAAAATTACCACCTACCGGGTGGTCCTCTTTGACAATGATCACCAGGACTCATGAAGACTGTTTCGTTTTGTGTTCGCAGATCCGCCGAGGATCGTCGTCAGGCCGCAGTCCCAGCAAGTAAAGAACGGCGGAGTAGCCAGTTTCTATTGCAGCGCCCAAGGATCACCGACGCCTCAGATACATTGGCGTAAAAATGGACGAAAAGTTTCACGTGAGTCTACCCTAACCTTAGAGTTTTTCTCTATCGACTATTCATTCCCACATCCTCCTGGACCATCTCGTCCAACATGGTCCCCGTGTCCCCGTCCATCATATCGAATGATCTGACCGTATAACATGATGGCTAATTAAATTTTAATTTCAACAGCATCGCAAACGCGCTACCTCATGCAAACCTACAGCGACGGCGCATTGCTTAGAATCGAACCAGTGAGAATCGGAAGGGACGACACGATCTACGAATGTCTTGCTGAAAATGGGGTCGGAGATGCAGTTTCGGCCCAGGCCCAGCTGACAGTCTACAGCAGTGAGTCGCATGTCAAATTACTTAATATTAAAAGTGCCAAATTTTTTGGGCAATTTTCAACGAGCGATAAAAAAATAGGGGGACCAGACCGGAAACGTGTGTCTAAATGAGAAACTTGAGGATGCGTCTTGCTTGGTATTGTTTAGCCTTTAGCAGACGAGGGTGTCCTTAATAGGTCGTTCCGAAGATCGCTTATTTTTGGCGAAAGTTCCCGAGACTACCCGAAGCTTGGAAAATTTCGAGGAAATTAAAGGGGCGCCCCCCCCCCCCCCCTTCATTTTTACGGATAACAGCTCCGAGGGGGTCGGACGTGGAGGGTGGTTAAATCTCGAGGGGCCAAGCGAACCAGTCGAGAGTAAAGGGGATAGATGGCAGCCGGTGGCTAATGGCGCCCAACCGGAAGCGGTTTAATGGCCAAAGGGAGGAGAGTGCATTCCCGAGATGGTCCGGAGCCGCGAAGGAAACCCTTTGGGACGTTTCGCGGGGAAACGTTTAATCCTGGGATGTTCTTTTAAAGGCTTCGGGCTTTAAGCACGTTTAAACGTTACTCTCCTGGCATTCGTTAACCTGGTCCAGACCATTGTCATGTCGAGATCAAAGGAATCGGCCGGGAACCTAAAGACCGTCTTTCGTTATAACCAAACGATTTCTCGCAGCTGGTCTCTTCCGGAATTTCTCTTTTCCTCAAGCAGCAGAACCAGCGCTCTTTTCAGCCACTTAATAGTTTTCCTATTTATTGTCGGTCAACTTTTGTTTACGCGGCCTTACCCCTATTCGGACTTTCCCATGATGGGACTTTCTCTCGATTTTTCCGAGTCTCTCAGACTCTCGGCTTTACGATCTCGGAAAACTCGAACGAAACTTCAATCGTAAAATCTTCGAGCAAAATGGTACCCCGAGAGTATGTTTCAAATTTTTTTTTTTTACTACTTTCAAGCAGAATCCCATAAATCCTGCCAAAGTGTCTTATGCAATCGTTACGGGAAAAAAAATCCAAAAGCAGAGTGACAAACTATAAAAAAATTAAAAGATCACTCTATAGACAGACTTTGGAAATGATCCCTATTAATCCCTAAAAAAGCAATACCATAGGAGTAAGTATATATAGGATGACTCTCTTTTCCCAATACTTTTACCCTTCTATACGCTGCTCGCTGTATTCGTCCCACGAACCCACGGGTTTTCGCGACGTAATTAATTCCCACGCGAAAATTAACATCCGCAAATAAATTCGCGAGATCGACGGGATTAAAGGATCTTGTTTTAATCGAACGAGTGCGAACGCCGAACACTGCCGCAGTGTCAACGCTTCGTTGCATTGCTGATGCTGGGGCTTGTACGTGTATACACGTGGTTACAGCCATATACCGTGATTATAACCACGGTATGCTATGGTTACCAACGTTATCTCCCCACGCTCTTTGCACCCCTCTCAGCATCCCAATTCACGGTCCAATCCCATAGGAATGAAATATCACGCGATCTCCTCTCACCTGTTTACTAACAGACCCTCCCGTTCTCTCTGGACCAATCTGGACGATTTTCTCAAAATTCAACTATCACTTAACGCCGTCTCCTTCCCCGCGTAATAAATCACCCTCGTCCCCCCAGTCCCTCGATTTTTCCGTGATTTCACTGTGTTTGTTATAAAGTTGATTCCCGGCCAGGTGAGCGTTCCCACAGGTCTAATAATCCGTCTCGACGCCCCTCTCCACGAGAAGATATAGCTCCCGGCCGAGAGATTAATTTTCTAGTTCAGGACAGATTTGAAAATTAAAAGTCACCATCCGCGAGGGAGTGGGGGTAAATTTAATAAAAAATAATTTTCCTTCATCAGCGTATTTACACTCTGTCCTCGTATCCGTCGTCAAGAGTCCAAGAGATTAATACTCAAAAAAAAAAATAGTCACCCGGTACGTTCTCTAAAGAACGTCAAATTTTGGAAACGAACGTCAGGTATAAGCACGGAAAAAAATATTCGTTCGTCCGGGTTGACGAACGATCCCGACGCTGTGCGCAGACACGATAATTAATTTATCCGCTCAAAAATATTAAGCTGTAGCTTCGCCATGCGCGGCATTGAAATTCCTCTGGGACCAATACGTTTTTCGGACTGGATGCTTCGCAGACTCTATCTCTCTCTATCTCTCTCTATCTCTCCAATGTATATCCTGCATATGTATATACCTGCCAGTTTGTCTGTCTATCCGCTGATTTGGACAGCTCTCACAATCAGTCTCTTCCCTTCTCTGCGACGATACTTTTTTTTTTTTTTTTTTTTTTGTTATCATTACTACGCAGCTCGGCCCCACGGGGACCTTTTGGTACGGCAACATTTTCCCAATTGAAATTGAGCAGCTCCCTTTCCGTCCTCCTCCCGACGCATTCGCGTACCGCAAGCAACGCGTAACTCAATAAATGGCGTCACAAACGTATCAGCGCTGGTTGTAGCTGCTGCGGCGTACGAGATCACGTACGCTAAGAGAGGGTAGGACAACCTGTATGCGTAACGACGCGTGTAACGCGTGGCTCGCATTAAAATCGTGCTCGGCTAATGAGATTAATTGTTGTCGAACATTTATAATAACTCGCGAGAGAGATAGCGCCGCGAACTCGTACAAACGCAAGTAATGCTACAAGCCCTGCTAATTGTAATTGGTGGCCCACCGCGGGGATAGCGCGTTTCGTTATGTCAAATTTTAATTACGCAGGGATAATTGCTAGCGATTTTTTTTTCTCGTGGCTTTTGGTATCACTGTTATTCCAGGCTAGAGATCAGTGGATTCATCGGGAACAAGTGGTGGGACGATCTTGACTTTTTTGGTTTCATCAGGCAATTTTTGTCTTTGGTTGAATTTGCTTTTTTTTCTAATCAAAATTTCATTGGCGTCTATTTTGAACGTCCCGTAACACGATGCCTTTGCATTCTCGAGCACTTTGAAAGCCGAATAAAGCTGCACTGGATGGAGATGAAAATGGAAGCTGAGGGTCGCTGGACCAGAGGACTCTGAGGATGCTCCTGGTCTTCTAGATCCTTGTATACCGTCCATCTAAGTGTATCGAGGCTCTAGAGAAAAGCGTAGAAGAGGAACGGTGCACGTCTCCTGCTACCCTTACAGTTGCACGTGTGTTTGTGTATATATATAATCGGAATAGGGGTAGTCGACGAAAGTGGCAAGAATTGTCCTGTGCTATTACGTGAACCGCGCCACTGACTGTACTGGAATTTTCATGAAAGCTTCTACGTGCCTGTAAAAATCTGAAAACCATTCGAGCTACCTGGCAAGAGGGTAGAAAGTACTAGAGGGGGAGGGAGCCGTCCCTCCCTCTCTCGGTCGTCGTGAAAAGTTATCGTGTAACTTGGAGGAAAATCCTCCCCTTGTTATCCTACCGAGTTTATCCCGGCGTATTGTCCTTACCGCCACGCTAAACTCCCACCATTATGGAATACTTTGCAGTAACGCGATTGCGAAATTTTAGCAAAACTGCCCGTTGCTCTCGATTCTCCTACACTTTTCTTGCTTCCATCAAATATCCACTTCTCAGGCACTTAGGAGGTCGCTGCTGTTGCCGTTGCATCGCCTGCACTTTCCTTTCTCTGAAATAAGCCTTGTCTTTCCCACTCCCCACCCTGTGTGCTTGAAGAAAATTAAAGAGAAAGCAAAGTACAAGATGGCACGCAGATGTCGCCATTGTTTCCACCCCCTCACATTTTTTAGCCGGTATTCCGTAAAGAGGCACTTTCTTCTCGGTGCATTTAGTATGCATAATGCAACGACTTGGAAGGCAAGACCGACTCTCGAATCCTCCAAGGACGGCATCATCGGGCGTCCCGACGCTTCGTGACGCTTCCCGGGCATAGGTAGAACGACGGAATCGGATAGCGTTATTGGATTTGTCGTTACCGTTTACGAGTGGGATATTTCGCTTTGCGCACAATGGGGGACATTCGATACTGGTGGAGGGTGGATTTTCCAAAAGGGTGACTATACCGAAGTAACGTCGGAGGGAGACAGATAAGGGATAAGGCATACTCGACGCTTACGACTGTATAAAAATATGGATGCGTCGCGACGGCATTGTGTGACCTGAAATTCATCCCTATGTAACAGGGTGAGTCTTCCCCGACAGCCAGAATTTAGAATCGAACCCTCGCGTAAATGTTTAAAGGATCCACAGTACCGCGAGACCCTCTAAATTTTGGGAATGTTCGGGTCCCGAGATTAAATTTCTATGAGGCCTAAGTGGCGCATTGCCATGAGAGTCCGCAGATCCCTTCGCTCGGTATCATACTCCGCTCATCCCTTATACCCTTAATCCACCCACCCACTTTCCCCTCGGACACCTGAGAACCATTATCTTATCCGCACTTATCACCAACCCCTGTACTGCTTTCGGGATTGTAACCACTTCTAAGTTCCTGAGGTGTCCCAAACAAGTACGAAACTATCCCGAATGCGTAGCGACCTAATTTTAAAAATGGGACTGTCGTTTGGTAGTATTCGACGAAATGGTCCAGAAATTTGGAAATCCTACCGGAAACTGTTTCGTACGTCTGTACTCCGGTGACTCGATGCCCTTTTGGCCTCGTGACCCCGTGGCTCGTACCCGACTTTATTGTTCCGACTAATTTCGGGTTCTCTGGCGTTTAATGCGGTCATAAGCCGTCGGTCGCTATTACCCCGAAATATTTTATACTATTAAAAGGCGTTTTACAGAGGAAATGACAAAATGTCGAAAAGGCGTAGTGAAAATTTCTCCCTTTAACTTGGTAAATTCATCTTTTTTTTTAATTCCTTGCAATATAACGCAATTTTAACATCGCCTCTGTGCCCTTGTTGCTTTGATGGCTTCTTGGTATCCTACGAACCATTGACGTGGTTGCAGAGAGCGAAACTTTTGCCCAAAGCCCTTAGAAGTTACGCAAAAGAATCTTGAGCGGGCTTGTAATTGGCAGACCCGAGAATCGCAATTTTTGTATCGGTTAAGTTGTACGAGTTGTAGAGTCTTAATACCAAAATAATTCTATGTCGGTAAAATATTTTTCCTTTTCTCCAATTTAACTATAGTGGCTGTGCAAGCGCATGACATAAAATCCATACCATCCATCTGGTACAAAATCCATGTCAGAATTATTCGGTCGTAGATAAAAATTATATCTAAATTCTACCAGAAATATTCGCAGTGCCGATTGGTCGTCGTCATTCGATGCGTGTGAATTTACCGCTTGGCATACACCTCCATGGCATTCAATTAATTTGACCGATTGCAATCACTTTAGGAACGCAAAGATATGAAGTGATTGTTCGATCATTTATGGAACGCTGATTCGACGAATCGGCGACGGTGAGAAATAATAAAACCAAAGGAGACTGCCGAGCCGAGGTATATAGTCGCGAAAGAAACAAAAGTGAAAAACCATTGTAATTCCGGGATGGGTAAGGGTGGATGAGGGTGGGTTGAGTGGACAATATTTACCCACTCGAGGAGCCTCAAGGGATTTTTGTTTCAAGCTAGATTCTTTTGTTCCGTAGAAGGGCTGTTTTTTCGTTTTCATCGTTTTCTGTTTTCTTTACCGGTCTCCAGATCCTCCTTCAGCTACCCTCGCGCCTCCGCCCCTGTTCCAGAGTCATCGTCAGCGTCACCTCATCTCACCAACCCTTACACGCTCCACCCTCTACACCCCTGAGTTTTCTTGGCTAACCGTAGTCCAGTCGATCCTGGGACCCGATTCTTTTCACCTTCCAGCAAGAAATTCGATGAACCAATCGGGAACGTGACGCGATACCAAACTCTCAGTCGAGCAGGGATAAAAATATCTCTGGACCAAGCTCCGATTAAGGGCTGATCCGGGATGAAAAAGCAGAGCTCGAAGTTGCAAAGTGGAGGAACATTGGGAACTCGTGAGGACGGAGGAGGTGAAACCGAGGGGGAGGTGACTCTGCGAGAGTTTAGGATGAAATAAGAAAAGAGAGACAGAACTAGGTAAGAGTCAACTTGGTCTCGAGGGAGGATGGAAGGGTAGTGCCAGTGGCGGTTCAAAGATGCCAGAGAGATAGAAGAGACGCTGGAGGAGATAGTAGACTACCAGTGGGGTGGTAAGGCCGAAAAGGGGGGCACTTGGCAGTTCGAGGGAGATGGTTTGGGGAATTTAATTTGGCCAAAAAAGCGCCGCTTTAATTAGTAATTAATTGGCACATAAATTAGGCGCGAATTTTCGTCCCCTCGCTCGGCCAACCCGTTTCCGCCCCCCCCCCCCGATCCCCCCCGTCGTCCTTCTTTCGTCTACCGACGAGTTACCATCCCCCTTTTTTTTAATTCACCAACGATAAGAAGAGCCCCTGGAACTGCGACAACTATTTCAGTAATCTAACTTTGCCAGTGCATGCTACCGGTTCAACCCTCTAGCTCTTGTAGACCTATCCCACTACCCGGTCTTGCCTTCCCTCCCCCCTACGTCCCACTTCCTACTTTCCAGTTGCTACCGCTTCCCATCCCCTATGATGCTCCACCCGCGATTCAACCCACGCCGCAAGCTCCGACGTTTCACTCGTAGCCACTATCTCAGTAGTAGCAGTGGGTGGGGAAGGGCTGAAGGGGAGGGGTTCGGTGATAAAGTGTCCCCGCAAGCGGGAGTAAGTCAGGGAGCAAATAGTACCCTACCTTCTTGCCTTCTCCATTTTTTCCCTCGTACATCCGCCATCAGTGCTTACAGCAGTACCTGCTCCACTAATACTAAGGGTAGGGAGTCCCCGTGAAATCCACCTTCCCGCCTGGTGTTCAATCCCTTATTCATTGGGCCAATATTGAAATTCGCAATCTGCCAGCTTAAGCCAACCTGTGGCTTCGAATCGAACACGGTGCAAACTTTTCTACAAGCTGCCGTTCGACATTCATCCGAATCCGGAGAAAGAACCCGAGGAACCTTATTTTATCTCCTCGCCTCTCGACCCACCCTAGATAATCACTTCCTGTCGCTCCAATTATTTTTCAATTAATTAATACCGTCGAGATAATATAATTAAAAAAGATTTTAGGTACCGCTATGCTCAGCATAGGATCAGAAATATTCTCTCTAGGGATCATTCCGGTATGCATGTTCCTGAGGGATAAAATACCTGGGGGTATCTGATTTCGAGATACCGCCTGCTGCTTTTCAGACCCGGAAATTCGTTCCCTCCTAGACAGGACCTGGTCCCCGGAAGTTTCAGGGCTTTTCCTTAGACTGCAGTTCTATCCAGGGAACATAACATAACCTGCTGGTTTAAACCGTCCTGACCTGATTTCCTTTGAGAATCCAAAAAAGGGTCGCTGCACCGGTAAGACCTGATGGTAGCTCCAGGTAGCTGATGTCGTCGACTTCGTAAGTAGTCCCGGCTAGTATACCTAACTGATTATAAGGATGCAGAGAGGAAAAATTAAGAGTTGGGCTGCTACCCTCCTTTGCCCCCAGACAAATTGAATCTTTTGATGGTTATTGCAGGATAATGCCGACATTTAACAAAGGATGTTTGGTCCCACGTGAAAGGGGAAAAGGGAAAGAGGAAGCGATGCGTCTGACGGAATAATTTAAGAAGGAAGCTGAGGTCCAACCGGCAGGGTACTTAGGGTCCTACGTTTAGGCAGAACGGGAAGAACCCTCTCTGAGGTGGTTTCTCATCTTTTAGGCTCTTAGGAAACCGTGTTCTCCAACCGGGACAGCAACCCCTCTTGGATCTTCTCGCTCATAGAAATCGATGACTCCGGTACGACCCAAAGATCTTCCCTTCAGCCTCATACGACGACCCTAGGATATTCACATTCCTCCGACACCATAGAGAAACCGGTTTTATCATTTTATGCTCCGTTTGGTCCGGTTCCTTCTTCCCTTTCAATCTTCCTTTTTTTTCCATCGCTCATTTTATCCTCACACTTTGAGTTCCAGTAATGCTCCTCTTCGCTCCCTGCACAGACTGCCTCTAGTCCTCATCTCCATCCACTGCTGCAACCCTCCTAGAGCGGTCCTTAAAATTATGCCCAACCCACGCCACGACCATACAGCTTCACGGGTGAATTTATTTATCCCCTACATTTTCCAACCTCTATGGCCGATAAGAATTTTGCATCGGACGCTTTCGACTGCCGATGCCTTTTTCTTTTTCTTGCCCAGGGCTTTTTTATGCCCTTTACCAAGACCGGGGGTAGAGTGCTCCCTGTCGAACTGTGCAGTAGGAAACTTTCGAATGAACGGGCGTGGCCACTTCGTAAATTAAAAGCACCGCCTCGGGGTACGAGCAGCCATCCAGGATTCACGAACCTCTAAATATTTCTCTCGGTATCCACCCTCTGTCCCCTATCACCCCTTAGCACCCCTGGCCAATTCAGCGACTCACCCTCTTGCCAAATCAGACCCCCCACCTGCAGAAACCCAACCGTAATTCTCCATTTTTTTAACGACGAATTTTCCACACAAAGCATCTATCCCTAACAAACGTAGCAATGAAAACCGAAAGTTTAAGCTGAATAAAAATGGAATCTCGATCCCCGATCCGGAACTCCTTGAATCTTAAAAGTGGTACACCTTTCCGATTCCGGTAACTTCTCAAACGTTGTCGTCCTCTGCTCCGTGGCTACCCGGAACCTACCCTTAATTGGAGATTCTCTATTTCGTAATTGCATCTCTTCGCCGTCTAATGAATTACAGACCCGATGTCGTTATAACGAGAAGCTTTGCCTCAGACGCCCCCTACAACCCCCCGCTCTTAGACCCTCAACCCTCCCACCCAGGCCACGTTCCCGCAAAGCAAGCAGGATATGCGCCAAGCGGATAACGATCCACGGAGCGAACTGCTTGCTTCTTTGAGAAAAGGAAAGAGGACCGGGACGGGGTGGCTGTAAGGGAGAAGAAAAAAAATCAGCGCCCTTAAACAGCAATATAACCAACTACCCCACGACTTGTGCGAATACTCGGTACGGGCACCAGGAGTCATTGCTAATATTCGAAATTTTTCCTATTTGCATCCGATCCCTGAAAGCACCCTCCGAATGGGACTTCACCCCTATGTATTTTAATATGAAAAATTCATCTTCTGCCTGAAAGACCTCTTTGATTCGTTCTTGCAACTTTTTACAACCTCAGCGTCCAAGCGTCCTACGGCAATACGTCATCTGATATTCTCCATGACCGTTCTCCCCGAATTTTTGGATTTGATTATTTTTCTCAAAATTATAAAAAAGCTGGATAACGCGACGATTCGACCCTCAAGGATATATTTAAATGGTGGACAGTAAATATTATGAATCCGAGAAAAAATTTTCAGATTCTCAGGGTGGAGAAAAACGAGTAACTTGTAGATGGGCATGTAGTCACCATGCCCAATGGGAAGACATAAGATTCGACCCTTAAGAAATTAGATAGCTACCCCTCACGCCCTTAACGTAAGGTTAAGTTGTTGAGAGCAGAAGATTAAAGTGCCCGACGAGGTCTACGAGGCCGACGAGCCGGTGGGACTCGTTTAAGAGCTTCCCTTGGGGATTTCTAATGACCGGTTCTTCTCTTTTTTTTTCTTTTTTCCTTCCTTCCGGCCCCTCTCTTTTTTTTCTTACCCTCTTCGTACGCTTCGCTCATCCAGTCTCGCTCTAGTGAGGAATTCCAGCTCGCAACCATCAACGATGCTTCCTCTTTTTCTTTTTTCTTTTTTTTATTATTGGATTGAACAACCCTCCACGTACCTCCCACTCGATATTCCCGCCATTACAAATTGTCAAGAGATATTTCCAGGTTCTTCAATTATCCCTCGCTAATATATCAACTATGCGGAATAGATATCTAGTAGTAATTCAGGGTATCAAAATAATTTTATTAAATTCGTCAATTTCACTGTAGCGTAACGTTCTTCCGCAAGATACGTTCTGCTACCGGACGTGCGTCAGAAAGTCCTGGTGTGGGACATGCCGGCAGACGGTGGGGGAGAAAGTCAGAGTTTGAGAATCCGAGAAAAGTCAGGGGGAGAAAAGATCGAGAAAGAGCACAGCCAATGGACCGGAAAATCCAGTTTTCCCGGGAATTAAGCGCGTAAGGATGGCTCGGATAAAGGAAAATCGACGCCGAGGCAGGCGCCTGCCCTTTTACACCTTGACAAAAGCCGTACGTGGATATACGATCGAAGTCCCTTGATTCTTACGGTTTACTCCTTTGCCCTCTACTTTCACCCTTTCTTCGTCTTTTTTTTACTTTCTTTTTTTCCTTTCACTTCGGCCTTGCCTCCTCAAAGTTCTTCAACAAGTTTGTCTCTATCATCCCGCAGAGGGTCCAAAGCTACGTATCGCGTATGTATATACATATACAAGGGTAATTTAGAGCTCAAGCCAATGACGTCATTTCCTCCCCAGATCGTTTCGCAGCCGCATTAAGAAATTTTCAAATTTTTTTTCATCCCCCCCAACATGTCAAACGTAAGACGTGCCCTCAGCCATTTTTTCGTACTTTCTTTAGCTTTCTTTCCGGAGAGCTTTCAGGAAAATTTCACCAAGTTCGAAGCATCTGTTAAGTGCCAGATATGGCACTCTATCTACCACGTATCATCTTAATATCCGGCTTCGCCTTAATTCCTACGCAGTCGTGCCTCCCTTCCGGTTATCTCCTTTGCCGTAGGCTGTCTCGTATACATGGTACACGTAATACGTATTCGCGAGGAGCAGGAAGTCGAAAATACGCGTGACTCTGACAATTTCCGTATTTATCCGCACTCTTGTTTACAAGGGAAATAATTTCATTCAATTAACATTTTTCAACAGCCTCAACGTTTCCCATTGATCTTGAGGTTATGTAGTCTCACCCCTATTCGTCATTAACCTCTTTTCCACCCTCGTTCTTGATCCTCAGTCCCGTCACATTTTTTCCCTTTCTTTTCTCTTCGTTACCAGCATCCAATACAGGAGGGAAAGTTCGCGCGATACTTAAGGAACGGTATAAAATCATCTCTGTTATATAATTGAAGAAATAATCGGAACCCTCAGCCTCCAGGACCGAAGATCTCGAAGGCCTCGAGGGATGAGTCACGCACTTCCGTCGCAGGGTTCTCGAGGTCGCGAGTTCGCGATTCGCGGAAATTTATGGAAATTAAGGGAAACCGGAGAAATAACGACGAGAGTAGGTAATAGGGTGAATTGAGAGGGAGAGGGGGGTAGCAGGGCCGGAGGCCATCTTTTCTATATCCTCCCTATAGGCACTTCTTCCTCCACCGTAACCAGTATCTATTCCACTGTTGTCCCTTTGGCATCCGCGACGAGTCGCACCGGGTCGCTACATGGGAATCGGCTGAAAATTCATAGCCGTAAACAATTCCGTCCGGCTTAATGAGCCAGGTGGGGTGATGCACGGAAAACGAAAAACGGTAAGAGGGCGAGAGCAAAGACGGTGAATCAAGGGAGGAAAATACAAAGTAACGACACGTAGTGAAAATAAAAAAGGACCTCTCCTACTGGCAATGAACCTTCTTGTTTTTAGGGGGCAATATTCTCCCTTCCTTACCGACGGTGCTAGTCGACCCCTGTCCTGCAGGCCCGATGTTTTTAAATTGCTTATTATTGCCTCGACAAATTACAATATTATCTTGAAACTCCCCCGAGGCCCCCCTCAGAGTCTTGTTGAACTACCCTTGGGAATCTCCGAGTGGTACCAGAAATTCGTACTCGCGAGGGTTTATTGGGGGAGAGGGTTGGGGCGAATTCCGTCTCCACAATTTCGCAAAGGGGAAACGAATGGAAAGCCGATGGAAGCGGGAATCTTGAAAATTTCCTTTTAATCTCACCGAGGCCCGGTTCTCGGTTCCTTCTTCAGGATGTAGGAAGTGGGAAGTAAGGAGCATACATAGAGAGGGTTGAATCAATAGAGAAATAGAATATCTTGATGGGGATGACGAGGGGGGGTGTGAGATTGAGGTAAACCGACTGATAGAGTCATAGCAGATAGTAGGTCGACGAAATTCAAAGAGATGGAAGAAAAGCCGGCTGCTTTTTCGATGCGTCAGACAATGGAATCGCCCTGGGCTTGGGGTTGGCATCCCTTTGTGATCAGCCGCAAGAAGAGAGCCAGAACCAACCAGAGCTCTTCCTGGAGGAGCGGCGTCGTCGAAACGATCACAATTTAAATCAAAGGGAAAACGAAGCGATGAAAACTACGTAGAACCGACCGACCCGTTCCTCCTTGCTCCCGTCCCGGTTCTCTGGAACGACGTGTGATAATGGCTGCTATCACTCAGCGAAATGACGCTCATCATATTTTCATTAGAATAACAGTTGGCACGGAGGAAACCTGTTCCTGGCGCATTAAAGAACGACGAGCAGCGCCCCCAGGAACTGTCGGAGAATGAACGAACTGTAAAACTAATGGAATTATAAAAAAAAATTATAAAAATGGACCAAGATCTTCGGTATCAGGGTCTATGTTGAACTTTGACCTGATTGCTACCGACCCAGGTCCAAGGACTGAACTCTCTTGTATTGACCAGGGTATAAGATTGTCCCTAACGGATGAGGTAGCGTCTTTGTACGCGATAGAGGATTTCCGGCGGAATACCTGATGATGATGGTGGGCAGACCTAGTTAATATGACCGATAGACGCTTGTGCCTAACCGGTCAAAGTATCCTCTGAGAAACCGACCCGGATGACATAGTCAGCCAAGCCGTTAATTATTACCTGACTCCTGCTGTCAGGTTCCTATTACAGATTTAAAGTTCGGTTGGACCAGGTCAGAAGACCAAGTCTGATCTGGGTCCTCTGAGGTTGCTTGGCTGTAGCTCTTATTTTTCTCTTCATTTTTTCTCAATTTTTAACGAACCAGTCACGAAGGATCGACTCTAGATGCACCGCAGTATCTTCGACGATGATAAATCTAGGGAACGGGTTGAATCGATCCTAAAGCTATCGATACTCGGCCGATTTAATACCCCTGGGGGTAACGTGTGCTTGACCCCGAGAAGCACTCGAGAAAGAGCCACCCCTATTATTTCGCGGTGCTTGACTATTTTTCCTTCTGAACCTATTCCCGCGCGCCCCACCTGGTCCTGGTGCTCGGGAACTTTTTGATTTCCATTGATAAAATATAGGAACCAGATCATCGACACGTATTGGAAGTAAGACGTGACTACGTAGGAGAATTGAAAGGCGAGAGCGTGGAATTCTGAAATCTTGGAATCCACAGGAAGTGCGCTCTTGTCGGTCCATTATCTCGTTCCGCTCCTGCTCAAGAGAACGGAAATCGAATGATCTAACGAGAATTACCTAGCTCTGAAAATCTCCAAAAATTCAGAGAGATCATTTCAAAAGCGTCAAAAGAAGCGCAATCGTATTCACGATCGACAACCCTCGTCACTACGTCTGTCCAATCGAATCAGAAGCGTCTGCTTCTCCCTCATCATCTATTCTGTTTATGCGGTACACGTGTTTCTCAGACAACGATACGCGAACCCAGGATCAAAAAATTTCAACATAGAGCAAGAATGCCAGCTGGTGCCCATGTGCGTCACTGCGCATCCCTTAAAGAAAAAACAGTCAAGGGGATCGGGTCAAATTCTAATACAAGGGTGAGAAAGTCGAATTGATGAAGAGGACGGATATCATATTCGATTACGATCATCCTTGAGCGCGGCTGAGGCGGATCTTTGTCCTTGCCGAACTGAGGAGTCGGATTTAACGCTTGAGCGTTCTCCAAGAGAACTACCCTTCCCTGCTACCTAGAGATTTCATCCCTTACGTCTTCTTCCCGTCGCCCTGAAACCTTAGCCTTAATCTAAATCGTCCCACCACCTCCACCACCACCACCACCATCACCTCCACCTCCGCCTCCACCACCACCATCGTCACCACCACCACCATCAGCATCAGCATCGACAGACGGTTCATAGACTCCTTGGCATAGCGTCGCCAGGTTGGCAAACTTGTGTGCGGGTGCACCCCACTATAAATTGGCTAATTATAATCCGGAAGACGAGCGAGTTTGGCCGGCCGTCGTCTCGACGTTAATTGGAGGCGTCCCGACGCGACCGTATAAGCCCTGATTGACTTTCCTCGAGCACGAATTTTCCCTGGCAGATAAAGAACCGAAATGACAATGAAAGTACGTGCAGTCCTTTTTCCTCCTAGTCTTTCATCTGCTCTTCAAGGCGTCCCGACGGAGACGCCTGTGGGTCCCTTCCGTTCGCGTCACTTCTTTTTTTTACACACAATTTATTCGGCTGGCATTCTTACGCTTGGCAGATCTCTCCTCCTCTGTATACCGTATCGAATACAAGTTCAGTGAAAACGTTTCCATGAAAACGACGTCGGCGCTTTGAATACCGACAAACACAATAGCCATAAGGGCTTTCGATTACAATGGCGTAGAAACTGCTGTGAGATAAATTCTGGCATCTTTTATTGAATACTGCTTCGGATAGTCTCCCTCTCTCCCTCTCTCTCTCTCTCTCTCTCTCTCTCTCTCTCTCTCTCTTTCTCTCTTTCTCTTATTGCACTCTCGAACTCTGAATATCATGAATGAGAGTTCCTACAGTCACAGTGCAATAAGAGAATACAATGAAATACTACCCAACTTACCTATATCCGATTACTTTGGGTACGTAACGTTAAATTATCGATACGTCATTTCACAGAATAGGGTTGATCGATTTTACCTAATTTGACTTTTTTTTACACTTTCTCATCTCTTCTCCATCATCGCGTATCTCGTCATGAGACATGTTCAAATGTCTGACAGACCAGAAAGAGTTCAGACAATTAGGACGGTTGGCAATAGTACGTCGACCCAGCGAGGAACGAAGGGGATAAAAGAGGATGAACCCAAATTGGACCACCTCACAGGCCCTTTTCTGGGCTCAGCCTGAATTTCAAGGACACTCCAGAGTTCCGTACGATACCAAAGAAATTAATAATGACTTGGATTCAGGAACTTTTGCATTTCCATCAACTATAATACATGGTTAGAATCAGGAACCAAGGGAGAAGCGAAGCCACACAGAAGACCTAAAGGAGCCCAAAGGAATGACCAAGGCCAATAGAAAGAATGACTCCGCTCTCAGGCTCGTTGCCCTATGGAACTTGTGATTTGTAGTCCCACCTGTGAAAGATTTCTCGAGTCTTCGGAAAATAGCGAAGAAGAAAACGTTGGGGCTGAGGAGAGACGGCAATAAATGTAACATGTTTTACGAACTAGCCCAAATGAGTATAATACCAAGAGCCGAGCAGCATGACCTCCGACCCCTGGTTCCCGAAAAATATGGTTAGTTCCCTGGCAATTATACTAATGGGTGAGGGAAGGAGGAGGCAGGAGCAGAAAACGAAACGGACCGAGTGAATCAAGAGAGAAGCGATAGTGAATATACAGTCTCGGAGAGAAGCTGAAGAGCTGGAGGAATGATAAAGGGGCGAGAGGAGCAAGGAAGGAGAAAAGGGGTGGTTAGAGCTCGGAGGGTGGTAAAGGTCGAGTAAAAAGTGAAGAGTATTTGAAGGGAAGCCTCGGAGGTTATGGATTGCCGGTACACCCAGCCGACGGATGGCTAGGCTAAAGAGTTTCGAAAGGTGGGTAGTGGCGGTAGGAAAGATATGGACCAGGATGCTGCCGGTGCTCGGGTGTATCGGTGGAGATGCTGGGGAGTTGCCGGGTCAAAATAAGAAGAGCATTAATGAATGAGAGCACGGAGAGAAAAGTAAGAAAGAAGGACTGCTGGGGCGCGGAGGCTGTGGAAAAGGTAAGGGCTCGAAAGGTGGTCCAGGACGACTGGGAGATGATGCCTGGCTGCCAGTTAGGAGGCTGCGAAGAGGCCCGGCCAAAGAATACAGTACAAGCTCTCTAATGAAAAGTCTACTTAGCCGGCACTTTGATCTAGTAAAAACATCAGCCTCGGCAAGAATATTTCGCGGGATCTCGGCTATACATCCTGGACCGTTGGCATGGGGACCACCGCTGCTCTCTTCGTCATGCTCCGGAGCAATCGCCGCTAAATGCCCCAGAGTAATGAGTACCTTATTAAACAAACTGGTCCAGATCGTTCCTCTCCACTGTCTTGCCTCCGGCACTACACGTTTCCTGTATCAATCACTCTGCGATGTCTGGTCCAGACGCAAGAGGTAAGACGGGACTACGTCACCCTGGTCCAGGAGGACCCGATGCCTGCTGAACCAGGAAGTCCTGATGGGACTGGATCTCAGTTTGGCCAGTAGATTCGCTCACGATTATCCCGTCCACGTGTAAATCCTTCACGCATATATGCGTAACGCTAATGAGCCGTAACAAGCCGGAGAGCCGTAGGTGCGCAGGTCTATGTTTGCTGCAGGTTACACAAGGCCTGTAGGGAGATGTCCTACAGCTGTATATCAAGTGACCCTGGTCAAGCTGTCCTGCCTGGCAGCTGACGGTCCAGCAGCCTGGATCCTATGGTCCTGAAGTCCCTGCAGCATCCGACAGTGACTCTCCCAGCATCCTTCTATCCCGCACCCAGGAATACGATTTGGGTCTTGCCCATCCGAGCCGTAAGGAAAATACCAGTCTTTTCGGTCTCAGAGGGTCTTCGTCGACCTCAAAATATCGCTTTTCGGAACGCATGAAAATACTTAGTCCGCCTCGTCACTTCGCACGTTACGCTACAGGACGCTTATATTTTATGCACCACCCTATAGAGATATATCGATCGCCTCCCACGAGGGCATAAGTCAAAACCTACTCTCCCTGATGGCCTCCGCCTAGCCGTACACAAACGGGCCTGATCATCGTGGGAAAATTAGAGCGAGCGAGAGAAAAAGAAGATCGTGGAACAGGAAGCTGCGGTCCATCCCCCCCCCCCCCCCTATCAACTACCACAGCCTATCCTAGAACCAGACAAACCATTTGCTTCCTAGGCATACCAACCCCACGCTATTCGAAATCAAAATTTCATTTCCAATTGCCCCACCTTTCTTCTCCGTCGATGTCTCCGTTCTTTAGATCCTTCGCTAGACCCCGGAACCGGAAACGGTGCCTCTTCCACATCATCCATATTCCCAAGTTATGAATAACAGTTATATTCGAAGCATCGATGAACTTACCGAGGGACAGGAGAGAGCGAAAGGGATTGAGCTGCTAATTCTCAATCGATCGATCAATCAATTTATCCATCTATCCCGACTCGATGATTGAATAATGATTAGCGATTTAGGTGCGGTTCGTTAACGTCGCTGCCATACTAAACCATCCTAGTCCTTTTCCACAGGTTGAATAGAACGCTTGCACAGACCCACCCCCACCTAGCCCGACCTCCCCTTCAACCCTACGGCCATTCATGCAGCCTGACTATTGAAGCTGCACCTAAACCAAACAGACTGGCTTATATCTGGCGCACGTTCGCTCGACATAATTGCACAGCCACGATTAATAATTAGACGTGCAATTGGGCGTCAACTGGCTTCTCTCTCCCTTTCTCTCTCTCTCTCTCTCTCTCTCTCTCTGTCTCTGCTTCATCTCCCTGTATCTCTATGATGTGTATGTGTCTATCTGTCTCTCACTCTCGCGAGTGATTCGATTTATCGAACAACGTTCGCGGAATGCAAAATTAACATCACGAATGTTGCCGTAGGTCTCGCGAGAGTTGCTCCAGCATCCAGAGGATTTCCGAGAGATTCTTCACCCCTCGATTGATTACCTCAGCTTACCTGAGCTAAACGGTTTTCGTTCTTGAGGAGTACTTTGCTGAAAATATTAATATTAGATACAGGGAAAGTGCCAGTGAAAACCCTTAAACCTCGACCTTCCTGCGCCCTCCTTTCTCCAACCCACTCTGCAGCTTTGCTTGGCTTTTAGGTAAGACTGCCGGGGAAGCCTAAGAGAGAACTTTCGTGTAAAAAATTGACTCTGTGCCTCTTTCTATCTTTTGCCTCTTAACATTATGTACTGTCTCGGCGTTAGTTTCCTGTGGGAAGGTGTTGCGTTTCAATTTTGATAAAGTTCTCGACGTCTACCCTTGGGGTTTGGTCTATCCTTCCCTACCCGTTTTCAAATTCCCGAAAACTCAGCCTCACGGATGCATGCACCTTCCTTGTCTCTGCGTTTACCGAGGAGGAACCCGTCAATCAGTCTGGCTGTACTTCCGGGACGACGAAGACGTCTCGAGGACGTCTTTGCGGCGTCTTTAAATTCTTTCAAATTCACGTCGAACATAGTCGAGTCCTCTTTCGCTCCTCTTTGTACCTAGTAGAATTTTCGCTAGTAGAAGCGATCGAAAGCTTACGTGAAAAGGGACTAGAGCAAAAGAGAAGAAAAAGTTAGGTTAGAAAAAAAAAGAGACTCCACGAGTTTCGCAGCTTCCGGTGCGTCCTGGGGAGGATTTGTCGCGGTAGGAAAAATAGTCTCGTGCGGTTAAAACTTTTCAGGAAGCTCCGCTAGAACGTCGCCAAAACTTCTTGTCGAAACTCCTATAGACGTTACACGGGTTAGGTTAGGTTACATAGAGATGTCCCTTTCGCCCATTGGGCCACCGTAGCCAAAATTCCGTATAAAACTTGCCAATCCAAATTCCCTGGTATGTTTGCCAAGTGTGGAAATCTTTTCACTTGGCTTCACACTCCTCTGCTACCAGTTTTACATTGTTGGGCTGCCGAACCGAACTGGAACTTCGAGACGCCACCGACAGAGGGCAG
Organism: Calameuta pallipes; assembly: GCA_030142375.1. Taxonomy (NCBI): domain Eukaryota; kingdom Metazoa; phylum Arthropoda; class Insecta; order Hymenoptera; family Cephidae; genus Calameuta; species Calameuta pallipes. The sequence continues at coordinate 1,132,347 of JARQSW010000408.1, forward strand.
CACAGTTTCTCCGTATCCCAGTCGCTACGAAACCAAGTGGCTTCCCTAAAATGGATGACGAAAGTCATTTTCTATTTTTTCTTTCTTTTCTCTTTTCCCAAAACTGTAGCCGTAGAAATGGCGGCCTTATTGGGTTAGCCTTACCGAGGTTCCACCCTATTCTCTATCTGTAGTCTCCGGACTCGTCCGACCTCGCTTCGCTGCAATATACGGAGTTACCGTAATTCACTTTGAAAGACGCGCTGATATTATTTTCTAGATTTCGTTCGGCATCGACTCCGTCTTCCTGTCTATCCGTCCGTCCGTTCATCCATCTATCTGTCTATCTCTTCCATCTATCCGTGTATCCTGCAATTTATTTTTACCACGATACACGTATGTGGATATATGAACGACGCACCTTATATAGCTTCGGTATAAGGGATATTCCAAGAAAGCAAAACCCTCTCGCGAGACGATTTCTTATATTTTTCACATCAATGTCTACGAAGAAGCTGTGTGGACCTGCGTGTGAGATATATTAAGAATATTCTTCTGCTATCACTGAACCAAGCTTTTTGGGGTGACTGAAGTATATGGGAAGAGGTTTCAAGAATCGGTGGAACCTACTCTTTTTAAGGGTAGAAACTTCGTATCAGGAAAGTCACGTCGGTACGATTGTCGGGGTTTCCGAGGAATCAACCCTTGGCAAACTGAAACCTTCAAAGTTTCCCTGGGTAATCATATTTTTCAAGTTTTAAATATCGTTATCGATATTATTGAAAAACTACAGGAACGCGAAAACAATTTTTTTTCTTTTTTCGTAAAATTTAAGCAAATTCATATCGACGGCAAGATGAAAAAAAAAAGTCAAATTTACAATGTAACATATAGAAATGACTACGCTACCCGTTTCAAATAATCATCAATCTCAATTTTGACGCGTGATAAAAATAAAATTCTTGAGTAACGACGTCTTCTTCCAGCTCCGAAGTGTACATATATGTACATATGTACATACGTGTGCACATGTGTCTCAGGCCCTGGGCTGGTGTCCCTGCTGCGTCAACCCTAAAACTTTTCCACCCCAGTATAAAGAAACAGAAGGATCCTGGGCAGGTTTGCTACCCTCGATGATAACAGCGTTAGCGTTGGCGTCGCGTTAGCGCTACGCTACCATCTCCCTCTCTCTCTCCTTCTCTCTCTCTCTCTCTCTCCCTCTCTCTCTCTCTCTCCCTCTCTCTCTCTCTCTCTCTCTCTCATCATTTCCCCTCTCGATTTTCCCCATTTTCCATCGACTTCCTATATCACTCCGACTCTACTAAATTTCTCGCGACTCCCCACAATTTTAACTCAATCCCGAACTTTTTCATAAAGCCACCCTTCTCCCTCAAATAAGTACTGGATATAACCAATAACTGCGATTCGGTCACTTCGACTCCCCCACTAGTTTCAATCCAGCCCTTATAGTTTCCCTTATTGGCCCTTTGACATTTTTTGCTCTTTCACACAGAACTAACAAACGTTTGCCAGCTGGCTGGAGCAGCGCTGCACGTGGTCTCAGCCTCGCTTCGAATATTCTCAACTTTTCTCATTCGTTCGAGATGCCGAGCGCTAACGCGTACAGGAGCCACTAAAATTAGCAAAACGTCTGAAAAGGCTAATGGCGATACGTTAAAACGCGAACCGCGAAATGACAATTTCAGCCGAGAACGTCTTAGCGTCTTTTTACTAATGTTACGTATATTTAGGTACCCGAGAGAAGTTAAGAGATCCGCGTCAAAATGGCTACTTATTTCCCCATTCTCATTCCCCCTATCTTCTTCTTTTCTTTGCGCTCTCGCAGATATATATATATATATATATATATATATATGTATGTATATTCCCGAGCCATTTGCCTTCAAGACATTTTCTCCTTTTTACTTTCTTCTTCTCCTTTTTCTCGACGCCGCTGGACCGACTCGTTTCCTCCAGCTTCCAACTCTGGCAATGGCCTTTTATAATAAGTAGTTTCGCTCCCAACTACACGACCCTCCGCTTTAAGCTGTACAGACTAATCCAAACGAAACGTTACGCTGTTACCAGAAATTCGCCATTGTATTAACGATAAAGTAATTAGCATCGCGGAAGAAAATAATTCAGAAAATTCTCCATCTCTATTCCGTCTTCCTTCTTCTAACGAGATGACAATTAGTCGAGCTAATTTTACCAAATCTACATCCTCGTGTCAAACGCGAATATCTATGGCCACGCTTATACCTATATTACCGACGGAAGCGTCGAGACTCGAACCCGCAAAATTAGCTATTCATTCTGTATCTGTTGTATACCTATATTGGGTACTCGTGGCCGCACACAGGCGGACTTTATATTTTAAAGTTTCCGCCAGGCGTCGCTACCGGCGCTTATTGCCGTGATAATTATTTGTTTCGAGGATTGAATAAAAATTCAAATGAGTTCGCAAAACTTCGCGATTCGCCCGGAGTCTTTGGCGGCCTTCACTTTGGAGGAAGCCTCCGGCAGCAGCCAATTCGCCAGTGTATGTATATATATATATATGCCAACCGACGAAACTTTGATCTTACCTTATTACCTTCTCAAGGAGGACACTAAAGCGGCAGTACCATTTCTTTTATTCGGATTCTGCGTCTTCTGAAAGATCTTCGAGGAAAAATAAAACTTTATCCCAGCCGAAGCCACTGACGTATATCGTGCGCGAGCCTCAATAATATTCTATGACAATAATTATTTATCCCATTTGCAGTATTATAAATCGCGAATTAAGGCTGAGATGGAATAAGGGTGAAATTTAAATATGGCTCGGAGGGATTGACAAAATGTAGAGAAAGAAAAATTGAAAAATGATCCAAAGCGAAAGGGGTGGAAGAGGGTGGAAAAGGGGTGGGGATTTGACTGGAGGAACGTAATCCAGGTGTTTACTTAATTACGAGTAATCCATTACCGGCGTCGGGACGCGTATCGCGCGACGCCTCGACCCCGTGCCAGTCAAGCCGTAGTATGGCGTCGCGACGCCGCGAAATAATTGTCCCCAGCGTCGGCGTGACGTCCCGTGTAAATTACGTTCCCTCATTTCGACTTCATTTCCCTTTTTTTTTTAGACCCCCCTAACAGACCACACGGACCCATCGGGGTTCGTGATAGATAAGAGGAGCGGGAAAGAAAATGACCGTACGAAGCCACACAGACTGCGCTGGTTGCGTCTCTATTCCTTTACCAGCTTTTCTAACGGAGTCGTATTGTCATAGCTGCAATTATGCTGGGTCTGTGGACCATGTGTGATGCTCATGCTCTCGCGATGATAACGCAAAAGAAAAATGAGGGAAGCAGCCAGTGTCGTGTTCGAAATTAAACGCGTGCGCGTTGTGTCCACCGGTTGCAGTGAGACAGAAAGGGGGGAAGGGCAGAAAGAGAGAGAGAGAGGGGGGAGTGACAATGAGAAGAGGGGTCGTAGGGCGACCCCCCTCCCTCCCCCCTCCTGATGGCAGAAGCACTCTAGGGTACGAGGAATCGATTAATGGAGAATGGGAATAATCGCCTATAATAAATTGCCAGGAGGACCGAGGAGAGGAGCTAGAGGGAGGGAAAAGGAAAAAAAAGAAAATATTGTCTCCAGTGGTGTAGATAGATCGCTATGTCGGGCAATTAGAAAAGATCGAAACTCGCGGCTGAACAGTCTGATTAAAATGGTTTGACAATCGAGAGAGGGAAAAAAGGGGGGAAGATTAAAGTGACCTGAATTAATGGCTATAGGAGCCGATGCTGTCATGTATAACGATCAACACTAGAAATACATTGACTCGACATTGTCGCCAGTGAGTTTCTTTGATCAGGAGGAAAGAATCGGCGAAAGAAAAGGGCCTTGCGAAACACACTGAGTCGGAAATCGACAATTTTTACCTCGTTTCACTAATAATGAGTCTGAACGTCATCGCGCCTGCACGAGGGGCGGGTCTTACAAGTAAGAATAAAACCGCAAAGGCCTCTTATTTAACCCTTTCATGCTTTATATTTTTTTTTCGGTCTTTTCTCCTGCTTCTACGTCGTGCTGTACAATTTTTGTTGTACGTATCGATACTGGGTTCTCTGAATGGCAATGACGTGGGGCGACTGATAAGGGAAACAAGATAAGGATAAAAAGCTGCAGGATAATAGTTTTCGACTGGTACGTTACACGTACGTGTATGCATATATTTGTCTATCTCTCTCTCTCTCTCTCTCTCTCTCTCACACACACACACACACACACACACATTTCCTCTCTTCTTCCCTCAAACTCTCCTGGGGGTTTAAAGCCGGCACTCCGACCCGTGCCGTCATAAATTCATATTTTTATTTAACTTTTCTCATATTCTACACTTTCGTTGCTGCTAAGTTATTTTGCATCCGTGCAGCCGCGGCGCGCGAGAGGAGAATAAAAAAAGAAGATACGAGAAAAAAAATGATAAAAAATTATAGAAAGAAGTTTCGAGAGTCGAACGCGGAAGCTCAAGTCATATTTAGTATCCAGGATATATTAATGTTTATCGAGCAGCGTTCGATACTTATGGCCATCTTGAAATCTCCCATAGTTTCCCGTTAGCGTTTCCGGGAGTAGCTGTACCAGCATCCAGCATCCCGTTTAATTCGAGTGAATCTGTATATCTATAGTTCGACCTTTGGCCTTCAGTGCTTCCTTAGAAATTCTTTTTCCGAATGGAATTGCTTTGTACTCTATCGAAATAAAGAGCGATGGGGCATCCTCTTTCCGGTACAGTCGATATATCTTCAACGTGCAGCATCCCTTGAGATGCACGACCAGGCGTCGTGACGCTCACTTAGCAATACCCGGCTCGCAATTTAATATCGAGGATCGATGTTCTCTCAGTCCCTTCTCTTCATATCTTCTTCTCCTTTATCCCTTACACACATTCCAGCTATTCCAATCGCATACGTCAAAAAGAGACCTTGAAAACAAGCAGAGCTTTTCTTCTTTTCGGCTTAGCGAATCGTAGTCAATGATAATCGTAAAAATCTCTGCGATTTATCTGATACGAAGAACACGCAATGTATAGATATATTAATAAGTGAATTTTTCAATCTATAAAATCAGAAGATGCTGTGACCTTAGAATCAGCTGGACCCGTAGTCAAATCAAATGATACCACGTGACTAAAGGATATATTTGTTTAAAAAAAACTATCAAAAATTGAGATGATCCGAGTAATCTCTTATCATGAAGATGTTATCATCTGGACACGAGATGACTGCCACGTATCGATGGGATCTTGGAAGATTGAGCCGATCCCAGGAACAGAGACAAAAAGCCTCGCTGGATGGTACGAGAGGTCTTGGATCGATCGGCCATTCGTATGGTAATGTCTAAGCAACTACCGGACCGAACTGCTGGCAGACCCGACGACCCCGACGACCCCGACCGTCCACGAAGCCGACGTTGACGTTGCTTCTCCAGGAGCGATAGAGACGACCCTCTGATAGTTCAGAGACCCTAGAACGCTACTGATGGAATTCCTCGACGAAACTCGTCTGGAAGTCGACAAATGGACCACAAAGATTCTAGGCCTCTGTCTGAACGTATACCTAATGCTTGACGTGTAATACGTAATAGGTCCAATATATTTTAAGTTGGGCTATATTGGAGACTTAAGTATACATAATGCCTAGGTGTGCAAGACTCACGCCACCGTCTTGGTGGCATATTGGCTAGTTTGCCTGGCAATATCTTGGGCTATGTCTCTAAGGAAAGCGAGAGAGAGAGAGAGAGGGGGGGAGAGAGAGAGAGAGGGTGGCACACAGGAGCGAGAGGCAGAGAGAGAGAGGGGAAAGGTAAAGGGAAGCTCTGGATGCCAAAGGGAGGAACACATGAAATAGAGTTATCGCGGCAAAGTGCACGGTAACACGGTTACCGCTCACAAAGCGACCTACTCCCGTACCAGCAGACCACAACAACCTCCCGATTGGATTGTTTCTCCCGGACCCCATTGACGTCGACGACTGATTGCCGTCCCGACGACAATGGACTACCACTACTACCCTCATCACCATCAACGCTGATAGTTACTATCATCCTTTCAACGATCAAGCCTACACTGGAATTATTTCCTTTTAGCAGCCAGTTTTAACCACGACACCCAATTTTTTCAAAAAAAATAAATAAAATTTCGCGTCAGTTGTTATACGTGCTGATAACGCCGACGATAACGATTTTTCTCTGGTCCACTAGGATTTTCTGGAAATTCTGTTTTCATTCTCGATCCGAATCTCCAAGAGTTCATTTTACGTACCGCGAACGGGGAAGCTGGGGGAGAAACAAAAGAAAGTTGATAAGGGCGAGGCCGGAGCACAGATACGAGAGGGGGTTGGGTGGGGGGGTAAAGGGTTGATAAAGAAAAAGGGGTGAATATTATGATGTACAACAGGGTAGACAAAGTGAAAACGGTAGAATGGGTAAATAAGGAAAAGGGCAGAAAGTGGAGTCCGAGTTCGTTCTACGCGTCGAACAATCTCTGCCAATTTTGAGTGGAAATTTGATTAGAACACCCGCCCGCTTGTAAACTGAATTCATAAAATTAATTATCAGGGCTGCGCGAAGACGAGAGGATTTCCTGTAGCGCGAGCGCCGACGCTGACGTCGAGGGGTGTTCTCGGTGAGGGCGTCGGGGGAAGGGGGGGTTAAAAAGGGGTTGCCACGGCAGGATTGAAATTATACCCGAAAGGGGATTCCTGCTCTCGGGCTCAGACTTCTCGGGCGTGACGTCTTAGTCTGAGTGCGTCGTACCAGACGTCTGACAGCCTCCGACCTTAGTAGCCCGTCTAACGTGTATTAGACTAATGATTCAGACATCTACGTCAGACACGTGTCTGACGATGATTGGATGCTCAATATGAAAACGGTCAAATATCCGATCCGTGTAGTCTTGGTTATAGCAGCTGATTCGTCAAGGCAAATCAGGGTCTGTCGTAGACGTTTTGTAGGACTGAAAGGAGGTAAATTCGAGATTTCAAATTCCGTATAAACAATGGGGCAGCCCTCGTGCCCTTTAAATTCTATTAAACGAAAGAAAAGTTTTTCCAGAAGCGATTTTGCCTCTCCTTCGAGAAGCACTCGGGGGCCGATTCTTCATCCTGGAAAGCAGATAACTCTCTTCATTTTTCCACATCTCGACTTTCCAGGAAGACATTAAGTAGTAATCTCCGACGATGATCGGATGCCGACCCGGAAATATCCTCCGGGTTGAAAAAGGGGGTTGGAGTGTATATGGGCCGGAGGAGGGTCGGCGAGAGGGTTAGGGGGGTGAAAGGGGTTCTGAAAAGGGGAGGCATTTTATTCCAAGGGTAGAACATTTAAAATAGACAGACTCGGTAATTTCGACACGGGAAAGAGGGAGAACGAGAGCGATTCCGCGAGTTTCATTCCTTAGAAAATCGTTAAGGTGATTAAGGTTGACGAGTCGAATAAACTGATAAAGGTTTGAGGGCGTCTGAAGAAAACGACTTTGGCAAAAGCCTTTTGCGTCAAAGAGCGAGGGAAGAAAAAAAAATTTTTTTTTCTTCAAGTTGGTCGCGTGGATTTCTCCTCGTTTATTTCTCATGTTCTCGGTGTGTATAGTTTCGTCCTCGTCTTCGTTATAATCCAACTGGCATGTGATAGTAAAATTATGAATTCCAGGTAAGAACCTCCGAAGCGACGTCTAGCGTCGCTTTGACTGTCGACGTCGCGATGCTGATTAATTCGCGAGAACGTCGCAGTAAACCATTGACCTGCCGTGTCTCTTTTGCTTTTCCTTGCTACCTTCGAATAGGCACAAAGCACGGAAAAATATGCCAACTGGGATAAAGGCTCAGGGTACAAGGGAGATAAGGGAGACAAGGGAATCCATAGAGGTGCCTACTATCCAAGAGAGAGAAAGATAAATGCGCAAAGGTTGGTACTCCTGACAATTGAAACTAGGCGTCGGACCAGAGATTCCCTGTTTGATTCTACCCGCTCTTCTCCCTCTTCTCAGCTTCCGTTCAAAGACGGATTCTTCTGGTCCAGTTTGTCCCAGCGAGTTTCACAGCGATTCCACCTGGCAAACAAACACTCTTGACAATTCGTGTAAAGTCCTTTCTTCGCGTTTAACTTTTTTCCTTTTCTCTCGGTTCTTCGCTACTCTCGCTTTCTTCTTATCATCGTCTAGCACTGGTGCGCGTGTGTCGTAGGGTCACGACCCGGTATAAGCCGTAGGGTGTTTCGCGAATTTAAAAGTAAATTTCAATTGTTCCATCGACGTCGCTGTATCCCGATTTTCCGATCCCGGATCCGCGTAATAACGTTTGAACAACGGCCGAACTCCAAAAGCAAACTGGCAACCAGAAACGCGTGATGCGATTCCTCAATTTCCCGTGGACGATCGGTAAAGCGTCAGTTAAAATTCATGTAGAGTATTAGTTCGCAACAGAGATCCTGACGCTGGATTTCCCAAATTCCCATGAAAATATAACCCAAAACGACACAGGATAGCAGTTCGCTTTATTCCATCATTTGAATTTCGAAAAACGAGACTACTTTTTTACACCTGGATTCAGCAACGCAGCTTCATTCAGGTCCATTGTCCGTCGCCCATTAGGGGGGAAAAAAGCCAAATTTTCGTTAACCGACCAACTTCACACGGATCCTCGACAGAGTGTCAACACGTTACTCCGCATCCTTATCAAAGCCTCTCTATTCAGGTCATCGATCCCTTTTTCAAGATCCTACCTACCAGAACCCGCTGTGACCTCAGCGATAGACCTTAAGAATCTACAGATAAAAAAACCTACAAAAGCCTCCCCTTGTAAAAAGTCCAGTACACGTGAAAGAAAATACGACGAGAAACAGACAGCCAAGATAACCAGAGAATGTGAGTCTAAACTAGCCAGAGGGTAGCAGCAGGAGTGATGGCGCTCTGCCTCCTGGGGACCAGCGAAAGCTATGACCCGCAAATTTCATTAACACCTACCACGGGGATACTGTTGTCCATAACTCAGCGAGCCAATTGCAGGGAGCCGTATTAAATCCAGAGGTTTCGAGTAAAGCGTGCGGACCAGGACGAACCTGCTCCAAGTCCTGGACCAGGTACATCTTGGCCACAGCCACTTCCATTCGCACCAGGTTAACTCTAATCCTGAAAAAGGAATGAACCCAGTGTGCCAGAACGATATTGAGCAACCCGAACAAGATCAGGAGCACTGACCTGGTCCTGGACCTCAGTAAAGAGTCAAAAGGTTCCATCCCTGAAGCACGACCCGAAGGTCCTGACCGATTCCAACCAAGACCCCCAAAGGCTGCGTGAGACGAATCGTTAAAAAGCTGGACAAGAATTCATCCGCTCGGCAAAACCGCGCCCGAGGCGTCAGCTAATCAACTCACATCCGCCTAAATATTAACCCAACCAGCAACGTTTCCCGCTGCTAAAATACCCAGGACCAGCCCACCCTCGTCCCCAAATACGCGACCCCTGACCTTCCCCTCCATACCGGGCATCCTAGAAACCCCCAAAAAGTTTATTCACCGAATCCCAAAAACAACCAGCTCTCTCTAATGACCCGCGTGACCCACGTTAACGCCACTTCCACTAGGGTCAGCTACATCCTGATGATCGACCAACTCAGACTTCCCGACACGGCGCGGTAGCCAACGGGAGACTCCATTCTCGTTCCAAGAATCGTCATGCAAAAACCATAACGATCCGATGCGATCATCAGTCCTAATAACCAAGTGGGTCTACCTAAATCTAAACAAACGTAATGGAGAATCAAATCCGACCCTTCCGGGCGGTCCAGACCCACCGACGCGTCTCACAGTCAATTTTCAATCCACAGATCAGACGCGACCCTTTCGTTCGTTTCCAAATGAAAACCCCACTAAAACGTACGAAATACCGGACGTCCATTAGTTGCCCGCTACGGCCTAGTTCACACGTGCCACATATCCCGTACAAGCCCACACTAGCTACACGCGGCCCACCGCGTTTCGCTCTCTATCACTATATATGCGTCTTAGTGTATTTAAAGCTCACAATCAAGAATATTAGCCAGCTACCTATCTAGAGATGTATTACAGAGAGATACGTTATCTGACTATCTGTACCGGCTTTAGGTCTTACAAACATCCACATATGTATCCACATACACACATACGGCACATATTACACGAGCCACGTTGAACGTTGAAGCAACGAGTGGGGCGATAATCATCAGCCAAGGTAGAAGAGGAGGGTGCTGGATGGAGGTCGAAGGGGACGATGCTGAGGTGCACAGCCTAATGCGGCTAATAGGGTCAGCTATTTTCTATTATACAGCATTTCGAATTAATTAACTAATGGACTAGTCAACTAATGAATTTATGCCTGAGGAATTTCAACTCGTCTGGCCACCCGACTACGTATTTGGCTTCGAAGGCTTTGCCATGTGACGGCACACCCCCTACCCACCCTGCTAATTTTCAAAAACCGAAAACGTTCTCCAGGCTTTTCCTGCTTCCCTACGAATCCTCTCGATCCTTGTCCCTCTGTCTGTGGACCAAGGTAAATTAACGAAAGACAAACCAGTTATTGCAAAGCTACCCAAGTAGACGAAACCCAACGTCCCTGAACGTCTGATGGCCGCCCGACTGTCTGAGACGAAGGGATCATTTAATTTGATAAGCGCCTCAGACTATCATTCCAAATCACGAGACGACGGTTCAGTGACGTAAAGTCCTTGTAAGTTCAACCCGGTACTTGGCCCGTGGTGCTGGCAGTCGGGTACTGGAAACGACGTGGCAGTGAAGGGGTTAAATAATGGGAGGGTTTTACTGTACCGAGTTACTTCGGGATACCCGCGCCCTCCACCCACCCCCCTCCCCATATCACCCAATTCGAGGCCCAGGCACATTGCTGGCTTTTGATGAAATTATCGGCGCTAAATGCTACCCTCGGCTGAAACAACGAAACAATTTTGAAAATACAAGAGGCACCCTCTAAAATAATCCCCTCACCGGTTAAATCTCTTCGGCAACGCGAAATCAACCAACCCTGCCAACCCCCCCCCCTCACCTCCCCCCCAGCCACGCGAGCATTACGTTCCCGCTGCCTATTTATTCACCAGCGACGTCAAGTCAGGCAGCTTCCAAACGAAAGACTCAGAGGACCTGCGAGTCGTGCGTTTGTTTGCGCCCCATTAACGCCATCCCTACTCTTTCTACCTCCCCCTTTCATCCCCCCTCACCGTTTACACACTTTCCCAACACCCCTTTGTCATCGCCCCTCGGGATTTTTCGGAGACTCGCTGGAATTTTTTTTTTTTTGGCAGACACCGTCAAATGTTCATCCTATTTTACCCCTTTGCAAGGGACCGGTGGGGGGACTCGAAACCACATACGTAGTCACGTGGAATCGTTCAGGATCTAAGGAAAAAAAATGTTACTGATAGGAAGATAACGGGAAAGGAAATAAGAAAAAAAAAACAGTCTCCGTCGATCTGGACTGCGCCTTTGAAATTCCTGCAGTCTTCTCACGTGCGACTGTTCGCGAGAATTCCGCGATAAAAAAAAAAACCTATACACGGTGGTTGCGATGTCCGCTATGCTATATTCCACCATTTACGTTTCTCTTCCATTCTTGAAAAAAAAAGCCAAAAATATGTACGAGGCTACGGAATAGCCGTGACTACGGGACTCGATCCCATTCATCCCTTCTCTTCGGCACCTTCATCAGCATCAGTTTCGAGCGACGCGATGCTCCGGCTCCATTACGAAGTACAGATGGGCGCGGGACCGGGACGCAAAAGCGGCAACGCATTTGCAAATGTTTGCCAAGACTCTTAATTAATTAATGAAAATCTTGCCAGTGCAAGCACTTTAGAGGGGCACTTTCAATGTTTATGCAGTTCACGTCGACCTGGTTAGTACACACACACATACACACACACACATGCCACTTTTACTCTCGATGTCTCTCAAGTTGGTATTCGCTTGTCCAACTATTTCCCCTGCCCCTCCGTCACCCCCCACCACCCACTCTCTCCACAGCCTTAGACACGTAACTCCGCACTAACGAGCCTTTTCAACCGTCTACGTGTATTCCGAAGCCAATTGATTTTTCGCAAGAAAGTTCACGCGAGCCTCCAGCCGCTTAGGGGTCAGAGGTCTAATCCGTTATCAGAACGTCTCGTGGCGATAGCCGCACGAGATGCACTCGCGTGCCAAAGGGGTAGTTCCGATTAAAAGAAACCGACCAGTACATTATCGTCAAACGAGAGGCTAATTTTCTAGGTTTTTTTTTCCTAAGCTTATCTCTCCTTTTGTCATTTAGTTTTATTGTACAGAGTCTGTTGAAGCAGACGGGCGTCTCCTGTCGCTTCGCAGATCGCAGCGCGATCTACACTCGCGCGGACGTAACTAGCCGGCGCTTTCCCACGTAAATGCTAAATAGACCGAATGAGTAAAGGGTCGTTCACAGGTTAAGAAATTTAGGGGGATGAAACGGAATTTTAAATGGTCCATCGCTTATTGGATCAACGGGTAATGGTATATGCTGTGCGAGTCAGCATCTTCCTGTACCGTGTGTTGTGCGATGCACGGGGGTTAGAACGAGTCGACTGGGATGTCACGACTTTTCGAGCCTATTTTGACTTTTTACTAATATTTTTTTTTTTTTTTAATTCTCTACCCCCATCCGTTTCAACGTCTCCGCGGTAGGGGATGCTGAAAAGCATCGCGGTTATCTCGAATTATATCGGACTTGAGATCCATAGTGACCCAGTTTCCTGATCTTTAATAAAATCGCGAGACAAGTGCTACAATTAGCGCGGTTGTTCGAAACATTCTTTTTTTCAACCCTTTCATCTCTTATCGACTATATTATTATTTGCGTTCGAGGCAATCAGTGCGATCGGTATCGATCGACAGAGACAATACGATTCGATCCCTCCCCTACGACCCTCCTTATCGATATTTTCTTAAAATCAGAAAAATACTAGAAAAGCTTAATTGAACCCGAACTCGAGAGACGATGCAAATGGGGATGAGAATGAAATGAAAATGTAGATGAAAAAAGTTTGAAATATAATAATAATAACATTTAACCTTTGAAACCGGGTCAAAGGTCAAGTCGTTTAACCTGTCCACGAGGAGGAACCCTTAAGAACGTCGATCCCTTAAACCGATACTCCCTCAGGACTTTTATGCAATGAGAACCCGGCCCATGGTAAATATCGACCGTATTTATTGCACCCTTATCTATACGAACGGCCGGTTGCACCAGCCGTTCCTTTATATTCACAAAGACAAAATAAAACTCGAGCGAATAAAAGCAAAATGAATTGACGAATACGGTGAAATGAGTGAAAGAAAATGAAAGAGAAGGAAAAAGAAAGGAGAAGAAAGACGAGAGCCAAAGAATAAAGTCCAGAAGAAAGTCAAAGCCCGTTTTCGCAATCTCTTCCCCCTGAATTCGGTATCGGTTCATCGGCTCGGAAGAGAATATTTTTTATTTCGAATCCCCCCCTCTCCCCCCCCGGTTCAACCCCTTCTCCCCTCCTTCTTCTTGAAGTCTACTAGGTTCCCCTACCGCCCCCCCCCCCCTGACCAAAGCTTCACTCCTCTCCTTACACACACTACAGCAATAGCCAAGCATCCAAAGCCTTGGGTCTTCTCCTTGCAGAAACCCTCGAGCTTCCCTGCGGCACCGTCCCGACGTCGTGCTCTAGCGTCGGGACGGCCTCCTTTTTTCCAATTTAAGCCAGCAGGGGAGCCGGCCGTTACATGCGCGCAATCTTTAAGATTGATCCCCAGTGACGTAAGGGGCACCTCTCGCATAGGAAGACCAGGGCTGGAGTGTATTACGCATTCAGGCTTGAATTATGAAGGCGCATTTGCCTGCGACTTTTAACGTAAATTTTACCCTCAAATTTATTAAGTCATAGATATACGGACGTAACACGGTTGCGAAATGGCGGCCGCGTCAAATTAATTCCTGACGCTGAGCCGCGGCTTCTCCTTCGGGATACGTACCTCTTTTTTTCCTCTTTTCGTTTCCGTCACCCGGTACACTGGCGCGACTAAGGTTCAGCTTCGTGTCGGAGAAAAACTTACAAGGGAAAAGGTGAAGGATGAAGTAAGACAAGGATATAGCCGATTGCTACTTGTCTATTGGATAACCAGCATCCACAAAGGATCTGGACCAGGGTCTTGATGCTGGTGCACCTGTCATTCCTTTGCAGGCAACAGTCGCGTCGCGATCTGCAGGGAAGCTCAGTCGCTCTGCCTAGTGAATAAGGGATGAAAAAAATGAGATTTTTCTAAACTTACAAAATAATTAAGGGTGACTTGACGTTTGGGAAATAAATTTTCTTCTCCAGTCTGGAATTCGTGATAAGCGACTACCGGATGCTGATATTACCTATTTTGGAATCTTACTGAGAGTCACGTGAACTCTGACTGCGAGGTCGCTGATTTTACTAAAATATCTTTTCCGTTTCTTAATACTCTACTTTCATTCGTCAGACCATTTTTTTTTCTTTCCGTCTCTTGTCCTCGGTTACATCCGCTCTCTTATCTTTAGACAAGATAGAAAGCAGGAAGAAAAAAAAGGGGAGAGACGAGTACCACGCCCATTCCATCAAGGTCTCCTCCAAGGGTTGTAACAACCCCAACCTCTTCACGGATCTTTCCTAACCGACCAACCGAAACCATCCCTTGCTGTAAATCGAAATGACTATCAAGAAAAGACGCCCTTCCGACCAACTTGAGAACTTTACCCTATTTTCGAAATTCCACGAAAAACCATAAAAATATATATATATATATATAGTTACCTATTGAGATCCGAGTATGTCCGAGGAGTATCAAAGATTTTGCCGTAGGCCGAGTGAAAATTTGTCAAATTTCAAAAATATTCAATGTGTCTTATCGTCCCTGCCGACCGAGTGAAAAGTGATAAGCGATAAGGGAAAAGTGTCAAAAATCGCCCGTGGCCAAGATACGGGCAGGATTGGGAGGAGGTGCGGAGCCTTAGAGGCTAAAATAAAAATCTATTTTTTCCACCTGATATAATGTGATATATTCGACACCGAATGTGGCTTTACTTTTTCAGTTTCTCTCCTGTCACCCCCTTGGTCTTCCTTCGCGAAAAAAAAAATGAATACACATATATCCAACTACGCGAAACCGTTATTATTTCTTCGTTTAGCCGTCCTACGTGGAGCTTCCGGTTCCGGTAGGTCCTGAGTCCCACAAGTGGTCCGTACGACATACGCCCTTATCGATAAGGGCTCACTAGCCCATTTTACACCGTGATACATTCCTCGCATCCCTTAACCATATCTCAACTGACACAGCCTATTTTTCATTCCGCCCTTTCGATTCCCACCTCTTCGCCTATCCCCAAGCCCAAGATACCAGAAAGCTCCTCTCTCGAGGATTAACGAGCTTTCCATATTTTCATAATAATCCTACTCTATCTCCCAAGGTTGCTCAATCAATCAATCAATCCAGTATGCACGTGGTCCAGGAATTCGCAACCCCCAAAAAAATAAACCCACCGAACGAAAGACTCTGTATGTCAGTGGAAAAAAATCCACTAGGTCCAGAGACCTCAAGATAGGTACAGGAGGGCAAAGTTCACGGGTCTCCGTCTTACGACCAACTGTTATCACTGCTGGTAAATGGAAGAGTGGGAGTAAGGAAAGGGATGAAAAGAATTAGGATGGGAAGAAAAAGCAAAAAAAAAGAAAAAAAATTCCATCACCACGAAACAGAGGTAGGGAAGGGCTGCAACCTTGGAAAAATTGGCAAAATGAAAGGAGAATCCTGCCAGATACCAAGCACCAACTACCAGACAACCAACAACCAACGGTTCCAGTCTCCCAGCAGGGTCGTATTGTTTGCTCGAGAAGGAAGCAGCGCAAGCTCAGCGGGTGATTTCTATTGTCGAATGGCTCGAGGGTTCTGCAGGGATATAATTGGCATCGGCGAACGGATAACGCCATGATAACTCGAGGATAACGAGCACAAAAGCAAGACCGCCGTTACTAGCTTGCTCGGTAGTTGTCGTCTGCCGTAGAAAAGAGCCAAGAGCCAGAAAGAAAGAGAATAAGAAGAATAAGAAAAAAAAATAAGAAAAAAATACCTAACACAACAGTCCCTAATGACAGGATCAGATCATTTATCTCAGATTCTTCTGCCTCGTTGCGTAACGTCAGTATCTGCCTTAAAGTTACCCAAATATAATTTCAACTCTTTTGTTTTTTCACCCCAAAGACAGTCCACGAGCGATCTTTATTTAGCTTGTGTAAAATATCGATTTCCGATTGCCCGGAGCAGCGTATCCGTTCGATCGATACACCCGGTATCGATAACAAGATAGCAACGATTCCAGTCTGAGGGAATCGTCCGGTCTTCGGGTTTTACAAATTCCCGTGGGTGAAAATGTCGTATAGACAGTTTCCAGTGACACTCGGTATAACTTCGATTCCCAAGGGGCTGACCGACCCGGGAGCAGGGATGGTCAAGGGACATCTCGAATTTGTAATTGACAGCTCGTTACGCACGAGTCGAAACTTAAACTTCCTCAGTTTCTCTTCTGGGTCCATTGGGTATTTCGCTTCGATGTTTTTTTTTTTCTTTGTTACATAACGCTTTTTTCTTCTATCTCGTTTCAGCTGACAATCTACCAACTGGATTCCCAATGATAACACAGGCGCCGACGACGAAGGTAGTCGAGATGGGTCACAACGCTCTCCTCTCCTGCGCCGCCGTTGGGTCACCAAGTCCCATCATATCCTGGAACAGGGATCTCATTCCCGTAGACACGTCCAATCCGCGCTACACCGTCCTCGAATCCGGTAAGTAGTTAAAAACCAAAAATAATTTTTAAAAACCAACCCACGGAGTGGGGTAGGTGAGGGGTTGATCGCGTAAGCCAGAACATTGGCGAAGGATTAAAAAAAAATTCTTTTTATCCACTGCTGATAACAGGTACTCAATATAGCCCGTATGGATTCTACCAATATATCCTTTAGTTAAATAACAACCCCTGCGTATTTCGCGCACCGAAAGGTTATGCGACACCGGGTATGAAATCGATTTCTTTTTCTTTTTTTAAAGACACCATTTCAGTTCAGAAATAGCATCGGTTTTTTTCTCGCGCATGAAAATCGTTCTATCGGACTTGAGACCGTGTTCCGCGAATGGGCTCGTAGGAGGATCGTAAGTGGGCACATAGAGCCCGGTGATGTAGATGGGATACAGGGGTGCACATGCATGGAATATATATAGATGAGGAGGAAGGGAGGATACATGCGCCATAGCAATTTCCCTGGAAATTGCTGAAAAGAAACGTTGCGAAGAAACCAGCTCGAATGAAAAGCATCCGGGCGAAAATTCTAGTAGATACGATCCATGCGTAGCCGTACGAGCCCTGGGGCCTCCGCGAATAATTTTCGAGATAAGAAATATTTTCAAAAGTGGAAGACGAAGGATTTCGAAAGCAGGCAGTAAGATCGTTCGAACGAAAAAATCAAAATACAATGTACGATAATTGAGACCGAAATATATGGATACGTGGACTGGGTTAAATCTAGTGGACGTTGTAGTCGGTTTGAGAACCCACCCCTATGACGCTCAGACCCCACCCTGAGGAAGCAAGAGGGTGAATGGATGCAGCAACCCTTCGCTACACGAGTCACTCACTCACTGGCGTAACTTTATTCGCGTGTCTTCGCTATATACGTCGGCATCATCCCCTAAGGCACCAGCCGCTAGGTACCCCATCAAATATATGGGGTAATGTATTGCAAAAAAGTAGATCGCGCATGTTGTACCGACATGGTAGATACGTGTGCCGGTAGCATGTGAACTTTTATGAGTAAGGGATGTTACGGTGAGGGTGGTGGTTGTATATATGTATGAAGAAATAGAGAAAGGGAGGATTAAGGGAGGTTCGAAAAATTATCGGTAAGATGTACTCACTTAGCGATGATAGTAGTACGATATAAGGGTAGATGGCTGAAAAGAATTTCTGGAGCCGAGTATGGGTGGAGAGGATAAGGCATGCATTAATTTTTCATAAGGCATCAGCTGCTACTTAGGAGCCGATGAACCCCTCGCCGTCTGAACTAATCCCGAGACCAGGACCAGTAAAGACCAGGACCAGTAAAGACCATAGAGCCTTCTTCTTGTTCTTCTTTAATTCAGGGTTTCAGGCTGCGCGAAAGTTTAAGCTGTCGCAAGCCTGCAGGGTGCCAGAATATTTTCGGGTCGGGGGGGTAATTCGTTGATACCGACGAGGGTTTCGCCAAAGGATCCACAAGATGGGATGCTGCAGGACTGAGGCAGCTGATGACTCAATGTAGATAATGTCGGAGGAACGTGAAAGAGGGGGTGGACCAGGGTTGGATTTCAAGAGCGACTCCGAACGGGCGACACCCTCGGGCCAAAATGCATGCGAGATGCTGGATGGGAAACTTAATATATCCAGTCATTAAATAACATTTTACAATCCCTCCCTGCCATTCCCCATGAGCCCCCGAGTCGCTGAGGAACAGTTAACGCTTCGTCAAAACTCGTAAAATTTCCTCCATTAAGCTTTCCTCAACTTCGAAACAACCCCCATACAGCAGCAGAGGCGGCTTAGTAGCACCTGTGCTGAAATCCTCTCCGTCCGCTCTTTCACCATAGGGCGAAGAAGGTAGGGCCGTCCCACCCCCTCTTCTCCCTCTGGCCCACCGCAGCCATCTTCAACCCCCGAATTTCATACAGCCCCGATTCCACCCCTTGCAACCCCCACCCCCCACCCCATGATCTCCTCTCTCACCATTCGCCTCTTCCGCCCCCCTCAACCGCCATTAGACCCCCTGGCTCCCTTCGGCTCCCAGGGGGTTGACTTATGACGCCGGGCTATGGGGTGGCCTGAGTGGGTTCACTGAGTTATCCCGTACAAGGACGAATGTACCTTACCTGAGATACCGAGGGTTAGATTCACCCTCGAAGATAACGCCACCAAAAGCTTTCGTTATCTTAAACGTGCACCCATATTCTAGCTTTCTGTACATTCCCACAAAAAAATGTCAGACCCCCCCTAACAACTTCAACCGACCGTACTCACACACAACAGGTTGCGTTTCGCATCTCGGCCAGTTTTCAGTAAAGCGACACGCATCAAGGGGATAGAGCAAACTACCCTCAGTCACCGAAAAATATACTTTTCTCTTTTCCAACGTATCTCAAAGTCTCGCTCGCATCTTTATCTCCCGTTTCTCGGAGTCTCGGGTTAGGGTCGAAAATGTAACTAAGGGTAGCAAAGAACACCTCCGCTGTAAACATATTTTCTATTTGTATTCTATTTGGATCGAGAAGTCGAGCCACGAACTTCCATTTGGCTTCGAATCTCTCTCTCTCTCTCTCTCGCGCTCTCTCTCTCTTTCTCTCTCGCTCTCTCTGGCGCACATCCACCCTCCTCCCGCTCTGGCACGAGGATCCGAGAAAGAGCCTCAGTAAAACGACGCCATCCAGCCCAGCCCCCCGCATTGTGTATATTCCGCGTTTGCCTTCGTAATATTAAATATAAGGAAAAGATATTTCAATATTGGTTCGCAAACATAGTAATAGAGGTTTGTACACGCGTACCAGTCAGTCAGTCGGTATGACTGTTTGGCTGCCTGCACCATGTTTACCTCCATCCGTATACCCAACCAAAGAATCCAAGAGTTGTATCCCGACGCGAGAAGAATTTTTTACTGGATGCTCTTACGCAGCATCCCGAATGATTTCAACACCCTCGTACAGCAAAAAAAAAAATTGAGAAAATTTTTCAAACATAATTCTCAAAACCTTCCCTTCTCGTACACAATTTGTCCTTAGCCTGGCCCGATGTCACCCTTGGATCTTAAATCGTGCTCCAGAATCCCTCCCACCTCCCCCTTTTCCATCCTTTTCCCCGAAACTCACAAAGACTCTTGTCATCCTCTAAGTGACTCCCCGCATCCCTTATTTACATTTTCTTCCATTCCTTCAGTTTCCGGCGCGTCAACCGCGACAAGAAATTCGCTCAGCCGCCACGTGGATTACCGAAGAAGAACTGTCAGTTTGACATCTGACAGTCTCCGTCTTATGAATTCCTCATCTTTTCCCCTTATTCTTTCCCGCTCCCTAATGGATCCCATACACGCGGAACAAGCTGGACTTAGGGGTTGGCCCAAAGAAAACCGTGCGTGTACACACAGGGTGGACAATTAATAATTCATGAATTGGCCCTGCAGCTAACGCGGCTTGATCGTGACTTCGTTATTTCTCCTATTACAATGTAATCACCCTGTCTATGCCTCAAGGATGTATAATCCAGTGTGTATACAGTGAACCTTCGACCCCGTAAGAATCTAAAGGGCTGCTGCCCTGCGTGCGTGCCGCTGCTTACACGTACGCTATACACAACTGCTATCACCCAGGGCGAACCAGGGTGCGGTTGTTCGATTCACAGTTGCCTGCACGTGAAATCTCATTGGAACGAGTCGCGATTAGCTATTCCGATTTTGAGTGATAAGTCGCCCCCTTGCCCCCCTAAACCCCCTCGCCTTTCCCAACCCTGCCTACCGGTCTGATGATGGAGTGCCTTTGTACTACTATCCAACCTGATGTATGCGTTCCATACAGAATATGTATATATATATGTCATGCCTTCTAATGACTATGTAATACGCCGAGACCAAAACTTAGGTTCTCCATGATAGACCATAAACACGACCCAGGGAAGGTTCGTGTGGTGAAAATATGATCCAATTATCGAATTTGGATTAATGAGATTGCATAATAATTTTTTATAATTTTATCAACAGGTGCCCTCCAGATTACTGAATCCGAGGTTGAGGATCAGGGGAAGTACGAGTGCGTGGCGAACAACTCCGTCGGTACGGAATACTCGAAATTTACGTCGCTCTATGTCAAAAGTAAGTACGAGTGCTGCACAGGCAGATAATACAATAGTTGGAATGATTGTCTGGTAGGGGTCAGAGTTCAGTAGGTATGCTTTGTTGAGCTACTGCGGCTGATCTGTGAAACTCTGAAACTACTGAAAATAAAAAGAAGAGACTTTCTCGTTATTTCAGTCTAATTTATGAAGTTGCTAGCAGCGTAATTGCACCTGCATAGATTAGAGTCCCTGGTGGCTGCAGTGTCAAGGGTGAAGATTCAGGGAGATTTTAACTCCTTGACTCTTCGTGAGATACCTTGGGGTAGCCAATTACGCAACGTGTGATATGGGTAGAAAGAAAAGAGATGAAGAAACAGATCACTCACCAGCGGATCATCGGCTTCGGTTTGAGATCTACCTAGCTGGATCTGGATGCTGGATCTTCGAATTCGTGGAAAAAGTGAAAAATATTTAATCAAAGAATCCAGAAGCAGTTTTAATGCGGATCTAGTGGATGTTGCAATCTATACGATTGCGCAAAATTCTCAGATGCGTCAATACGTCAGATTCTCGTAGTACAAGATGCATGAGAATTCCTAGTCTATTTATCTTCCGTGAATGACTTAGCCACAGCGTTTAGGTAAAGTCTAAGGATACACTTAAACTTTCCAAGATAGTTTTAATGTTATTAGACTGTAATTAAACACAGCATCCCTCGAGTGATGGGAAAGGAACGAAGAGAGAAAGTAAAGGGTTAAGCAAGTCATAAAGGGCGATAGCAGCAAAGCCAAAGGATCGGCGTATACATAGATGCAGAGGAAGGAAAGAAAGCGGAATGAAATTTCGAATAGAAAGTTTTCCCATAAACCGGAACTCGTAATCCGGAAGTTTATCCCAGAAACTTGACAGAATCCTTCGACATACTTCAGACAGATCCGCCACAATTGGCTTCCATCGCCATTGTTGTATTCTGACGTTAATTATTCTGTTACAGTTCGACGCGTCACGCCACAATTCTCCATTCCTCCGCCACCCGTCAGCGAAGTCATGCTGGGCGCATCCTTGAACCTGACCTGCGTCGCCGTCGGGGCGCCGATGCCTTTCGTAAAGTGGCGCAAGGAGCCAGCAACGGATTTGACGCCGGACGAAAAGATACCTATTGGCAAAAACGTTCTGGTACTGACCGATATTCAGGAGTCATCAAACTACACCTGCATAGCTGCCAGCGACCTGGGGATCATAGAAGCCATGACCATGGTCAAAGTTCAATGTGGGTAAACCTTTAGCTTCCAAACTGGAACCATCAGGCTCTGACTCTTTTCTACGTGGAGCTATTCCGTTACAGCGTTACCCGATCCACCGGCAAATGTCCAAGTGTCAGACATCACAGCAACCTCAGTGAAGCTGACCTGGTCCTACAAGGGCCCTGATCAGCTTCAGTACTACGTGATCCAACACAAACCCAAGCAAGCTGTTCACCAGGCGTATTCCGAGATATCTGGGATCACGACCATGTACTACCACGTGCGAGGTCTCAGTCCCTACACGGAATACGAGCTCTTCGTCATCGCCGTGAACAGCATCGGCCGAGGTCCCCCCAGCGCCCCGGTCACCGTCACCACCGGCGAGACCAGTCAGTATTTCATTAGGATCATTCAACCTCGTTGTTCGTATCATGCACTACTCAATCATCATTAGCATCATTAATTGCCGGTATCACAGTCTGCACCATTTTTTTATTTCTCCCCGGCCGTGACTCTTGCGCTCATTTTTGATGCCTTGAGGACTTCAGCCGAGTCCACAGTCATTTCCGTAATTCATCAGGCGTCTCCCTATTGGGACTGTCGATGAACTTGGCGATGCTGAAGATACTTGAATTTTATCAATTTCGTGACGCAATTATTGTCATTCGATTTTTGATCTTCGGTCACATCCGGTTATTAATTAAATAGGATACCGGAAGTGCCTAGTATGCGCGTGCGAGTGTGTGGACGTGTGTGCGTGCGTGGACTATTTTTTTTTCCTTTTTTTTCTCCCTTTTGGCACCTAGCTAGTGTTTTTCGCACAGCGCTAGAGAGACGAGAATTTTTGTCGACGTAATTTTTGAGGGAGAAATCTATACTTTTTTTCCATGCCGTCGATGCGCGGACACTTTGACTCATGTAAGTGACCAAGACATGTTTTTTAATAAACCCCGACCGTAACTCATTTCCATTCCATTCGTTCCGACCGTCTCCGATGGCAGCCGAATTTCCACGAGCCTTAATCCTTGAATGGTCCATTTCCTTGATCCTTGTGTCACCCAATGTAGGATCAAAAAAAAATACACGTCAAATGTCTCCCCTCCACTCTCTGTCTCTGTCCCTCTTATCTGTGTTGCACTTTGTCGAATTTTTTGTCTGAGATAAATCTTTTTACTGGAATTTTGTGAAATCGAAAATAAGACGTATTCACTTTTTATTTCTCTTTTTTCCTTTTCTTATTGACATTCATACGTAATCTTATTCCATTCTATTTCCTCATTGTTTATCGACTGTCACTCTTGCTCTCCGCTGACACTTCTCAATGCTCGGCCATAGTAATTTTAAAAACAGAAAATAATCGTGTGTCTTTTCCTATGCCCCTTCCATAGCGGAATCTACAAATGGAGGTTCCAGTAAGTCCAATCACGTATTAAGAGTGTTCAGTAGATTTTGACTTTTTTTCATACATATAGATATATATGCATGTACAGATATATCCAATTATTTTGATTATCTTGTCAATTGGTATTTATCCCAAACGTTGGCACAACGAGTATGACAGCTGTCAAATCTGACTGGTGTGTTTAAACTGTATATCCCAAGTTGTGCTCCTGTGAAATATATTTTTTAAATATATTGTATCGCGCACTTAACACCACATTACACAAACGTATTAAAAAGCACGTTTCCTGACGACACAATCACGTTTTCGTAGTGATAAATTTTATTTGGTAACCCACAATTAACGAGACAGTATTTGCTTCCTACTTTGCCTTTCTTTCTTATCTCTCTTGCCTTATTGGTCAAGTCCAGGTCATTGATCTTCATCTCGCGTACTGCACTCTTGCTCTTCCCTCTTTATCATAGCACATAACTTTCAGTTTTTACTGTACACAGTTTTCACCGTTTGAATTTCTGATCGACCGTCCTTAGAATTTTTGAAAATAAGATGCATCTCGTTTTAGAACCTGGTTCGTCACCGAGAAAGGTTCAGGTGCGACCACTGAGTTCCAGCACCATGGTCATTCAGTGGGACGAGCCTGAAACGCCAAACGGTCAAGTAACCGTAAGTATAAGTTAGACTTGGTCAGCAGGTTGACTCGATGAATCAGAGATCAGCCCAGGTGCAACCTCATCGTTTGCCTCTTCCGTCCAGGGTTACAAGGTCTATTATACGACGAATCCGGATCAACCGATGGCGTCCTGGCTGTCTCAGATGGTCGACAATAATCAGCTGACAACAATATCCGACCTGACACCTTATCAGATGTACACGGTCAGAGTTCAGGCTCTGACTAGTGTAGGCCCAGGGCCAGTAAGTCCCCCCGTGCAAATAAAGACGCAGCAAGGGGTGCCAAGTCAGCCGGAACAGCTGACGGCTGTCGATATAGGGGAGACCAAGGTGACGCTCCAATGGAGCAAACCAGCTCTAAGTGCTGAGAATATTCTCAGCTATGAGCTATATTGGAACGACACTTACGCGAAGGTAACGAAGGATCCCGATCATCATCGGATGCTACTCGACGAGTGTTCCCAATTTGCGAGTCATTATTTTCAGGAGAAGCATCATCGAAGAATCGGCGTCACGGAGAACTACACGCTGACTGGTCTCTACCCGAACACCCTGTACTACGTCTGGCTGGCGGCTAGGAGTCAAAGGGGTGAAGGCGCCACCACAACGCCGTATCCGGTCCGCACGAAGCAGTACGGTAAGCAATAAAGGAAGGGTGGGCAAACAGCAGCAAGGAGTACCAACTCAAAGGGAAGGATAAGAGAAAAAAATAACTAAGGAAAATTAGCAGAAAGGAGAACAAAGGAAATCAAAAAAAAAATTCAAAGAAACCCAAAGGAATCGATCGTGGAAAGTCGCGATCTTTCAGGATCGATTAGATTTTTTTCTCCATAGGGAAGGTATGACGATCCTGAAGATCGCGACCCGATCATGACCAGGGCACAGCAGGTAGGAGTGGTAACCAAGTAGCGCTAGACGCTCCCCGCAAGTAGCGTAAGCTAATACTCGGAGTTTTATTGAGTAAAAAAAAAAAGAAATGATGTGGAGAGGGGGAGATGGAGGGAGAGTGAGAGGAGCCGAGGAGGGGAATCGAAAGAGAAATTGCATCATGACGTATGACAAAAATGACGTGCATACGTGCATCTATATGCGACCACGTGTAGACCCCCCAACAGCCTACACCTGGTCCAGCTAGATGTAAATCGGGTCGCCGCGTGGTCTTGATTCGTCCCTGAGGTCGCTCAGGGGTTCCCAAGTGGGTCCCCGTCCTCAGGGACGAATCACGACACCCGTTAGATTTCCTAACCAAGTGTGGGAGAGTGAGAATGACTGCATGCGTTGCAAAGAGAAACGTTTTTGGATGCCACTTTATATATATATACATATATATATACGTACATACCATATATACATATAAATTGCACTGACGCACTGCATCGATATATGTGTGCATTTTGGGCACCTCTTTTTTACATTCTCAATAACCATACATATATATATGATATGATTTAGCTACGTTATTACGTTTAACCACGTTCTTTCCTTGTGTATATATACTATATGCTATATACTACACATATACTATATAGATATTCAAGATTCATACGTACGTACTTTATACGTATGACTTTATGGTTTTTGGAGTCGCGAGAGGATCCTCGTACTCTCTTACTATATATACTTACTCTCGTTCCTTTTTCATTGTGACAATTAAAAAATTTCAAAGATGGCGCTCGAGAGCCATACTCTAATGTCAAAAGCATGTTTTCGACTGTTCAAGGATCATTCGAGCGCATTCCTCAAATGTCTCTATAAATTACTTGCACTGATAACCAACCCTTTACTTTGGTCTTTTACCTTGTTATCTTTTTAATTTTTCCCCCTTTTTTTATTTACTCATTCAATATGCCAGCCACTCTCTGCTCGAGGTACTATTTGGCGTTTTTCACGTCTCTCTCCCTTTTTTGGAACCTGAAGTTGGTCACGGGATAAACCGATAGCGACGCGTTGAAAGATTTCTTTTCGAAAGACTATCGATCAGAACGAACTTCAGGGTGGACTGGAGAGCCATGGGAAACGCTAGTAGGGAAGATGCTTCTAGGCCAGACAAGAGGAGCAGAGTGTGTCTGGCATGTAGATGCATACGTCCTTTAAAGTGAACCTCACCGGAGTCTCTCATTCCTATTCTCAAAAGTTTTCTCAATAAATTGTCTTCCACCCCCACCACCACCCCCTCTTCTTCGTTTCGTTTCTCCCTACAACTGAGTGTTATACAGTCCCCGGGGCTCCGCCTCGCAATGTAACCGGAAAAGCGACCGGGCCTACCACCATTTTGGTCTCTTGGGAGCCCCCGCCAGCCGATCGTAGCAACGGACGAATCGCTTACTACAAGCTTCAAGTCGTCGAGAGCGGCCGCTCCGATTCGGAAGCCACGGTTATCAAGCTGAACGACACGCAATTTGTATTGGACGAACTCAAAAAGTGGACCGAGTATCGGATCTGGGTTCTGGCTGGGACCAGCGTAGGTGATGGGCCTCCCTGTTATCCTATCATTGTCAGAACTCACGAAGATGGTATGTATCATTGACCTGACGAATTATTCTTTGTCACTCGCGTTTGCGTCCGCAAGGCATTCATTTTCTCGTAACAGGACCGTAGACAGGACGTTAGACGTAGACGCTGGATCGAGTTAAGGTCACGGTTATCGGTCAAGGGTCACGGTCGTGGATCGATACGATATCGATGGGTAATCGATTTTTATTGATCGGTTCGATGTTTTTATTGAATTTTCATGATTTTTTGTTCGAACGGTTTATCCGGGCTGGTACTGTCTCGAGGACTGAATTTTGCGGACGCGAATGTCGCGGAAGCGATGAATTTTTTTTGTTACTTTATGGAAAGATATGTTTGTTAAGAGGATTATGCGAGGGAGTATAAGAAATTCCGATTCGTCAATGCGCGTCTAACCACGTAAAGACGAACGGAGCCAAAAATATAAAAGCCCGCCAAAAATATCTTCAAAATTTCGCGATTCGATAAGTGCGGGATGCCAAATATTTGTTATTGCTGACAGAGTACAGTTTGTCAATATTAATTATATTTTCCGATTTCAGATTCCGCTAACGTCTCTTCGACCTCTCCCACTCAAACGACCAACCACTTCCTGGTTTGCGAATTTTCCTTTTTCACTCATTACGTCACAACATTTCCTGTCTTTATACGTACATTTGATATATTATATGAAAAAGCTTACGTTTCTTGTTATTATTATCACACCGCTTTATGTTTTTTTCTATACCTTATGTCATATACATGTCACACGTGGCTATAACGACCACGTGTTACGTAGATTTGAGAAAGTGGGAGCGAGAGAGGGAGGAAGACCCGTTATTTTTATTTTCATTATTTTCCAATTTTCCAAGAGAGAAAGAAAAAGATAAAGAAACGAAGAGAAGCGAAAGAGCAAATGCCAAAAAAAAATGCTCGCATCCGCGGTTTCAGAAATCCGCGGGAATTTTGAATTTTCAACGTGCGATTTTCTACGCAAAATGTGGCACTTACAATTGGCCGTCGGTACATTGACGACGTTGGCCGTGTTTTTTGGCTGGCGAGATTTTATATTTTTGGAATTTTTGCGCCGAACAATTTTTCTCTATTAACGCTCCCTACCAAAAAAAAAACCGTTCCTAACGACCCATCCGCAAGATATATCCCGTCGCAACCAAATTTCCCCCAAAAAAATCGTCATCGTACGAAATTTTCCAAAATCGCAAAATTCTCCTATGTCCTACAAATTTTTTTGCAGGTTTAAGCAGCCACGGATTTTTCGACGCTGATAATCATTTTTTGAGCTCAGCTGTTAAACAAATTTTTCTGACCATACTTTTTTACAGGGCCGCAAAATCTCTCGTCTACTGTTAATATGTACGTTTTCTCGCCTTGTTCCAACTCTCACGTTTTACCACGTTTTACCTCTAATAATGATCATCGATTTTTCGCCTCTCGGATCCGTGTCATTTTTCTCGTCAATCCGAGGGACCGATTCTTTTCTTTTCTTTTCTTATTTTTTTTTTTTTACTTTTTTGTTTCTAACGCTCTATAATGATGATAATTCACGCATCTGTTTTTTGTCTTCCCCCTTTTAAAGCATTTGCAGGAGGATTGTGAGCCAGGTTTCAAAACTGCTAGTACTTAAGATTACAATATTACCATTACCAAATATTACAATTATTACAGTTATTAAAATTACGATTGACCCTTTCATATTAAATGCCTAATTATATGTTATTCTCACGATAATTCATCTTCTTTCTGGGTGGTTATACGTGATATATTCGGTAAAGTCGTCTTTCAACTCTTTCGTTCTGTTACTTTCCACAACTTTCTCACTTTCTTTTTCACTCACTCTTCTATGCCACGTGTAATGATGAACCATAGAATTGGCTGTCACTCGCATATCAATGTCACTCCTGCTTTTACCTATTCCGCCTTAAATTGTACCTCGACTCGAAATTACCTTATCACTATATATATATATACATATATCATTTTTGACATGCACGAAACAGTGAATTATCGCTACTACATATCCTCATGGACCACAGTGCAATTTTATAGTATTGAAGAATTCCAAAAATTTGAAAACCAAAAAAAAGTGAAAAAAAATGAAGAGGTAAAAGCAGGATGGCTGTAAGGGCAGCCTACAGATTCATCTTAAACGCTTATCTTATCTAGCACCACACGCGAATGTATCTCACAAACAAATAATAACGCACTTAACTCTTTTTCAATATACATATGTATATACATATATATATATATACACCAGTATACGTATACCATATACGGAATATATATATATTTATATACCTCTCTGATATAAGGCTCTTCTGTCCTTAGTTGAAATTTAGTTCTATTGTTTGCACATGTTAGAGCATGCCTTCATTTGTTTCAAAGATTCCCTAAAATCCCGAAATTTCGCATACGAATAATCTCTTCCCCCCACTCCTCGTCCCAAAATTGACACGTCACACATGCCACTTGACACCTCGCACAAGACAGCCAAGAAATACTCACTGCATTCCCGCATTCCTACATTCCCACGATTCCGATCGTCCTCCCAATTCCGAGTTCCGCTGCCGCCGGAATCCGCCGAGTCTGTATTATGTTTTTTTTTTTCTAAAAAAAAAAACTGATAAAAATAATGAAAAGAAAATATCCAAAATTCCATTCCCACGAATTAAAAAAAAAAAAGAATTCATTTCTTTCCATTAAATCCAATGAATGGCATGCCGATGCATGGGACTATTTATTTTGAAAGATTTCCGTCCGCAATTCCACATTCCTTACCGACTGCACGCTATCAGTTTGTCCTTCCGCATTCTCTTGATCGACTGGAATGCGATACGATAAATTCAAGAATGACGATGATTTTGACTCGAATGATGAAATTTTGAATTTAATGAAAATCTCGATCAGGAGTCTCTTTTTTGACTTTATTTTATTTCTACCCCCCCTTCGACCCTGACTCCAGCCCCTACCACTCCGGATATGTCTATTTCACCTTTTTTCCCTCGAAACGCCGTCGGCCCTGTCAAACTGACAGCGGAAGCCAACGGCCAAGCAGACTCGGCGGACGAACGCGAAGCGTATAAGCCTAAAATAAAATAATAAGCACAGCCAAAAGCACCTTTGCCGTGTGTAAGCTCGCATTTGATCGGAAAGCACAAAGCAGATAATCACACGCGTCTAATAATAGAGGCACCATTTTTTGAGTCGTCTTCACCGGCACCAACTGTCACACTGTTACTTGTCTATTGAATTTAATATACATATATATATTGTATATCGCGTAGTTACGTAACGTATATGCATACATGTATTCGCACCTCAAGAAAATATATCTGTGTATATACGTGTACGCTTGTTTATCGTACACCCTGTATAATTGTTCGAGCACAGTGTACAAAGGAGAGAGCAAGACAGATTATTAGGATTTATTGTCACACTCACTAGTTTCACACGTCGTGTGTGCCCGAGCACTTTGACGCACTTAAAAAGCACCAAATAAGCACTTAAAAAGCACCAAAAGAGCACCCCACTTTCGAATGTTCCTTTGCGAGTCGATAGAGCGTTTTGCGCGGCAAATTCGAATGTGCTTCGGAGGTCGTTTGAATTTTTTGAAAAAAAAAAATCAAACGAAATTTCGACACTTCCGGTTCGCCCGTGAAACAGTGCGAATGAGAGCGTGTGATTGCGATTTCGAAGGAATACCAAGCTCCTCCTGAAAGAGCGATTAGGGATCCTTTTCGGAACGAAAAATAGAAATTAAAAAAAAAAAATGGGAAAATTCGGAACAGAAGGATATTAAAAATTTGTCGATGACATCTGACAAATTTGGATAACATGAACAGAGATAACCAATTATTTCAATACATTTGAATACCAATACGCTGTTCAAGTATGAATTTTCGAAAATTCGTTAATTCGTGTATCAAAAAAAAAGAATAATTTAAAAATCGTAAATATCACGTGGTAACATATGCCTACGTCACGAGCTTTAATTCAGAGATACACGTGTGGTATAGTTAGAAAAAAAACGTGATCCTGGCACAGGGTGGCACCCACCCCCCGTCCCCATCTGTATTTTTTTTTTTTTTTTTCAAAATACCTTTCTTTCTTTCAGTTTATTCAGTTTGTTTCAGGTAAAGTGTTATTAAGATACGTTCGTCTACCTGGAATGTAACTACTGGCAATTAAAATAATTTAAAAATTTTAGTCGCTCTTTTTTGCATGAACTTTCGAAACTTGTACGTTATGACATATACTTGTCAGTGTTATTTGAATACGTGAACAATTTATCGGTAACGCCTATTTACTATATATATATATTCATTATCTATATCTATATAATATTTATACCTGTCCACTATGTACTTAATCGTGAAAATATTTATTTTTAACGGTAGTGGTACCCACGTATGTATTTAATAGGAATGTAACAACCTTTTGAGTAACTTTCCCAATAATTTATATATTTACATTTTATTTTTAATTGCACTGTCTTTACGTAACCCTTTTCATTGTCCAGCATAATTTCTACTTGAAAAAATTTTTTCAAAGAAAATTTTTCACTCGCGACTCGTCAACTCTCGAGGATCTTAAAAAAAAACGTGTACGACGCCATTTTGTCGTCGCCATGGTAACCGTGAAAAATTCGGAGGATCGGTACACGTCTGAAAGGAGGATACAGGGATTTTGAATTTTTGAGAGTGAATGAGGCTGGATGAGAACAAAAGATAAAAAAAAGACATGATACACCTTTTTGACAAATTCAAAATAAAAGTCTCTTCCCAACGGTTTTTTTTTCCACGCTGTAATTTTTTCTTCGTCGACGAGCGTACATACGATTTTGAGAAATATGATCCTAAAACGCCAAACTCAAAACTAACCTTATATACATATATACTTGTTGCTGTGATTTTCCTCAAGCTCCTCAACTAGCGTGTAGCGACCTATACTCACCCGATTAGCCGATTTTTGATTTTTGTATTTTTCTTAAACTTTTGCCCCATCACACATTAAAAAAAAAAAAAACACACGTGCCTGCCAGACGCAGACGCATCCGATCGCAAAACGATTTACTATCACGAGTGTCCATTTAGCATTTTTTATATTTAATGTAGAAATGGCATTTCTCGTTTAGTCAAATCACTTTTCTTCAAGCTCCGCTCCACCCTATCCATTTATCTATCATCATTAGATATCATTATCATTACGTCCTTCTGTAAGCATTAGGTATAACTAGGTTTCCGTTCTCGATGTGCCGTGCCGTGGAGGAGAAAAAAAAATTAGCGTGCAAAAGCGACTGTTACCCGAAAAAAAAAATTTTTGGATAAAAAAACCGTATGAAAAAAAAAAAAAAAAAATTTCCTCAACACCCTTTTCGTTCGTACACTTTTTTTTTCTTCTTTTCCTCCCGGTACGAGACGGCCAAAGATTGCCGTGAATTTTGAATTTTTGAATTGATTTTCATATTTGGAGTAGTGATTGCGCATGCCAAAGATAATAATTCTCACGTCTCACGTCTCCCGCCTCTCTGCGACGAAGCGCAAAACTAATTAATACGAGGATTAACAAAAGTTTCACGTGCAATCCAAAATAATTGGAATGTCGGCCATTTTTTTCGAAAGTAACACGTAATGTCCGAGGAACGAATGGAATGCAGAGAATGTGAGAAATGGTAAAGATCGAATTTTACGAATTCGATTTTTAAATAATTATGACCGGAAGTGTGGATGCCGATGCAGAAAAATGAACGGAAGTTTATAAATCTCTGAGAACGAATGGTCGCCGAATGTGCAAGGTGCGAATGCGTTACGAATGCATCGGTGAATGGACGAAGGATTTGAACGGGCCGGCTAGAAGTTTGACAGCGACCAAATTAGAATATTGCTGCCCATTGAAATGCCTTAAGATAAAGATATTCACTAATCTACTCGATGTACGAGCGAAATTGACACGAATTTTTACGAATCTTTTTTGTTTTCCACTTTTTTGGCGACTTTCGGGGCGCAGCTGAGAAAAGTGAGTATTCTCCTTAGCGAGTCACGTGTTTGTGCCACACACGAGTTTTTAATACGAGTCCAAAATTTTTTCTCATTTTTTACATATATATATATATATATCTGGATTTTTTTTAACATCCGTCGCCGATTGCCGCCCGACCAGCCGTATTTTCTAATATTTTGCCTTCTTTTTTTTTTACTCCGATTTTCTACGATCTTACGAGCAGCCAAGAGAGACGTCTTTCTTTTTCTTTTTTCACCACGGAGACGTAAATTCTCGATGCTTACGTCGTCACGTCTTTCTTTTTTTCACCCCTAGCAATTAATTACATGCATATTGTGTGCAGCTAGCGCGATTGTGCCTGTGCGTGTAGCGTAAAGAAATGAAGAGAATAAAAAAAATAATAAGAAAAAAAAAATAATAAAAGCAGAGTAAGACAGGAAACGGACATATATAGACATTGTAAAGAGCTGTTCGAAATATGTATATTACTATATACATACCATATACATATATATATTTAATCCGAGTGAGACGGAGCTGTCTTATTTCAAGAAAGCCTCTTTGCCTTTTATTTTTTCTTTGGCACATTTTAACTCTATTCTATTATTCTTGAATTTTTGATCGTAGTTGCTGCTATCTTTATTTTCGTGACGTATCCCAATAGACTATCCTTGGTTTTCACGCTTATCTTTTTTAACCCTTATCTCGAGGCACACCTCTTTTACATTTTTTATTAATGCGTGCATCACGAGTATACTGGACGGTCCATAATTTTTTTCAAAAAATTAATAACGATTCACTTCCGGTTTTATGACGCTTCTCCACGTGTGAAATGGACCCTCCAATATTTATCTCATTATCGTCCACCTACCCGCGTTGCACATGCTTTACGCATCTTTGACGAAAATAAGACGCGAAGTAGTAAATAGAAATTGAAAAAAAAAAAATAAAATAAAAAAAATTGCATAATTCATGCAATTAAATAATTAACGGGAAATATAATTATTGGTATTCAAATGGAGGATGACACATCCGGAATGGATTTTATTTGGAAAAAGAGGCGAAAATACGCGTCAAAATATACGTATACCTATATAGACTTTTAGAGTAATGGGTTACGTGTTTATGCTGTCAGTGTGTGTGATTCTGTTTGGCTTACTTTATTTTTGCTATCATTTAACATATCATTGAATATTTCCTACTTTTGACATACGCCATCTTACTTTCACTATTTTCCAAATTTCTTTTTTTTCTCATTCATTTTTTCAGAGACTCCTTTCAATTTCGACCGACACGTTGGACCTGCATTCACGACGACGACAAAAGTCATTCGATAATCACGACGATGACGTTTGACACATTTGATCGTTAATTAAATTATTTTTTAACCCATATGATTATTGTTATTTTTTTTAATATTTCTATTTTCAGTTTACATACGTTATATCATGTTAATCATAATTCGATTGCGTTGTGTGTGTGAGAGTGTCCGTAGAGCAGCTAACGTCGCGGCGCTTTAAGGACGTCGATTAATATGAAGTTGCGTTGCAGTGCCGGGCGATCCTCAAGACGTCAAAGCGACGGCGATCAACTCCACGGCGATTCACGTCGAGTGGAAACCGCCTCGCGCCAAAGATCAAAATGGCGTAATTCGCGGTTATCACATCCACGTCCAAGAAGTCGGAGAAGAAGTGAGTCATATTCTCATATACATATGTATAGTATATGTATATACCAGATTTTGTATAATCATAACTTTATTCATGACCTTCAGGGAAAAGATCTGCTGAATGATCCAATTCGGCGCGACGTCCACGAAGATGGGGTACTGGAGCTCAACGTCACCGACCTCCAACCGGACACCAAATATTCCGTTCAGGTGGCTGCCCTTACTAGGAAGGGTGACGGGGATCGTTCGCAGCCCGTACACGTTAAAACTCCTGGTGGGGTACCAATCAGACCCCACGTCAACGTCAAGTGAGTGCAAAAGAATTTTTTACCTTTTGTTTCATCGGCGAGAGAGGAGGGGAGGACTTTCTCCTTTCTTTTTCCATTTAACGAGTATTTCTTGTTTACCTTGTTTCACTCTGTTTCTCCTTTGTTTTCAGGGTGATGGATCGAGATCCTATTGTCTTGGAGCTAGAATGGGTCAAACCGACCCAGACGTACGGGGAACTGCTAGGCTATAGAATTCGATATGGAATTAAAAATCAGACCTTGAAGGAGAAATTTATCTCAAACACCCAGCAGCACACGTACAAAATAACTGATTTAGGCAAGTTTAGAAGCTAGAATAAAATAATTTAAAGTATACCGGGTGTCCTATACCAAATGTCATACGTGGTACCATTGGAAAATAAAAAATAGCCCATATATCTTTGTATTGCAGAAGAACGTGGCGTGGACTACGAATTCCGCGTGGCTGGTCAAAACAAAATGGGTTTTGGTCAGGAAGCTGTTCGCTACTGGTTCAGTCCCGAGGGTGAACCAACTGGACCACCAACAAATTTGTCTTATCACTTCCAAACACCTGACACGGTCTGCGTTACCTGGGACAAGCCCTTGCGTAATCACAGAAACGGTCAGATCATCAGGTACGACGTCCAATTCCACAAGAAGAACGACCACTCGCCGATGATCGAGCGCAACACGACTCAGAACAGAGCCGTCTTCACGAATCTGGAAGAGAACACCGAGTACATGTTCCACGTGCGGGCGCACACGTCCAGAGGAACTGGACCCTTCTCAGAGAAGATCATGATAGTCACCGACAAGGACATAGGTCGTGCCCCGATATCGGTAAACGCGATAGCCACTTCCGAATCCAGCGTGGAGGTCTGGTGGGAACCGGTTCCAAATCGCAACAAGATAGTCGGTTATCAGATATTTTACACGATGACTGCCGTGGAGGATCTTGACGAGTGGAAGCAGAAGACAGTCGGCCTGACGGAATCAGCTGACCTATTGAACCTAGAGAAATATGCCCAGTACGCGGTCGCCGTGGCGGTCAGGTACAAGACGGGTCTTGGTCGTCTGAGTGTAAAGGTCACAGTAAAGGTTAAGCCTGAAGAAGTTCCCCTGAACCTAAGAGCACCCGAGTCCTCCACTCACTCCATGAGGTTGTCCTGGAGTCCCCCAATCAGGTTCAACCCCATAAAGTATAAAGTGTCTTTCGATGCTGTGAAGGAGTTCGTTGACTCTCAGGGTATGACGCAGATTCAGGTGGTACCGCGAAAGGAGATTTTACTGGACCCGCAGGAGACGTCGACGACCATCAACGAGCTGCAACCCTTCACCACCTACAACGTGAACGTCAGTGCGGTTCCTCCTGATGGACAGTATAAACCGCCTGCTAAAATAGCTGTCACCACTCAGATGGCTGCTCCGAAACCGATGGTCAAGCCTGATTTCTATGGTGTCCTAAACGGTGCTGAGATACAAGTAATTCTGCCTCAAGCCTCGGAGGAATATGGTCCGATATCTCATTATTACCTGATCGTTGTACCCGAAGACAAGTCGACTGCCCACAAGCAACCTGACGAGCTGACCGAAGATATGATCACTGGCAAAGTAGCCAAACAAGAGAGGGAGAACGCGCCTTACATTGCTGCCAAATTTCCTCACAGGGACATTCCGTACACATTCCATTTAGGTAACGGAGACATTTACGAAGGTTATGAGAATAAGAAGCTGGAGAGGAACAAAAAGTACCGGATCTTCGTGCGAGCTGTCGTTGATACTCCAAGAAAGGTGAGAAAATATTCAGATTGAGATACTGGTAGAAAGATTTGCTGATTGAGATCATCCGAACTTATTGGTACTTATTTGTTACAGCATCTCTACACCTCTTCCCCGTTCTCCGAGTACCTGTCTTTGGACATGAGAGAAGTGCCTCCTGGTGAGCCTCCACGTCGTCCCAATCCCAACACCCCGGTCGACGGGAATCCGGAAGTCTCCGTGAAGACCAGCGGACAAGAGCCAGGAATGGTTTGGGTAGTGGGTCCCATAATAGCAGCCTTGATGGTCAGCGTCTTCTTGGTACTTCTCTTTGTAATAAAGAAAAGACGACAACCGTGCAAAGCGCCAGATCAAGCAGCCGTGACGCGTCCACTGATGGCGGCAGACATAAGTTCCAATCATGCACCATCTGATCCTGTAGAAATTCGTAGACTCAATTTTCAAACGCCTGGAATGATCTCGCACCCACCAATCCCGATCAGCGAACTGGGTAACCACATTGAGCGACTGAAGGCAAACGATAACTTGAAGTTCAGCCAGGAATACGAATCCATTGAACCAGGTCAACAGTTCACCTGGGACCATTCGAACATGGAAGTGAACACACCCAAGAATAGATACGCGAACGTGATCGCCTATGATCACTCCAGGGTTATCTTGCAGACCATCGACGGGATCCCGGGCTCAGATTACATCAACGCGAATTACTGTGACGGATACAGGAAACAAAATGCGTACGTCGCCACCCAGGGTCCTCTTCAGGAAACCTTCGCTGACTTCTGGCGGATGTGCTGGGAGTTGAGAAGCAGCACCATAGTGATGATGACCAAGCTGGAAGAGAGAACTAGGATAAAGTGCGATCAGTACTGGCCAACGAGAGGATCAGAGACTTACGGGCAGATGACAGTGACGATAAGCGACGTCCAGGAACTGGCTACCTATTGCATAAGAACGTTCCAAGTGTGCAGATCAGGTTATTCGGAGAGACGCGAGATCAAGCAACTTCAGTTCACAGCCTGGCCGGATCACGGTGTCCCGGAACATCCGGCGCCGTTCCTTCAGTTCCTGCGCCGAGTCAAGTCCCTGAACGTGCCGGACAGTGGTCCATTGGTTGTTCACTGTAGCGCAGGCGTGGGTAGAACCGGATGTTTCATAGTGATCGACTCCATGTTGGAGAGGATCAAGCACGAGAAGATGATCGACATTTACGGTCACGTGACCTGCCTCAGAGCTCAGCGCAATTACATGGTCCAGACTGAAGATCAATATATATTTATCCACGATGCCCTGTTGGAAGCTGTGATCTGCGGCAACACCGAAGTGCCCGCGAGGAATCTCCACTCTCACATTCAAAAACTGGTCCAGCCCGAGCTCGACAATATAACCGGCATGGAACTGGAGTTCAAGAAGCTGTCCAACATCAAGGCCGACTCGACGAGATTCATCTCAGCAAACCTGCCGTGCAACAAGCACAAAAATCGTCTCGTTCACATCCTTCCCTACGAGTGCACCAGAGTCTGCCTTCAGCCACAGCGCAACATAGAGGGATCTGATTACATAAATGCCAGTCTCATAGATGGATATCGCTATCGTGGGGCATACATTGCGACGCAAGGACCCCTCAGCGACACTACGGATGACTTCTGGCGGATGCTGTGGGAGCACAATTCCACTATCGTGGTCATGCTGACGAAGCTTAAGGAAATGGGCAGGGAGAAGTGTCACCAGTATTGGCCCTCGGATCGCTCAATACGGTACCAGTGCTTTGTGGTGGATCCCATTGCCGAGTACAACATGCCCCAGTACATCCTCAGAGAATTCAAAGTGACCGACGCTCGAGATGGCGCCAGTCGCACGGTCAGGCAGTTCCAGTTCACAGACTGGCCCGAGCAGGGCGTCCCCAAATCAGGCGATGGGTTCATCGACTTCATAGGGCAGGTTCACAAGACCAAGGAGCAATTTGGGCAGGATGGACCCATCACGGTTCACTGCAGCGCTGGGGTCGGTCGAACCGGTGTCTTCATCACCCTCAGCATCGTCCTGGAACGCATGCAGTACGAGGGTGTCGTGGATATCTTCCAGACTGTCAGAATACTGCGCACTCAGCGTCCAGCCATGGTCCAGACCGAGGCTAGTATCCAGTTCATAAATAGTATATATGTATCATTGAGTTTTGTCTACTGACATCTTTTCTTCTCTTTCTTTAGGATCAGTATCAATTCTGCTACCGAGCAAGTCTCGAATATTTGGGGTCATTCGATCATTACGCCAACTGACAAGCAGACTCGCGGGAGCCGAGGGAAGCTGCCAGGGAACGTGGTGAACGTCCTTCGAGGAATCGGGAGAATCCTGAGAGAGCAAGAGTGCGGCGTGTTTAGAGAACGATGCTAGAAATGTGCGTGAAAATATACGAACTTAAGGGAATACGTATTCCCTGAGCGAAAATAAGGGCTGGACACATGGGCGATTAATAAGGATCCATTTGTTAATGGACATTGTGTAGCGAGACGCCATCTTGAGTATCTCAAGTGTCTTCTTGGTGAGAGAGTGACGAAGAAATACTAGAATGGGCCAAGTGTATCTCGTCGATGGCAAATCGTCGTCGTCGTCGTCGTCGTCATGGTCGTCGTCGTCGGCGTCATCGTCGTCATCGTCGTCATCGTCGTCATCGTCGTCGTCGTCACGGTACGCGCAATTCTTCCTAAGGAAAATTTCATTCTTATAGCGTTTGTAGAGAGCGATCGATATGCGTTATGAAAAAAATCATATGAACGTAGATTGCGCATTGTCCGCAAAGCTATCTCGACTCTGATCGAAGTTAAGAGAGGTTGACTCTTTTCTGAATTTAAGCCCAGCATCCGCTAATCTTGACTCCACGAAATCTTGTTGTTGTCCCTGGTCAACCCTTTCCTCTCTCTCTCTCTCGTTGAACTCTCAATGAAATATCACGAGCTCGTTTGTAATTCGATAATCGATCTCGAGCTAGAACATATCTAAGAGGCAGATACGCACACGCGGATGCAATGTCCTCGAGATCTGGTCAATTTACGTCACTTCCTGAGAGTCGAAAACCTTTTTGATGAACCTTTAATAGAGAATCGAAATCTCACCCATTATCATATCTAGCTAGTTCAATTTTATCTAGACTAATCGATTGCTATATCAAAACGACCAGAATCTTTCTCTAGACGACGAAATCCTTGGGCCAGTTTTGAACCCTCTTTCGCATCGTTCCTTAACCTAGAGCGAGAATATCCTTTTAGGTGAATAGAATGAAAAAAAGAAAAAATTTTGAGAAAAGTAGAGGAAAGACAGGCAAACTGTAAAAAGGGGCAAGAATCGAAAGGAAGTAGAATTTGAAGGAAAAAAAATTAGAATTTGAATTCGACGCTCCTGACACGCTCTGCAGTACTTAAACGGGGTACTAAGCGTGTCGTACACGAGAGAAGTGAATTTGAAAATTTTTTTGAATCAAGACAAGCGACAGGAAAGAGAAAGCACTCACGTGCGAACAAGAGAGATAAAAATTTCTGCTCACTGATAAGAAAATTGCCATACTGCCAAATCGACAATTATTAATGCCCTAGTCCATTGCGCACGATAGGGATCTTCTCATTACCTACCTAGCGTAACTTTATCTAGCCACGTAAGCGACCGGTGTAAGCTGTAGAATTAAGGATGCCATAGGAAGACACGGATAAGATTGAGGAAAGAATTAAAAAAAGAAAAAAGAAAAGGGTAAAGGAGTGAAAAAATATAATAAAAGAGAAGCGGTGCCTATAGCTAACGGAAGGTGCACCGTGTTCTGCGGTGTAGACCTCTATGAAATAATAGTTTAAATAGAAAAGCACTGTACGTTGGATTCACCTGAGGTTCTTACGGTGCCCTCATTGTCGTTCGTTATCGTCATTATCGTCGTTTTAATAACGACGCGTGTACAAAGTTCAACTTGAGGCTTTTTAAATTCCTCGCGTGTTTCCTCTACACTATTCACATTCCAAGACGTAACGACAAAAATCCGGCAGCGATTGACCTTTATAATTTATTCAATTTTCCAACGACCACGTGTCACTCATAGTTTACATCGTCGACGTCAAAATCGAGAGTTATCACTTATCAGTTATCTGTATAAAACATCATCCATTTAAAGATCTTCCACCATCAGAGATCCTCGTTAAGCTCTTTCTTGTTGACAATTGACTCTCTCAAAATTCTTCTATTCTGTAAAGACAATAAGCGTGTCTTCATTTATAGCCTTGACCCCTTATCAAGCTCTAGTTAGTACTCTGGGCTAAATGATATGTGAGAAACAATAGTTATGATTATTATAAGGATTGAGAGATCATTGATAAGAGCATCTAGATCTCGATTTCGACGCCGATCTAGATTTATCTTTGCTGTACGACACTTCCATTCCGCTAGCGTGTTAAAGTAGACTTTATTGTCATCTGTGTCACTGATATGCCAATGTGACTTTTCTTCCAAGCGATTACGATGCCACGGATTAGTCAGCTCCACGTTTTTTCTATTCTTTTTCCTTTCCTTTTATACTCTTATACTTACATTGTTCGTGAGAAATCGCGATGCAGAAGCAACGAGGGCCCCAAGGAAATTCACGAATATGTGTACATAAATGCACCGTCTGTCATTAGTAGCATTATATACATACATAACGAATAATATATACATAGATATAAATATGTTAGAAGGCAGTTTACAGGACTTTTTTATTATTACGTATTGGCAGTTTCCAGGACATTTGACATTTTGTGGTCCTGGAAAAATCCTATATGTAACGTATACTTCCAGGGCCGTTTGGCGTCACTCACACCGAATTTTTCAAAATAATTTTGATGCTCGACACTCGGAATTCCGATGGGCTATGTTCATTAAGTTAGATTAGGTTAGAATTTCAATGCCACATGTCCTAAGGTTTAGTTTTTTTTTTTAGAAAAAAAATACATCGGCTTGCCGTTGTGAGTGCCGCATGTCCTCGAAACTGGCCTTCGACATATTTATATATATATATATATAATATATATATATATATATGTTACTATAAATATTATTCTAAATAGATACAGAAAAAAGAAATTTAGGAAGAAAACACAAATGGAACAGACATTGGAAATCGAGATTGTATGGATATTTTGCAAGTTACGAAGATAATAAATATTTAATAAGGGAGGCTAGGCTTCGCCACTCACTGCTTCGTCCAGATTAAATTCTGCGTTGTCGAAACGAAAGGAAGTCGGACGTGGAGAAAGAACGGAAACGGCATTAAGCGAATGGGCGAGTCGCAAATGGCTATCCTATCGAAGCAGCACACCCCCGATAAAAAGTTTACTCATGGCATATTTAGCTTGTTTAACGTTTTTTATACTTTTTAACGTCGTGTTTTTTATATATTTTTACAAATCAACTTGCATGCTAATGTTTCTTAAGAATATTTAGTTTATAGAGTTCATGGGAGGCTCGCGATCACTCAATTCATCGATCCATCGTTCGTTCGTTTCATCGAAGTTCTATGTCCGCCATTATTCGCGTTCGTAGTTCGCGCGATCGCCGTCAGAGGCGCTGCTCTCGTCGGCCATTTAATTTTAAGTCATCACTCGAGACTCGAACAATTTATCGTTTGAACAATTTGTTCTTTTAACCGAAATCCCATCTGCGATGATGGAAAAGAGCGAGAAGAACAAAGCGGCGACGATTAATAAGAAATTGTAAGTAAACGAATGAAACAATACTGAATTTACCGCGTAAGCATATCGCTAGTTATGTGTTGATAGCGTTAATTGACGTCACCCACGGATCCAATGCATTTACGCAATTATAGTAGAAAGAAAAAGTCCACGATGTATATTTATAGTATGGATTGTAAACGTCCTTATTGCGTTCCTTTTTTTTGTACCGCTATCACCGTCATTATCCACCGTCCCCAGCCTTATCACTACCGCCACAATCACCACCAAACATTTCCCCCCCGGTGACACCTGACAATTTTGCGTGTACGTTCTTGTATTTTAGGCTGCGTGTCTGTCGTTAGTGGCTAAGTTTCTTCTTTCGATGAAAATGGAGAAAGAAAAAAGATGTGAAAATTAACCGAGAGCCAGAATGTATAGAAGAAACGTGTGGTTTGTTGTATTCTTCTTCGTGAAACCTTGCAGCTTTGTAATAGGGAGATACGTTGTAGTCGAGAAAACATAAATAAAATGACGCCAGAATAGGCTGTGCTCCGCGCAATATTAAATAGGAGCAGCTCGGGCACTGATGCAGCTAAGTGCAGCTAAGTGCAGCTAACTCGTCTAAATAAATATGCGGACGCATGTTTTGGCATCGGTCAAGACACGAGACGGATAGAGTAAACTAAAAAGAAAACAGGAGAGTGGTTCAAGAGAGTCAAATACTAAGTAACGTTGAGAGAGTGCGAAATTATTTTGTGATACTTTCTTGCCAGAAAGAATACAACAGGCTGAGGCGGCATATTAAATACGATGT
Organism: Calameuta pallipes; assembly: GCA_030142375.1. Taxonomy (NCBI): domain Eukaryota; kingdom Metazoa; phylum Arthropoda; class Insecta; order Hymenoptera; family Cephidae; genus Calameuta; species Calameuta pallipes. The sequence goes on from JARQSW010000408.1 coordinate 1,175,315, forward strand.
TACTAATTAACGATTATACAAATTAAATATTGTGTAATAGGAGGAAGTCTGTTGACAAGGAGAAATACCATGTACATTATGTATTGCCTTGTGGCATCAATAAAATAGCATAACTAACATGTACGTAGCACAGAGATTACTAATTATTACACCATTCAAATTTCCTTTTTATTACACTTTTTCATTCTCTTTTTTTTCCTCTTTCGCATGACATTCTTTACAAATATTATGTACAACGATTGAAACGCAAATGTGGAAAGATCGTATGGGTTTAAAGTAATATCACATTGATTAACATAAAAAATTAAATGATATTCGTTGCCTGATTGGTGGGATTCGTGGTCTGAGGACTCTTAGTCATCATCGACGCCACCTGAAATCAAATATGTATAGAAAAGAATGAATTAAAGTAACATTTTTTTCTAATTCTTTCAACTTACGTTTTGTATTACTTGTTTTCGGAAAAATTCGCTTGTGGCTGCCGATATATTCTGATTATTGCCCATCTTGCATTTGACGTAGCCATAGAGATTGGCGCCATTTAAAATTATGGCAATACAAACGAGAAGAAGCCACTTGAATTTTAATCCAAAAAGAGCGATAATGAAGAATACGGCCCATAACAATGGGCACAATATCAGGGCTAACCAAAAAATACGGGCTTCAGCTGCATTTATGCGATTCTGTTGGGCACCCTGAAACAGAGGGCACATAACAGCATACATTTAACAAAATATAATTTTTTAATTTCTTCTTTTAATAACTGAGCATCTATGCTGCTCTACTCTATGGGCCATTAATGCTCTATTTACGGTTTTTTCATATAATTAAAAAGGATAAGTAATAAATGCCGATAGAGAAAGTGTCAAGGACACAAAATGTGAAAGCTGGAAAACCTTGAAAGTGCTCAGGCAGGTTTTACTGGCCATGGGCTAGCAAGACTTATCAGATAGGCACACCTCAACCAGACTCTCCTCTAATAAATTGTTTAATACATTTCATGCGATGGTAATTTATAGAATAACGGATATGAATAAATTATAAAAGAAATGAACTAAACCTTTCTTGATTCAAAGACCCAATGACTCTTGCCGTTATCATCTACATAGTTCCACCATCTTAGTCCAACCATCAATCTACCAGTGATGTTTTTTACTGTCCAAAAATCCATAGATAAAAGGAGTACTACAGTAACGAAGCTTGCTATAAAGCTATCTGAGAACCATCCACAGAGCATGTAAACAACGATTGCTGTCACTCGGAATGCTAAATGAAACATTGTCACATATGGATGCCTGAAACAAAACCAACATATTCAATTAATACCAAAAAGGCTAACTCTAGCTATGAAAAATAAACTGAAATCATTGTAATTTCAATGTATATTAAGATTTAAATATTACTTTAGCTTATCCCCACGCTGAACAGCTTCATCCTCCTCGCCAAACGCGATCGTATCATCATCCATCAGTAATGGAACCTGGAAATAAGAGGAAACATCATCCCGAAGGGACTGGATCTTGGCCCTTGCTAATATGCGATGCAACGTGCAAATGTCCTCAACCCAGTGTATAACGTAAACGATTCAGGAAGTGTCAAATCTCTTGGACAAAGACAAAAGAACATATTATACACAAAAATAAGAAAAGGATCTAAAACGAATAAATATCCTCCAAATTGCTCCAAACACACAATTTCACGTCACATGCATGACGCATCTGTCAGAGTACACATAACCACCACTAATTACCACATGAATATAAAAATACAAACTACCCCGCGGCTTCGCTAAAACTCTCTCTGCCCAAAGACGACACTCTAAGGAAGTCTCGGTAATAAAACTGCTCTAAATTCAACACCTGCACGCAGAAAACAATAAAGCAAACAAGCAAATCGTAGTGATACCTACCGAAGCAGACGCCATTTTCCACGTTGACAGGCGGCACGTCAGGAAAAAGTCGTCTGCTTCAAGCCGATTGTGGCGCCAGATAATATTCACTTGCAAACGCGAGTGAAAACCCGTGAATACCGTAACATCCCTTGCACCAGGCCGAATCTATCAGCTCAGACAATCCCCGGAGAAGCTCGCGTCGTCTAGAAGAGATAACGTCCTACCGTTTAAGGTAACTTTAACGATGGCCACGATCTCGCCCAAAGCTTCTCCGGCTAAGCAAGACTCAACCTGAAAGCTCAAAAGCAGAGCATATCCGTCCACTCCGCCGATAGTAAAACGAGGTCGAGGCCAAGTCAACCATCCGTGTTCCTTTGGATGAAAACTCTACTCTACGCTGATAAAGGATCGTGAACGCGAACAGTGAACGGTTAATAGTGAACATGAATCATTTGTGATCAGCAGTGAAGCAGAACACGAATCGCCACGCAGACAGCCAGTCGTTAGCCTCGAGAAGGATCAAATCTCGTAGGTGGTTTAACCAATTGACGGTTGGCAGTTGGCGCGGGTTACAGGAACACGGGAGCGAGTGTCGGCTAGTGCTGACGGTGCTGACAAAGTATTAGTAGTCAGTGGTAGGTCGAGGTGCTGGAGGTGGCAGTGGAAGTGCTGGTGGTGGTGGTGGTGGTGGTGGTGGTGATCGTGGTGGTGGATGATGTTGATGTTGCTGGTTGCGATAAGCACGGGGGACTGAAGTGCACGACTGCGTTATTCGTATCCCACTATACGAAGCGAAACAGTCCCTGTCAGTTCACGTTCAGGGAGAGCACGAATATTCGCTAAGAACACAGCTTGCCAGAAAAAGATGCTCAAGGGATACTCTCCGGTCACGCAGGCGCTCCTCGGCACCCTCTTCACGTGGGGACTCACGGCTGCCGGAGCCGCCCTCGTAGTTGTCATTCGCGGGAAACAGGTGATTTTTTCCAATGATTTTATTGACCAATTTATTCTTCGCCTTCGAAAGTTTCAAATGAACGGCCGATCTTTACTTTTTATCCGAGTTTTTATTGTAGTTTCGAGTGCTGTTCGTTGAAAAAAATTAATTGTTCCTTGACACACGTAAATTTCATTAAGAACCTGACATAAAATAACGTGTAACTTAAATCAAACTTAAATCAGTTTATACAATTCATTCGCGTGCACTTAATAAATTCGCGGGAAGCGTTACTAAAACCTATGCAATACAATTTGTAAATTTTTATTCTCTTTACTCTCTAGTTTGTAGAATTTGACAAGTTTTTGTCTTTTTGTAAAAATTTTTAGCTTAATATAGCTTAGGTGTGGGATGGCATTCGATATTATATTTTACTTGGCAAACAAATTCGACAAAAACAACTTTTGATAATAAATTGAAGGATATCTGTTGTTTTACTGATTTCCACAAACTGCATATTGACATATATTAATTTAAGATTGAATGTATAGGATGGAACTTATTTACAGTATACCTTTGGTCTCCTTATCTTAATAAAATATATTCATGGTTCCAATTATTGTTTTCATTTTAATACATACTGTTCAGATTGAGCGTACTGACCTTCTTACGTAAAAAATATTATCTTATACGTTACATTGGCCTGCTAAGTTTACTACCTTCTCATAACTTTCATTTTATTATGTATTAATATAATAGCTTCACATATCGAACATTTTATTAACTATGAAAATAAATGCAGCTCACGCCATTATGAACGAGAGACTTAAAATATTCACTACATTTAAAAATGGATAATAATATTAAAATAACCAGGTGGATAGATGATGAATAACGATAAATATATATTATCTTTTCCTTGTTTAATCTTGAAAATGATAGTATCGATAGGATATAATTTTTCAAACAATCTCAGGCTATCTATACTTTTTATTTCAGAGAAAACTTCTTGATGCCAGTCTTGGATTTGCTGCAGGAGTGATGATTGCAGCCAGCTACTGGTCTCTCCTGGAGCCTGCGATAAAATTGGCAGCAGAAAGTAAAGTCTACGGAGAAGAGAGCAAATATGCATTTATACCAGTTGGCATTGGTTTTCTCGTGGGCGCAGCATTTGTATATGGGACTGACGTATTGATATCTTCCCTTGGCATTCAGTCCCCCAATGTGCTTTTAGCTATGCAGTCAGTCGGTACGAAACAAAGACGAAAAATCCTTGCAAAATTAAAAAGTGACGAGGATCTAAACGATAACAATTTAATTAACAACGCACAAAATTATAGCGGCAATATATACTCAATTACAGAATCAACCACTATCGATGGTATTTCATCATATATAAATTTTATTATATATATGTTTCTTAAGATCTCATATAAAAGTCAGCCCTCTTCGTAGACTTGGAACATAGGATCAGTTTACATACGTCATTGTACTCTCGTTCCTCTTTGCTTTGATGACTTACGCATTAAGTCCCATAGGCCCATCATCTAGGAATAAGCAGCACCGACAAAGAAATAAGCTTTCCCTTATTACTGAGTTATCGAACAAAATCATATACATTTAATATTCCTTACTTAATACTATCCTTCTGTCGCCATCCATACTATTCATCTTTCCATAATAATTCAATTAAAGCGTTAAGCGTTACGAATCACTCAAGGTCCCTCATGCTGCTTATTCCCAGGTAGTAAAATGCACGAAATTGTATTCGATACGCTTATTTTACATTATATGGCAATCGCTTGCTGTTAACGAATTCAATCAGTAGTTTCAGTCTAGTTTTTTGCCTATGGGATGATCTTACCAAACCCAAGTAATTACCGCATGCATTGTGATGTCCCTTTTAAGTACGCGTGGAATCCAACACACAGATTCAGAACAACACCCCAATAATTTATGATAAGCCGTGCAAACCGGAAAACTAAAAGTTCATTAAAAAGCGTGTGATACATAAAGTCAGTGCAGTGAAGTGATTAACACATACATTTATAAGAGTGACCCGTTTAAACGAAACTCTAAACCTTAAAACTCGTTACCGGTAAATCAAAATCAATGCAATCCTACGATAAACCGACTACAATTAACCGTAAAATACAAAGCATCACGTAAAATGTAAAACATCCAAAAACCTACACACTTTACTCACATTGAATCTGCGTTTAGAATTCCACGTAGTAAACTGATCTTATTGTCCTTGTCTACGGACCCTATCGATTATTGGTATACAAAGAACAACTAAACTTTAGCATTTATCAGAAGAGCATCCTCGGCACGAGAAGCATGCGAAGTCGCTCAGATCAATCAGACTGGACTTCTGAGATCTTCTCGGCGTTCATCCGTACCTAGCTGGGATTTGATGTCCCTTAGAATATTCGAGAACGAAACTGGTGATTCTCCAGATTTGATATTTTCAGGCTTCTACGAACAGAACGCGAGAAGAAGACAAACTGGAAGCATCCAGAGAGACGCAGAGGGCGAAGACATTGGAACCATCTACGGTGATCCTAATAACGATAGCAAAAACGAACAATGGCGAAGAATATTACTCCTGGTAGTCGCAATCACGGTATGCAAAAAAAAAATATTATTGGCTAACAAAAGTACTTTTTAAATTATATTTAAAATTTTCATGGGTCATTCAGTCTATCGATCTGTGCTTAGGTTCACAACATTCCTGAAGGCCTTGCGGTTGGTGTCGGTTTCGGTGCAGCAGCAAACAGCTCGTCAGCTACTTTCGAAAGTGCGAGGTAAGAATGCAAAGGGATAATCCTTATCTTTTTTCTTTTTTCTTTTTTTTTTTTTCCTGTTGTCAAAGCCATAAATACTCGATTGACTCGGATCAAAGTTATCGACGCACAGCGAATGCCATTCTCACGTGTCCAGCGCATATGAAGAAGTAGTTTGAATTTGTTCAGATAAGCTAATCTTAAGTGTATCATAAGGACTTGCGCAAAATTTCTCGGTATCGCCTATCAATTACGCGTCAAGATCACTACTGGTATTGTGTCCGTATTGTCAATGGTTCCACGTAATATGATTAATCAGAAATCAAATACGATGGACCTGAAGAAAACAGGAAAAAGATGTGTAGCGATACGAGCCTAACCTGTCACTTCGTCTCGTCACTAAAAAAAAAAAATGGTTATTTTTCAAAAGATACGAATTTCAAATACCACTTGGCACTTGGATCTAACTCAATGCTATACGTGTAATTAATTACGCTACTTGATTACCGGAGATAAAGTCGGGCTAAGATAAATCATATTTTATCATGAAATCGACTTAGTCACATATCAGTGATATATTAGCCAGTATCCATACAATACATTATCAAACTGGTTTCGCAGCTGCTTGATGCTACACAGAATTTCCTACAAGTATTAGTAGAAATAATCCATTCAGTTAAGTTAGCATTGGACCACGAGTCAAGATCAACGTTATCACGAGTTCGAATCATCGAAAGAACCTAATCAGCGAGTCGATATCGAAGACTGACTCGTTCTTATCTAAGTCATAGCGAGTCCTTGATATTATTTTCCTTGACTCTGTGTGGATCATCGAGTCATTAATCGAGCGACTCTACAATACATATATATCAATTTGATTAACCGCACAAAGTCACAAGGGACAAGATTTACTCTATTTTCGCCACGTAGCAGAGTCTCTTATCGTCCATGTAAAATGAATTTTGAGTAGTGCGATCAAATTAAATATTTGAACACTGATCGTCATCGCGTAGAAAATCCATTATAAAAATTAATCATCGACCACAGAAAGAACGTCCGTCGGATCGATGACTGATCTGGAATCACAGTTTGAATTATCCACCGAGAGAGTTCGCGAGTTTCCCTATCTACCGTAGGCGTCTCTGTCTTCGCTCCTTTGAGAATGCGGCCAGCAGTTGCGAGAAACGTCCGTAAGATCGCGACAGGGTCCGCCCAAAGGTAATCCAATTCCGCTGGTAAAGGGACTATCGCAGCTACTCCGGTGAATAAAGGTGAAAAGGAGCCCGAGAGGAGGGAGGAGATTCATGGTAGGAGGTCCCCATGAATGAGTTCCATGGTGGTCGCAAGCGGCGGTCAGCCGGAGGCTAACTTTATTGGTGGTAGGAACGGTGCTGTACGTTCCTATGGGAGCTAGAACCGTCTGAGGAATAAGGTGGACGGTGGATCGTGAATCTGGGATCGTGGATTGTGGACCGTACCGAGGGTACAGGGGGAAACGTGAAAAGGAAGAAGAAGGCTTATGGCGACCGGCGAAGGGGCTGGTGGGGGGCACGTGTGGCCCTGGAATTCAACGAGCCCTAGGCGCCGCGCATTCCATACCCCCTCTCTTCCCCTCCCATTCGTGCCTTTGCGCGCTTTACAGGCCTGTCTTCTCAAGTTGGTTTCTTTAGCGCACATTTAGTTTTATAAGCGCGGCCCTACCTAGTACGGGAGCCAGACACTACGACTCCCTACCTCCCGGCCATGCATACCTACGTACACCGATTCGTTCCAAAAGGCAAGTTCTCGCCCGAAAAAAAAAGTCTTCTGCTCCTCTTGTCGATAAAGTTTTAGGAACACGGCGGCACGGGAGAGACGGATAAGACGGGAGAATAATTTTAGCGGAGTATCGTGAAACGTCGGCGCACGCAGCGCCGTCGTTATTTCGTCCCGAAGTGGATAAATAAATTGCACCGTCGGTGCGGAGAGAAGGACGCCTAGCGCGGTGAATAAAGATGGCGACAGAGGGAGACACCCGGTAATACCTGAACGACGAAGTAGAGCGAAGGGCCACGGGAGGAATAGCCTGGGTGGTATTTATCATTGTGACGAGGAATGCGCCCGGCAAAGTACTCCTGCTCTCGTAGGAGCCAGTGTGTTGACACAAAAGTGTTGCCAGGTGTTGCAGTAACAGTCGGAGACTCGAGGCGTCCGACTATCGGCGCGCAAGAAGAACTTTTACGGGCCCGAGGAAGGGATTAGCGAAGAGGAGAAGAACGAAGGTGGAAGGAAAATGAAGCGAGACGAGGAGGAGGATACGGTAAGGGCCGTAGTTAGCGCCCGGTCCGCCACGGCCCTCTGGCGCCACCGACGCCCAGACGCATATCTGATGGTGCGATTCCTGGAAGCGGCCCTTCTTTCTTCTCTGCTTTATTAGGGCGCACTCGAGGCGAAGCGTTCACCTTCCCAATAACCTCGCGCGCCCGATTCTTCCCAGCGACGAAACATTCTCGTGTTCAAGGATTTCGACACGACTACCGTGCTCTTCGGATTTTGACACTAAGAGCGTCCGAGTGTTAACAATTTTTTTTTTTTTATATCGATCACTGCCTTACCACCGGAGGACGATCGCTCGGGCAGTGCCAAAGACTGCATTGTGTGGATTTTGGAACGCGCGGACGAATACCTGAGTCCAGTGACGGGGGGGGGGGGGGGCCAGCAGAGAGAATGAAAATATTCGATGACAGTCAATCGAGCTGAGAATGCAACCCCGCGAAGGGCCCACTTCTTGGGCCCTTCCTCTCTGCCCGATGGCTCGCTCAGGGCATGTTTGTTTTTTAATTTGATTCAGGAATGTGTGACAGCCTAGAAAGCTCCTTCCACACACAGAGGCGCTCGGTGAGCGCGGCAGGCACAGGCGCACGCTGGGATCTCTTGCGGGCCTAATGTCACGAGAGGGGCCCTATAGCGCGTACCTGTGCGCCGTGCAGGGCCCCTCTCCCGTACGCCCCTGGCCCCTGGCCCACTTCCTCCACTGCCCCGTGCTCTCTCGCTGTTTGCGTGGTGTGTCGGTTGAGCAACCGAACCTAACTTAACTTCAGATGGGCCGCCTCGGTCCGCAGCCTCAGACTGGCATTCCAACGCATTCAAATGACGCGGCCGGACGCTAAAGTTTCGTCCGGCCACGGCGGAAGGCCATTAAGAATCTCTGGAATGAATGGACCGCGTTGCCCGGCGCGATAATTAAGAAATATCGAGAGGACTTAAAATTTCAAATTTCACCGGGTGCCCCGAAATTGGAACGGAACGAAAGTTCGCTCACGTCGATCCTTTCTCGTCCTCTTAAAACCCTATGCATTCGTGAAAATTTTTTTATCCCCCCCCCTCCTTAAAATTATTCAAAATGGCGCCGACCGATTAATGAACTCGTAGAGCTTCAATGGCCGTGTACATTTCTACGCTATGCAACGTCCGACGCGTAAAACGGGAACTCGACTTGGCAACATTGGATCATGATACGGGTTATCATTTCCCCGTTATATATACTCGCGCACCAAAGGGTTTAGCTCTCGTCTCAGTAATCTACGGGCTACAATTACTTCCTGCTGCTTCGCATTCTCACCGATGTCAATTCTCATCTCTTTGTTCTTAACCCTTTTCCAGATTCCTCTTCCCTTCGCCACGTGGGAGTCTCCTTTGCCAATATTCACTCCCGTCCATCGGTCCGGCATTCCTGTTGGCGCATCTTCGAAAAAGCCCCGCCGCTCATTACATCTCTTCTGTACCAAGAAACGACGAAGCCCTGGCCGTTGCGTGATCTATTTCGAAAATAGCCACGTTGACTCATTGTCAGCGAGGATTGTCTGGCGTTTTTATAATTTCATCGGGCCAGCCAAAAAGGTACTCGAGCCATTTGTCACTTTATAAATAAGTTCCAGTACCTGTAATTTCTTAACGCTCGCTTAACTTATTTATCTTTCGTCGATTCGGCCAGGAACCCCTTTTCATCGGTCTTCGGAACACGCGGCACGAACTCTGAAACTCTACCTGAAATTAATCGATCCACCAGCAGAGTCACGAGGATCAATCTTGCTGGTTGATTAGTGCCAGCCAGTAGACACTCCTGCAGGATACGTTGTTAACGAGGTAGCTGGATGCTGTGCCTGCCAGTCGACAGCCACTGGACCAGTCAGTATATATATATATATATACACACACGTATATAGTCAGTAACCAGCAGCCATACGAGACTCTCGTAAAGGTCGACCATGTTTCCCAGTTATGAATGAATCTCCTGCACTCTACTCCAGAAGATAATCTCAGCCGATAGGAAGAGTCCACACGTGCCGCGCAAGACGCCCTTCGCTCTTGGTTCGTCGATCTTCCGCAGGTCGCCACCAGGAGACTTTTACGAGGATCGACGGTCGCTACATGAGAACGAGAGTCTCTGTGATAATTGATTAATTCGCGAAATCCCAGAGGCGCCAACGGAAAGTGTCGCTGGGATTGTGAACGATGCCTAAGTATGCAGTGGAATCGAGCGCAGGAAATTCCAGTCGTAAATACCAAAGACTCGTGCGTCACTCTATGAAATCGTTTCGACTTTGTCATTCCCGACGCGATCCTAACCGAGTATCGCTAAGGGAATACGGAATCGGCAATTCATTCTTTTTTCCTCCTTACTATCCTGATCTACTTTGTCTTCCTTGGTCGCGAACCTCGGAAAAATCGAGGCGGAGACTCAAATTCCTGACGATCGTCCGACGCGAACGTCCGGTCAGGTATTTCGATGTTTCGAGCGAAAAGCTGTTATTTTATCGATCGGCCGTAACGCCGATCGGCATTGAGGAGATCCGGCCGGTTCTCTCTTTGCCGGTCAAGGAAAACCTGGCAAAAAGTCTCGACGCTGCCTCTCGCCGCCACTCTCTTCCCTCTTTTTTCTTATTCTCTCTCTCTCTCCCTCCCCCTCTCTCCCCTTACGGTCTTTCCCTTTTTCCTAAGACCCAAAGCTGACTTTCTCATCGTACGGCTCTCCCCGTGTCAGCCACTCCTGTGAAAAATTCACCAAGTGAAGTAAACGCTTTGTGTGCCGAAAGGAGAAAGAGGAGAATTAAGAAAAGGAGGGGAAGTCGAGTTCGCCGGTGCAATCGAGTCGCGACCGATTCACGAATAAAGAATCATGAATGAACGTTTAATAGTTCTGCGCTGGTAATTGCCTTAAAGTCAGTGCTCCTTCTCTCTCTCTCTCTCTCGTTCTCTCTCCCGACCCTCCCACCCGTTCGCTCATTCTCTCTCTCTCTCTCTGGCACGTACCCGCTCGCTTGGCCTAGCCACAGAGAAAGGAATGAAAGAAGAGGAGACTATGCGATTGTTGGCAAAGGCGTTGCAGCAGCCTCGCGCGTGTGTACCCGGCTTTACAACGTCGCCCCAGCGTGTAAACGCTCAAGGATATCTGGTACCGACAATGAGTAAGACGAAGCTATGCGCACTTTTCCCTGAATCTGGGTCTGTCGTTTTTTACGACCAAACCGCCTCCGTACTCCGTAGCGCCTTTCGCCTTGAGCTTACATGCGTATCGACCTTAGAATAACCAAAGGATGAAATCACCCGTCAGGACGCACGCGCCGTGACGTCTATTTTGTCAATGAGGGTAGCTCCCATCTATATAGTTCACTCATGAATGACGGGCACGCGTACTCTCGGTCGAGGAGCCATCGGTCAATGGCCTCCTCGTTACTTCCCTCCTATTCGCCACCAGTCCCTCCTATTCCCTCCTATTCCCTCCTATTCCGCTCTATTTTCCCTCTCGCTCTATTCCATCCGACCTCGCGGATTCCATTCGTCGCTCAGACACGGGAACGCAAACACCCTCAGCTGCTCTTCTGTACTTTGGTCCACGACTGGGTCCGACCCCTCCCGACCCTCCCTATCTACCTCGCCAAGATATATATTATGATAGGACCCGACCAAGGAAATTGAGGACCACAATGGCCGCCAGGACTCTTCGGATGAAGATGGTCCACTCGAGCAGTCAACTGGGAGGCTGCTGATCTGGAAGAGGACCTGGGTCCAAACTGCGCTCTGACACCGTCTGGAGTCTCCGCGTGCCTCGTGTCAGTGTGCAAGGCGGTTCCAAGCTGATGTCGGTGGTGCTATGTTAAACATGGCGTCGAACAAAGCTGCCAACGAAACCATCTCATTTCAGCGCTATCCTTTCATCTGACTTATTATAGCAGAGCCAAGGAGCGTACTCACCGCAGGACCCACCGTCTCCATCTTTCGCTCTCTTTCTCCCCTATTCTCTCCTCTCTAGTTTTCTTCTCTTCATCCCTCCCAGCAGCATCATAATATTGGCCAGGTTCGAATAGCTTCGAGATGGCTCCGAGACACTTATCGTTTGGCTCGAGTCGGGGGCCTCTTTTTGCTCGGGGCGCATTTTTACGTAATTTTACTCACGAGACTGGTCAACTCCTCGACTGTTGTCTAGCGGAGTTCTCAAAGTGATCAAAAAATTGCATTCGTACGCATAAGTCCGATACGCCAGTCGTGATCGTTAAATCGCCACGACCGGATGCTCGTATCGATCCTCTTTTTTTTTTCTACAAATTTTTTGTCCCAAGAAGAAAAACGTTTATCGGAAATTCTCATTTCCTCCCGGCACCGACGAGCAGCACTCGCAGCCGATTTAAGCGCTGCACTTTGTCCCGCGCTTATCGCGACACGGAAAGCCAATTCTGACGTGAGCTAATAGCGAAGGAAGTTGGGTACGATAGTACTTCCGGCGAACGGTAGAGCAAGCCCCGAACTCCACGTCAACCTCCGCACACACTGCCAGGACAGACCTGTAGTCAATGACACGCATCCATTATTATTGTATTCACATAGTGGAATACACACACGATTACGAGCAGCCATATTGGCAAAAAGTGTCGGAGGAATGACGGAGGCTACGTGTCAATGGAAAATTGAAATTTTTAGGAACGCGCGTTACGTTAAGACCAACTGACGGTACTGTCGTCAGGGGTGACTGGGAGGTGGCTGGAAGGTGGCTGGAAGGTGGCTGGGGATGCCAGCCCAGATGTGGGCTAAAAGATACGTGGAGGAATGCGTCGCGCTAGCAAAGTCTACGACGGCCACTGGAACGCGATTCAATTGTCAAGGATGGATCACAGATGGCGCCACGTGTAAGCCAGTCGAGAACCGATTAGATATTAATTTTCGTAATTTTAATCGAACAATTTTCTTCTCCTCCGTTCCCCTTATCATTTCGTGCAAGTAAACGCACATGGATCGTAGACCCTCGTGACTGCATTACTCGTACGCGCGACGCTCTTATCACTCGCTACTCTCGATTCTCGGCCTAGTAGGTTAGGTAGTCGTGAAGCTACCTATAGGTAGGGGGATACTACTCGTTCATAATTACAGTAGTCGCATCGGTACACAGTACGTCACATCCTCTTCATTGCTCGTAAATGTTCCTGTCCGTGTACCTAGTGCACGAGGTTACAGCTAGGAAGCGCAGGGCCACTCGAAATTAATTTATAAAAAAAAACTTGACAGTAAAATATTGATTTTTTTTCCATAAAATTTTGTACCCATCCCTGGTCCTCGGAACTCGAAGATTTTTGCTTTAGGTTGGCAGTGGTTAAAGTAAAATGTTAAGAGGACACAGAGCAAGCTCTGTAACGTAAGACAGTGGTATCTAGTAATCGGCAATGGCCATCCACCAGTATGGACATGGAGACTCATTATTCCGGGAAGCATGATCGCCAGGATAAACATCTTCCATTTGCTTGTGCACTTTATAATCGCTCGGGTGCGCTCGGCCACGTCGCGTACCGGGACGACGTGGCTTCTGAGAACTGGACTCGCGAGACCTTCTCTCTAAGCTAGTGACATTCCACGCCGATACTTTTCTCGTATCGTCTTTCGTCTCCGGCTGGCTGTGCGTGCCTCGCGAATACAACAGACCTGGGTAGAGAGACGAAGGGGAACCGAGCAAGATCAGTTTTCGTTATCAATAGGACCTACTGTATCAGTTCAGTGGATTGGGTATGGTCTAGCTGGACCAAGCGAGGCCTGGTAGAGCGATAGAAGAATCTTAGGGTATTATCAATGATCTTCGAAAAGTGCCTGCGCTGGTAGACGAGAGAGAGAGAGAGAGAGAGAGAGAGAGAGATCAGAGAGACCGTAGGCTAAGCGAGAGGGAGGCAAGTAAAATACGAGAGAAGAGCAAAGCTCTGACGCACGGGGGTCTCACTCGCTGCTCCCAGCAGCAGCAGCAGCAACGCCGATGCAGCAATGCAAGGAATGCGACGGCATTACGCATGCGTACCGCGTACCTTACTCGGAACGGACGGACAGTCAGAGCCGTTATGTCTCTCGGCTGTGGCCTCACGATCGTCTCTATATATTCCCTGCTGCCATCACGAACCCGGAGACCCTTCGTTCGGGGTTCCTCTTCCTTCTTCCTCGGTGACCTAGCCAGGTCTTCGAAGGGAGAGCAGCCCCGTTCGCAACGTGGTCCTATAGGCGGAATTCTAGTAGAGAGTCCTAAGCGCGACTTTACGACGGCTCGATTAGCCACTGTAGTATGGTCGAAGCTCGAGTTTCGTGTGGCGCGTAGTACTTATGGCAAGGCCGGCTGCTGACCCCGTGTATTTGCAGTTTTCCACTCACCTACGGTAATCGCGCTGCTTCGTGAATTAATGTCATTTACGTGAATCTCTCTCTCTCTCTCTCTCTCTCCCCCCCCCCTCTCTCTCTCCCCCCTCTCTCTCTCTCTCTCTCTCGCTCGCTCTCTCTCTCTCTGTCTCTCTCTCTCTCTGTCAATAGGACGTGACCGGAAAAAAGTATGGCGAGTTAAGATGGGAATGAATTTTTGAAAAATTTGGAAAAAAACATTTCAATTTTCAAAACCGACCCGGACGAGGGTTCGTGTCCTGGACTGGACGAAAGGAAGGAAGGAAGGAAGGCAACCAGGCAGTGAGGCAGGCAGCTAGCCAGTCAGGCAGGCAGGAGTCTTGTAGTCGTGGAGGATGAGGTGGAAGTGGAGGCCAAGAAGGAAGGAGGAAGGAGGAACGTTAAGGAATGCATGGGAACGAGGCGCAAGCGGGCCGACCGCGATTTGCCGGTCCCGCATTCCTCCAACGCCAAGGCAAGCTCCGAGTCCCGAGGCCACCGGCAACGGCTAACGCCATAAAACCATAAGATCAACCCTGCATACCCTGTACTCTATGTGTGCTACATCGAGCACCCCGTAGACTCGACTTTTCTTTGGGATGCCCTTCCTTCCTTTGTCTTTGAAGATTGACTTTGCCATTCTTTTTTTTTCGATTTTTTTTTTCGTCTTTTTTCTATTTCATCCACGGAGACACCTCGTTCCAGGGTGGATTTCATTATGGCTCCAATATCGCCGATGGGACTCCCAGAACCCGTGTGTCTATCGATTTCCCATTTGCATAAGTCACTTTCCGATACTTTCTAGCGACTCCCTGTGCACGTGTAGTACGCTCGAGAGTCCATGAGTGTGCTCAACTTTGTTGGGTCTCTTAGTGTATGTCTATTAACTTCATTCCGTTCGTTAGTAACCAATGCTACGTTCCCTACTGAAGTCCGAAGTGTATAATGTATGTACTGTGTATATACTTTGTGTACAGACGTATCAACAGTGATGACCAATAGCCAATCGCTGGCTGGACCTCTTTTATTTGCCGGGAGAAATCTTCGGTTTTTGACTCGAGACGGCTCGACGCCCCTGTCAATTTACAAGGTGTTATTGCCGCTTCTGAGATCTGCGGTCGGACACCGCTCTCCTCTCTCTCTTTCTCTCTCTCTCCTCTCTCTCTCTCTCTCTCTCTCTCTGTCTCTTTCTTTTCGACTTGACTCTGGAGGCCATTTCCTTCCAGCTACCTGGAAAACCAACGTGTATTTTCTTTCTTCGACTTACCACAAGTGTTTTCATGGGGTTCATGGAATTTCTTGTTTCTAAGGGGGAAAAAAAATAATAGGAAAATATATGCCTCTCAAAAGTCAGGATCGGTAGGACGATCGTCAAGCGTGAGAATAACTCGGTACTTAGGTTAGGTTAAACCGTTGAAAAGTACAGTGTGCGTTTTTCTGGAAAATTAAGTAATTTTGCGAATCGCCGAAAGTGCTAACTACCCGTCGATACTTTCTCCCGGATCCTAACTCGTGGCTACTATACCCATTACTCCTACTCTCAATTTCTTCCTCCTGACACTCTTGACTCTCCGCTCTCTGTAAGGACGGCTCCCAGTCAGGTTCATGTCTACCCACTTCTAAACGGTGTTCTCGAGCGGACGTCGTTAACGCTCGATTTCACAATGGCCTCCGAGCGGGACACGAGGTACCACCTCAAAGTGGCCCAAAAACCACCCACAATGTTGGAGCTCCGAGCAGTAAGGTCCGCGCCTCTGGTGAGAGAAATTCGAAACACAGGACTGATAATAAAATAGGAGCAAGCTCAGGACCAGCACCTGGGTCAGTCTCCGAACAATAAGGTAGCGCAATGAGATTGAACAATTGAATGATGTTCGCTGGTGCCAACCGCAGGGAAGGAAGAAGGGAAGGTTTACCTCAAAGGTACGCAGCAGAATGGAAGTCGTGGACCAAGTGGTAGGGAGACCGAGGGAAAGGAGGATAGCCAGTGAGAAAAGGCATAATTCTTAGAACCCTGATGACCTCCCCCGGTACCCGGTGCAATCGGCAACCAGCCGGGGACACCGAGTTAACTGTACATCCGCTTATGTACCGACCCGCCGGCGGAATGCGATGCCACGAAGTGCCATGGCATCTCGTGCGATGCCATCCGATGCTATTGACATGACATACCGCGCCGTGCGACGTGTGATCACGCCGGGGCAGCAGTGCGATCACGTCATTCATTCACCTGCGAGAGGTGAACCTCCTCTTCGTTCTGCCCCACCTCTTCCTAGTGTCCCGGACCATGTGTTCACCTCCTGGTATCCTCCTAGACTCGAGATCGAGTCCATAGCTGTTGGTATCCCTGGAGAATTCCATGTTTCCTGATCAGGATGGCAAGTGGTCTTTGGATCTGATGAACGTAGGTTCGTTCATTGACTAGGCCTACGTATCCACCCAGGTCCAACTCATCTTGTACCCTAGGTACCTGGTCTGAAGGAGCACCAAGTCAAATCAATGTTTCTTTCTTTTGCAGAAACCTGGCCATCGGCATCGGCATACAGAACTTCCCGGAGGGCCTGGCCGTTGCGTTGCCCCTGCAAGCTGCAGGGTTCAGCACCTTCAAGAGCTTCTGGTACGGGCAGCTTTCGGGGATGGTGGAACCAATAGCTGGGGTCATCGGCGCTGCTGGCGTCTCCCTTGCTGCACCTGCCCTCCCCTACGCCCTTTCATTCGCTGCTGGTGCGATGATCTACGTTGTTATTGATGACATCGTACCCGAAGCTCATCAGAGGTAGTCATCATTGCTGATAAGGATCGGTCTTACGATCATGATTATGCATAAGGATTTGGGTCTTGCCCTGATCAGTCACCTGGTCCAGGTTGTAGAACGTGGTGGGAGATTAGGTTTTAGGTCTTTGCCATGTAACTCAAAATGAGGAAAGCATGTAGATCTAGAAATGATTTTGTAACCGTGGCTTGATAGCTGGTTTATGTACGTAGACCCACACATTGGCAACGTGTGTTTCCACAGGCCCTCACGTACCTCACTAGCTGACTGCCTCACTGGCTCATAGCTCATACTCGACTCGTGCACGTAGCGGCATGACTCTGCGATAGGAGTTCAGTCAACCCCGAGAACTAGTCCGTTTGAAAGAGCTAGGTAGATGAGAGACGAGGGAGAGAGAGAGAAAGAGAGAGAGAGAGAGAAGAGAGAGAGAGAGAGAGCGCAAACTGGCACCTCTCGTTACCTCTCTCTCGTTCTCTAACAAAACTAGAGCTGCCTCGCGCTAGAGAATCTAGCGCCGCGCGGTCTCTCGTTCCTCTCTGAGGTCTTCTTGTCTATCGAGATAATCCAAAAGGAAAATTTATGGGTTTACGGATTCACAATGTACAATATGGATCCTGGCCAATGCATTAAATGTATTTGTGGAAGAAATCTTGTTGCGAAGACTTATTAATGTAAGAAGATGTGGAAGGATGAACGGATGGATGTGTTTGTGAAAAAAAAAAGGATAATGGAAAAAAAAGAAGAGGGTCAAGTCTGCGAGGAGGAATGAGGCCAGAGCCGCTCGTTCCTTTAACTGGTTCCGGTTTTAGTCTATTTTTTTCTCTCTCTCTCTCTCTCTCTCTCTCTCTCTCCCTTGTATTCTTTAACCAGCGTCTGCTTCCAGCGACCCGTTGCACTTGCACCCGTTTCCGTCTCACGTTTCACCCTCCGAGTCCATTCAAAATGAATTAGAATGCCGTGGTGTCCTCAGAATCGTAAAGGCCAACGTGGCTTTTCCCACCGGTACAATAGCTTTTTATTTGGAGCTCCCTTGCTTACTTCCCTGGTTCCTACGGGGGTTGTTCGCATTTCCTACCGGATAAATTTCGCCCCTGAGCCAATTGCCGGTAGACGTTTGAGTCTTTGCATTTATCGTGGCGAAAGGAGACAATTGTTTTAGAAAAAAAGAGATAAAAGGTCCTGGGATGGTTTCCATTTTTTTTTTCTCAATCCTTCAGGATCTACAGTATCCAAGGAGCGCTCGCGGAACTGGGTCCTTATCGCGAGACCAAGGAACCGCAAAGAGAACCAGGAACCGAAAACCAACCAGGCACCTTCAGTGCCGTAACTAGTTAGCGGGGAACGGACGTGGCAAATTTTTTCCCAGGCCCCGAGCCAAGCCAACCGTCATTGTCATTATAATTGGCTTCATTGTATTTCGCATGCGATCCAAACCCGACTCTCCTCGGCCGAGGAAGTAGGAGACGTGAATCCTGAGATAGTCCAGGGCCGTGCGCTCCCTCGGGACCCCGTCGGAAAAAAACACAAAAGTGAAAATAGATCCCTCTTCCAGGAAACGGTTGCCTGGCAAACTCAACGAGAGTATCGACGAAAGGCGCGGCACGGGAGATAGCAAAAGATTCCTTTTTTTTTCTCTTCTTCCAACCCTGTGCACCTTCCATCCCATCATCCACTTGTGATCCCTCTTGATCCTTCCTATCGGCCAGTCCTTCCGACTGATTGCGACTGCCTCGTGTACCACCCCAGCCCAGCATCCCATATACCTAAAGGACCCCTCGTACCCACGGCATCTATGGATTGTCTTCCTGGAACGAGAATACAAGGAACTGGGAGATACAAGGAGGATTTTCGAAACTCGAGCGATCCGCTGGCTGAGTGAGATCTCGCACGTTGACTCCATTTCTCGGAAGGTTTAGACCCAAAAATTCTTAGGACAAGGATCCTGCCGCTCAGGAATTCTTTCATAGAATCTCTACAGCCTCCCTAGAGGGTGCGTGACTACAGAGGAGCCTGTGTCGATCCCTGAAAATCTGATCGTGATGAAAACCGGGATTGGGTATCTTTTAATAAGAATCATAACTCTAAACGTCTAATGGCGCAAATAAGGCAGGGCCAGGTGGGTACGTACATTTAGCAGGGCCTATGATTGATGTGGCAGAACAGCTACCGAAACACAACAGTGCGTTTCACCCGGGGCTGAAAATGACGGCTGTGTGTAATTTAAAAAATCAACAACCCGTGACGTGCGAATATGTGCAATATACATACGTGCTGGTAAGAACAGTTGCTTAATTGCCCCATAGGAACCCTTTCATTTTGCACCGTAAACCCATTGTCGGTTCTGGCTCCAAGGACCCATTGCTGAGGTTGCAGAGTTAGGTCTAGTCTAGTCCAGACTCTTTCCTATACCCTAGCATCACTAGTACGACTTGTTCCTCCTATGATTAATCAGACCCAATTTGCTCCTCAGTGGAAATGGAAAACTGGCCAGCTGGGGCGCCGTTCTTGGATTCCTCGTGATGATGTCCCTCGACGTTGGACTCGCCTAAGCTACCTAAGCTCCGTTCACTGCTGTTTAGCTGAAAACTCATCGCCAGCTGCCAATCGCGTCTTTACGTTCAAACCGGTGAGACATTTTCATTCGGCAGGACGATTTCAGTATTTTCTACAGTTCCCACTCGTCGGTCCTGCAAGATTTTTTGCCAACTTGCCAATCCTTACTCTTAGGTTCCTTACTAATTAGCAAACACTTCTGATCATCCGTTTACGGATTATTAATATTTTATTAGGATTATCAATAAGTCTACAAGACATAAGGAGGTGGAACGACCGGATCGATGCCTCGTGAATTAGCATCTAATCTATTAAATAGGCTATTGGTTATCGTTAAGATGTGCATCGTCGAGGCTATTCGTATAAACAGGCTGACGCCTCCCACCAGCTGCTGGTTTTCAGATAGCTAATTCTATTCAGGAAACTGAAGTTACGATTAAGGGACACATTTACTAATTTACTAGGATCCAATCTGAATCCACGAGTAGCTCGTTTATTGGTTAACGGAGCTATTGGAATTGTCAGCTGATTTTTAGGGGACGACCGTGCTGGGTCTATGCGGATAAATTGTTTTAGGGAAAAAAAAAACAGGAAAATTTATATATTCATTTTATGTAAATAATTAAGGATTTATCATTTAGCCAGGAGATCCTTACTTTTTAACGTCTTACCTGACGTACTCAAACCCATTGTTATCGCTTAGACTTGCGCTTAGATTATTTTGACAGGCTTTCAAAATTTACCTGAAAACTTATTAGTTGCCCGGGAACAATTCCAAAGACATATCCCGATTGTATATAGCGATTATATTTATACGTGACATGTACATATACGTATATATGTAAACTAATATTTAAAAACAAAAAAAATGTTTCATAGATAACCCGTGAGTTATCACTGCGCATTTATTTAATGGAAAAATTGTTATTGCTACTAGATTTATTATGCACTTGCATTAATTAATTGCGTCAATTGACTAGCGGTATTTATAATTCTAAATACATAATTCATTACTTGCGAAGGCACTTGCGAAAGAAAAAGAAAGAAAAAAAAAATAAGATCATTGAAAGCATTCGAGTAATTGTAAAATATCGATGGGAATCATTAAGCGTGTCTCTTGTTATTATCTCGACGATGCATAATAAAAGTGCAAAATGTTTTATATAAGAAATATATATATTTTCGATACGAGCGATTACAAAGTCCTATGTACTGTAACGTGATAGCAATACGGATGTAATTATATGTAGATAAATATAATATACAAATTGAAGGCGGATAAATCTTCAAGGAATATGAATACCGCGATAGATCCAAGAAAAAGAGGAGAAATAAAATTCAGTGAAATTCGATTTTGGATTTCTTATGGTTCTCTAAGACGGATATGGGAAACTGACCTGGGATCGAATGATATATTTATTACTAATAAAGTTTAATATTTATAATTAAATCGGTCACAAATTTATTGTCACAAAAGAATTATCGTTTGCCTTCATTTTGTTACGTTCTATTTATTGTGTTTAAGAACTCCTGTCAGATTTACAATGTACCTTTTACTATCAGCCAGCAACTATTATGTACTATTATGTAATTAGATTTATTCCTACAGTGACAACTCCTACGTGATGTACTTACGATTTGTCAATGAACTATATTATTTATGGGCCGATCGATAACGCTGTCCGTAATTAAAAATTGCAGATCAGCGATTTCACTTTTCTATGCGAAACAATGACATTGTTATAGCTCAAAATAAAGGTGCTCTCACGCCCATAGTACAGATTGCAAGACGATTGACAAACAATTATAAATAATGATTAGAATTTTGTGAACCCACGTCATCCCAGCAACCCGAAGAATCCCACCCGTTTGTTAAATCCTGAAAAACAATTGGTGTTCAAAAAAATGAAAAAAATTTCCCACTAAACCATTCCTCAGGATCGAAGAAGTGCACGTGGCTCCGTGTAAAAGGTATTTGTCAAAAAGCAACACAGATGTCAGCACAGTCGGCCGAGCAACCCCGTAGTCGTCGCAGCCGTCGGGGCTCAGCATGAATGGAAAAAACAGCCAAGGGGAAAGATTCGCTAGGTCGACGGAGAGTCGAATAGTCGTGAAGTGCTAGACGGCCGGACGGTTAGAGAAGAAGATGAAGAAGGATGCCCGATCGTGGGATCGAGCTTGAAAACATAAAGAGTAAGTGAGACGGAGCGAATGACAAAGGAGGAAAAGACAGTCTGCGCAGTCGCGACGTTTCACGCTGAAGCGAGTAACGAGCGCAACAGAGAGAGAGAGAAGAAAGAAGACAAGAAAATGAGAGAGAGAAAGAGAGAGAGAGACCGATTGAGGGTTAGGAGGGAGAAGGACGCCGTGCTCTTTCAGGGGAGTGGAGTAGCGTCGTCGTAGTGCGGTAATCGGTCTCTTTGGTTCTCTGGCGAAGTAAAGTTAAGGGCTGCCAGCAGGGTGGGGGGGTGCTGCATAGGAAAGCGCAGTGTGAACGAACCGTTGCGCCTGCAGCAGTCTTCCGACGTACTTCGCGTTGTTCGCTCACACGTGTCTGGCTGCGTTGCACTCGTTGCACTCGTTGCACTGGCTGCACTGGCTGCCTCTACGTGCTCCACGTCTCTTGTGTTTCTTATCGATATACGTCACTGTACACTCTACGGTATATACGTAGATACGTTAAGTTGTACGTGCACACGGTACGAAATTAAGACCCGTCGTGGAGTTTCTATGTCGAGCGACAGCTACTGCTCTTCTGGATACGTTGCGGGAGTTTTGGGGATTTCGACGTCCTCACGGAATATCGAGGACCGTTGGGCATGAAGTTTTCTACGAGTCTTCGCTACCCTCATTGTGGACGGAGCTTTAAGGCGCAGCGCACTCTGGAGGATATTTTCGTGTAACTCGTGGCGTTGCGACACTTTAATTTTGGTTTCGTACCTAACCTAGTTATCTTAGGCTCGCGTTGGAAAATACGATAGACGATTCGCACGTGTACGGGATGCTGGCGAGTAGAGTCCCTTGATAGGTTTTTCCTTTTTCGATAGTCGCCTTTTACTGCCATCTTTTGGACTCCTGCGCTCATTACGGCTATTACGTAATCTTTAGCACCGTTTCTCGTGCAGCGAAATATTTTTGAATTTTTCTACGTGCAAGTTGCGATAATTTTTTATCGATACTAGATACGGCTTTGATTTTGGGATATTTTTTTAATTTTATTTCTATCGTACGACACTCGTGACTATTTCGTGGCGACATTTTAAACCAGCCTGAATCGTGAGCGCGCAAAATGACAGGCAACGAACTTCCGACAAAGAAATGATCAACGACCTCAAACGAGAACCGGAAGTCGTAGGAAGCGGCCAATTGAACGGGAGGAAAGGCTTGCAAACTTTTGCCAATGCGTCACGATGCACTGGTCAGTGTATAAAATGATTTTAGAAGACGAGTCAAGTGTCATCAGGGCCCCCAATTCCAATTGTTCAGAATGTTTATCCATATCCGGTTCAATCTGAGACTCATTTTTTATCTACATCGAGAAATCAGTCTGAGTCTCGTGCTACTTGGACGCACTTCCGTCCAGTGAAGAAATACGATAAGAAAGACCATTTTCGAGAATAAAGTTCCAGTCGACGTCCTTCCGATGCGCTCTGGAATGCGGCGTGCCGCAGAAGAAGATGAAGAAGTGGGAGGAAACGGTGGCGGCGGAGGAGAAGGAATGAAGTTAAGAGGGGCCCTTTCTTCCCGCAGCTCTCTCGAGTGAGTAACTACCTGACATAACCTTTTTGTTCTCGTTGCTTATCAGCAGGGAGATTTTTTTAAACCATGCGGCCCTGGGCCCTCGCGTTACCCGTCATCCTCCACGAGGCTTCCTCTTTCGCCGTCGCGAAGACCCAGGATGATCGGGAGGAGGAAAATCAGCCTGATAAATCATACGGGAGACCTAAGGTGTCTAAATAATATTGTAAACTGTAGTTTTGAGAAATTCGTATCCGTTTTAGGATCCGATCGAATCCTCCTGACTTCTCTGGCTTCACGGAACAAAATCCCTCTCGATCTACTCGCTGGCGTTAAGGAATTTCCTCCTCCGAGTGTCGGTCCAAGCGCTTCGGCAAAAAGGCCACGGACTATTTTAACGCTCGCAAAGCAATTATTTAAAGGACCTGGCGCCGTTAGGAAACCCGACGGCCGCGCTCGATCGCCACGACAAGAAACTACGATCGACGCCCGCACGAATCGCTTCGTCGCGGCGCCAGCGCCGCTTTGGAATTCGAGTATTCTTTCAGGGAATTCCTGGGAATGGGATTTCCCTCTTTTCGTTCTCTCCTTACGCTTCTCCTCGGGTTCTATTGCGTCTCGCTGCTATGAAAACGCACCGGAACTACTTTCATCCGTTTATGCGAAACCGACCAGACGTTAGTCTCGGTACGACTTACTTTTTCGAATTAATCGGTAGAAATTTTTATCCGGGCACTTTCTTCTCTCACGAATTTTTATTCTATGGAATTCAAATTGGTCACCGTCCACGTGGCTCTTTCACGTATCTCCGTCTGTTTTGCTCTCTCTTATCTCACCTCCCTTTTTTCTCTCTCTTACCCCAAGAAATTCCTCCTTATCACCCTTTTCAATTTTTTTTTCTTTCTCGTCCTACGTCCATCCATTCAATTTTTAGCTGCAGAACGTAAATCGACCTTTACGACCAATCGGTGCGATCGATACGATTGATTTTTCCCGATTGAAAAAAACAAATTATTAAACCAAAACATCAATTCCTGGAATATCTTATCAGATATAAAAGATAAAAAAATTTGCCTGATCAAGATATTCCACGACTGCCTACCAAGGGTTGCGCGAGAGAGACACGTAATCTTGAATTGGCAGTGCATCGCGCACGTGGTAGCAGACGCGTGTATTCGCCTAAGGCCTAAGGCTTTATATATATAGAAACGATCGTCGGCGGAACAGCACCGGAAGTCGTCGAGTTCCGGCCAGGCATTCGCGGGTCACCGCCCTTTCGAGTCGTAGACCAGACGAATTCACAGCCGTTTCGGTAACCTCGTATCAAACGGCCCACCCTGTAGATATTAAAATTTTATCAAAACTTTATCAATCTTATTTTTCAAAAATACCATCCGACCCAACCCTCAACGATTCCTACCTTATCGACATTAATACAGAATTCACGCAGACTACGGTACAGTCCTACGTCCTGGGTATATTCCGTGCATTGTTTTTACCAGTACCTCCCCACCCAACCCCCCTGCTAAAATACCTAACTTTATGAATGAAAGCACCAAGACCTTCGCCAGTAGCGAACCAAGTAGTACTCGCGTTTACTCGGCCGTTCCAACGGAGGAAGGAAGTCGACGGCGTAAAACTATTGGCCCTTCCTCCACTAGCCGATCAATGACTCCACTCCCATTACGATAGGACAGTAGATTCTCGGCAGGATGCCGCATTCGAGGAAGTGTAACTCCTCCGTCTGCCCGTCTACAGGGTGCCTCTAATCGCCTGGATGCATCATGTATAATTCATCGTTTAATTAGATATCCCTATCCCTGTATACCCGTCTCGCTCCAACTCCCAGTATCTATCTCTGTCTGCATATGTGTGTGTACATATGTTATGTATGTATAATGTTCTCGGAGGAGTTCACGGTGAGAAACCGTCATTTAAATAATTGTATGTCCTTTTTTACAATTTTTTTTCTTCAAAATTTCAACTTTTTCAATATCAAAATACGCGGGCTTTCTTAAATGACGTTTAATCGAACAGCTGGACAAACGTGTCTTCGATCGGGTTCGGGGCCCAATCCTACAGGTCGTTTCATTTTCGAAAGGGAAATTTTTGGGTACGTCCTTAAGGGGAGGATCTATAATAATTTTGAGAAATTTCATTGATTTACGTAACGTGCAATTATGAAAATGACGTCACTAATTTTGGTCTTATCTTTGACCTTCCTTATCTTTCCTTTTGTCTTTATCGTCTCTCGCCATCCTCAGGATGCTGTTTTTCCCGTTACCGCTACTGCTGCTTTTACTGCCTCTATACTGCTTCACTCTATTTCTATATCCATTTCTATTTTCTATTTTCATGCGCCGCCGGCGTCGCCGCGACCATTTTATTCGTCTGCGATATTTCGAGCTTGCTCCTACCGTACCACCGTATCACCGTATTATACTGATCTGGATTAACCCTTTTTTTTTTTTTTAATTTTTTATTAGATCGACAGATTACGTGGGATGTATGCTGAAAATAATTGTTATCGCGGGAGATAACGAATTTTTCTGTTTTTCGGTATAGAACGTTACGCGTAGTTTAATTATGTTTTCGTGAAATTCAAAATAGATTTTTTTTAAATTATTTACTGCGGTCGATCATCTGGTTAAGTTCGATCTGGTAATTAGCACATGTTATAATGGCACAAACATTAAACGTATCTGGGTGGCAGTTGGGTATCACGCGAGAATCACGTGTCTAAAGTCATACGAGCAAATCATACTTAAAGTAAACGTATGAACGTATATACCTATTCGAGTATATTATTAACGCAGGCTAGGCTAATTTTTTGGATGAAAATTCCCAAAATTTTTTTTTTCATTTTTCCATTCATTTGTTTTTTGTTTTTCATCGTCCACGCGTCGTGTCCACTCGGTACCTACTTGTTTCGACTGTCTTTGGCTTCTCTCGCGTTACCGTATTTCACGTACTTTTTTCTTGAGTTTTTCGCCCCTTTTCGAAAAGCCGATCCAGACCGACCTGTCCTTATAGGCGCAAGGTACACCTTGCCGAATCGCTATTTTGGAGGGAAAAAAACATATGTGAGCTTCGTCCTGGTACCGGCAATGAGACCAGCCCCATATAGGTATACATACGTGCTCTCAATAATTCATGGGATTTTCATGGCCGCAGATTCGACTTTTGGCAGATTCGTCTACCGACATTGACCTTTAGGCAAATTTTGTCGAATCTTGTTAACCTGCGAATAGCTCAGCAGCCTTTTTTTTATCGACGATCTTATGCATCTATTCCGTCTATTCGTTCTGGCTTGGTTTCTCCGCTCGTGATTGGATCTTTGATAAGATTTTCAAATTTGGATTTATTCGCGATGGTTGAGACGCTTAAAAAATGTCAAAACTTTTTATTGCTATTGCGCAGTTATTTATAGTCAAGCTTCCGAGGGAGTCTGCGAGACTGCGGAGCATGAACCATTTTGCGAGTATGGTCTTGAGTGAGATTTTTTTTTTCTCAAATCTTGCGTGACGGATTTTGATAAAATTTTTTTATTATGCTGAAACTTCGTTTTGGGATTATGATATTTTGACTTTTTTTAAAATTCCCGCTAATTTTCATAGCTGTTTCAGCGGGCGCTGTCAGTGACACGTTGCCGCATCGCCGTGCGTACTGCGCAACAAGGTTTCGTCGTGGAATGGGAAGGTTTTGGGAAAAATTTTTTTTCGATTTTTTCGACTATCGTGTTGTTTGAAATTTTTGGAAGGATATGGTGTTTTAAAAATTTACATATTTTTTGCGAGTTCGAAATCAGCGATAAACGCGATTTTCTTGGGAAATGTTATAATGAAAATTACTTTTATAATTTATTACGACGGCGCTTGGTGGTGGGTTTATGATTTTTGAAAGATTTTAAAAAATTCTTGCTATTTAGGCGCTCGTTTGACCAGCAACGAATTCGGCCAATTCCGAAGGCCACGAGCGAATTGCGCATTAAGTTGTCTGCATGGAAACACTCTCTGTTATGAAAAAATCACGGGACTAAGAAAAAGAATGAAAATTTTTTAAATTATTCCTCTTAAATTAAATGTAATTCGAAGGCGAAAAGCCGATGCCGACGTGGCGGACTTTTAAGTGAGATATCAATAAGAAAGAGTAACATGAAAAAAACATTTAAGATTTATAAACTCGTAGAAGAATATAAAAAATGAAAATCAATCAAAAATCACAACATTTAGTTGCATTTAGCCGCACATTTGACCAGCCAGACATTTGACTATGCCGAAGGCCACCGACAAATTGCGTGTTACTTATCACCGATAGACGATCACGATAAAGTCCAAAAATTGTATAAAACTGGTGTCTACCCGAAAGTAATAACAGTGAAAAAGCATATACAACACTGAAAATCGGCAAAAGAATCGTTCGAGTCGTGAAAAAAGGTGAAATCCAAGGTATGTATCTCCGATTGGAGGAGGCACGGCCATTTTGTTCGGGAAAGTTTCGGCAGACAGCCATCAGAGCGCGCTGCGTTCGTTTCGCGAATGAGAAAAATATTTCTATAATTTTTACCGCGTGCCACCTAAAAATCACACAAGTAAATCCGTCCGAAACGTCCCTATAAGCGACAGCAACCCTCGACATAAAACGCCCTTAAGAATAAAGGATTTTGAGGCACAATAATTACGGCATATTCGCGCCGTAGGCATCTCCCTCGACGTCCCGACGCGGCGGCCGTTCTCCCGTAAGCGGCACCAAGTCGCGAAGGTGTAGAGAGAGGGGGTCCGCAAGCGAACGGCTCCTCGAACACTCAGTCCTCGTCCGCCAGCCGGCCGTCTCTGAAACCAAGCTGACAGTTTCCACCTTCTCGTTCGCGCGAAAGCCCCTTTTCTCCAAGTTGCTAGTCCTCTCGCTCGCTCGCTGGCTCAGTTGCTTTTTCGCTCTCTCGCTCACCCGTTCGTTCCTTGGCTGTGTCACTGATTGTCTATCTCGAAAGGACCTTCCGCCAACCTGCGTCCTTCGTCCTGGACTCGTGTCGCGTAAGGGTTGTTTCCGGAACGAGCTACGTGAAGAAATTTGTCTCGTGTTCGTTTCACGTAAAAATTCAACAGGAAGATTTGTTCGAGACTCAACTTACCAACGGTCATATTAGTTTCTCGAAATGGGATTATATTTTGGAAGTGAACGCGCGTTGGCAATCCAATGACTCGGGGATAATTCGACGACTCGTCAACTGGAAGATTCTACGAGGATTCCTGCTCTGGGTTGAACAAAGGGACGATGCTTGGTAAGACATATTTGTACTTTTTATTTATTCGCGATCGTCGGTTACTTTTAAAAACGGGCAACGGTCGTTCCCGTGAAAATTCCTCGTTTGTTTTGTCTACCGGTTCCTTCGCTCGAGCTCTTTGTTCTTATTTTCTCGACTCCTAATCCTTTGTTGTCAAAAGTGTCCTTTACCGAAGCTCGATGGTTTCTCTACGAATTCCGAGAGACTCGCGTACCGTACGTGTCGTTCGGTGCGCATGCGCACTGAGAACCCGGAATCGGAAGCCCTGCGATCCTCGACTTCCGGCCAAGCGAGAGCCTCACCATTAATTCCAATTAAAATCCAGCCAATTATTTTGTCCCACGAATAACGTCGCGACTCTTATTCGTCTTGTAGAAAATTCGAAATCCGTAACAGTAACGTTCGCTTCTACTTCTGACAATCCGATTGGTCGCAGGTGTCGTGACTCGCGACAACCGCGCAACTTTCGTCGTAGCATCATTGAGGATTCGCAAGTATGGCGAAGACAACGCGAACGAAATCTCTTAATGGCTCGACAAGAGCAAAGACCAAGACTTCTTGGCCCCAATATCATCGGCGTAGAAAGATTTTTTATTTTTCGCACACGACATACGACGCGTCAATGGTTTCTCCTTAGCCTTTAGCGTTCTGCCTCCCGTTTGTCTTTGGCTGCCAAACTGACGCGACTGTCTTATCGCTTCGCCGGATTAAACGGTCAATTCTCAAAACTCAACGAAACACGTGGAACATGAATTCTCCTTATGAAAATAAACCAATCTCGATCGAAAACCCGCGTGTGATTTTTATTTTTAAAAAAATACCCATCCAAGGGGGTTGTAGATGTTTGAGGTTAGCTCGGCTAACGAACCAAGGGTTAATGCACTGTGCATCGCATAGAGACACACGTACACGAACATTTCTCTACATACACGCACGGCGGACTCGAACGGTCGTTTGATCTTGCCAAATAGCACAAATAAATCCGCGTATGTATATAATTAAATAGATAAAGACCATAAATTTGGGGAAGTTATATAAATGCGAAAAGTGCTTGGTAAGGCCCCTAAGTCTATTTCTGTATGCCGCCGGCATTCTAGCGCAGTGGCTCCCAAATGCCCGACTCTCCCCTAACCCATTGTCACAAAGCAGGGCTGCCACTTTGCCGTCCAAATGACAAAATTAAAACTGGCCTTTAAACTCCGCTCTGACCGCAAGCTACAAATCGTAAAAGCGAAAAGCGTCTTTTAACGTCACTTTGAAAACACCTAGAAATCAACTTTACGCTCGTCTCGTCGCGTTACGTAGCGTCGTGCGGTCGCTTAGGGACTCCGCATACTCGAACCAGCAACCATCGGCATCGCCACTGGCAGCAGCAGCAGCAGCAACGCGCCGAGGTTTGCCTTCTCTTTATCAGCGAACCGTAACGGCTCGGCTGAGGTACAGGCCAATTTTTTCAAACCATTTGCACATCGTCATAGTTGAGAATCCCTGAGACCCCGACAGATTTCGGAACAGTCCTCGTGTCCGTGGTTATCATCGCTCGTGTGGCTGTTTGCCTTTTATCAATCCTAGAAGCGATAATTTTTCTCGCCCTGTCTCTCTCTCCGCCATTCTCCACCTCTCCTTGTACTCGTTCGCCTCCGCACGCCAAATTTGCCGCGTACGATCGCGAGGATTCGCGAGTACCTCCCCCCCCTCTTACCCCCCTCCGCCTCCCCCCGTCATCTCCGCCCGTTAACAGTTTCAACTTTGTAATTATCTTAATTACCGTGCGGAGAGGAAATTTTTTCTTTTTTTTTTTCGCCCCCTCCCTCCTCCTCCCGCCCCCCTCCCGTGAATCTAGCTCGCGCGAGGAGATACGAGCGTCTTTAAATATTTTTGAGGTTAATCATCCGAAAGAAAGAGAAAAAGTCAATACTCCGCGTCTCCGACAGTGACGGTGAATAATAATTAGCCTGACACGTGGTGCCTCTCGATCCATCGGCGACAAAATTCTTCGTAGTGTTTAGACGCGCACGAAAATACGGGCACGTGAAGCATCCATCTGTATTACGAGAATTCGACGAGTGGATCGGTAATCTGGGTTAACGGGGCTACACGTTAGTTTTTCCGGAAACCGACAGTGGCCAAGTGGCGGCGCGCGGAACGACTTCCGGGCTCTTCTAGAAGGGGGAGAGGTAGCTAGCGTGGCTTATCGGATTCTGCACGGATTGGGAAATTGGACAAACCGGAAGTCGCGTGGGGAGGGTTGCGAATCGAGGAAAAGAAAAATATTTAAATTCCGAAGATTCCTCGACGGCGTCAAAACATACGACAGCAGCCACCGGAAGTTGGTCTTTTGGGTTATGCCGTTTCCCGAGGAGGACTATGGCTGCGTGGCGCTAGGGCTTTCGGGTAGTCAAAATTTTTGCACCGGCAACTGGCAGCTTTCCAAATCAGACCAGTTCGGAAGGGTCTTCGTCGTTACTGACGTCTCGACCTCCCCCCTCCCCCTCCCCCCTCTTCTCTTCTCTGTCTATTTTCGTGAATTCTCGCAGCGGGATAGTCGACCGCCGACGCTCACTTCCGGATATCGAGTTTTTTTCCTTCCCTCCCCTCGTCCACTTTTAGCGAACTGAAACTCTTCTGTCCTCTGGTTCTCCCTCTTTGATTTCCCCTTTACCTCCCCTCATTCCCGTACGCGAATAACTTGCCCTCCGGTTGCGCGCGCACCCACCAGCTACCGTCTCTAATCTTATCTCGCGGCCCGGCACAATAATTACCAACAAGTAAAGGTATCGTCCTTGCCGACTATCAATTATCGTTCGAGATCCCGGAGACCTTTAAAAATGGCCGTCCGCGAAACCTGACTTCTCTTGCGTTACGTAATTCGACTCTGACACGGTGTATAGTAAACACACGTTTCTCTTGAAAATTTATGCCTCTCTTTCCTGACCACCCGGTATACCCGACTGCGACGCGCATCCCCTAACCCGCGAATATACGCGTTAATATCTCTCACAGATACAGTAATCAGTATCAGGACCCCCTAAAACCGTCCTTATCTCGATCCATTTAACCTATTTACCTAATTATCAATATTATACACGATCGCCGAAAATACCCTGACTTATCATCTCCTAGTGGCCCTATTAAATTCTTCACCGGAAGTCAATACCGGATACGGTAGGGGATCCTCGAGGGAAGCGCTGTCGCGGAATTTCTCGAACGCGCGACTTAAATAGCACTGCGGCCTCCATCCAATAGACATTCCGGCTCGAGTCGAGTTCACATGCAACAGGTATTGGGAGTGACGTCACTATTGCAAGAGATATGCGCGCGCACACAGCGACACTCTCGGCCGACGTGTCTCTCGTACGCGCACGTGACTCTTGGCTCCTCTACGTATTCCTTCGCTCTGCAGCAATTGTCGCGATGAGCCATCTTATATATACATATACACACATATGCATATATAATACATAACACGCGTGTAGAACAGCTATAGTAATAGACACACGTCGTATACCGAAACACTGGTGAAAAATTTGGACGGGGGGGGGGGGGGGCACTGGGCTCTTGTACAATTACGACGCTACCGGAAAATGAAGATTTGGTTACTGGTATTTTTGACTGGTGCATTTCTAATTGGAGGATAATGACGTCATCGTTGGGAATCGTCCGCGAAGACGGGCGTCGGTCTCGTGCGCTTGCTGTACAATTTATATGCATAGATGGTCACAGGCAGTATATATATATATATACACGCATCTATAGGGCATGTTACGTATGGGTTTGGAATGGGAGGCGAGCATGTTGGTTGCGGTTTAACACGAATCGATACCCGTTCGATCCGCGAGTCCTCGAATGTCCGAGGCGACACGCGAATTTCATCTGGCGACGCATCGGAATGCATGCGTCATCGCAGTATCCGTGGACTAAGCGATTCTCATCTGATGATTTTTTTTTTTCGCTCCTCCTCCTCTGAATCATATTTTTGCATAGCTTCCTTCCTTCCTCGTATGGGCGTTTAGCGCGAATCGAATGACGATGCCGATTGGTGACTCCAGCATCCGATCGAAGGACGCGCGACGTCCTACGGGGATGTTTTATTTTTAGTGGATATCGACGCTGGGAGAAAGGTTGTTTTTTTTATGGTGAAAACCTTTTTTTTTTTAGAAGTTTAAGGATATTTCGATCTGTAGGAAATCTCAGACGTCCGTCATCCAATCTCGTCATCCCATCCCGTCTTTTTCATCTCTCCTGTAGACGCGGAGAGATAGCCGTGTTATCCGCGATATTTGCCCACGCGCGTATCTCCTTCGGGTCCATTGGCTATATCTATACGGTCTACGTCGGGCGCTGCGACGTCTTTCGTGGCCGTCGTGTCGACGTCACGCGACAAGTATGTGCAGCCGTCGCTGTGACACGTATTAACGGGATTACAACGGGATCGTGGAACAGGGATGGTGGGGCGGGCGACGCCCGGTGAACCCGTGGGAAATCGACGCCCATGAGAAATTTGGCTGGGGCTTGGTCTCTGTGTTTTTTTTATTCGTCGAAAAAAAATGCACTGATAATTTTCAACGGAGACGAAAATCGCGCGAATCTCGTAACACGTACGGAAGTTAAAAGGGCGTCGGTGTCGACGCTCGAGCCAGAAAGGCGCTCGGCGACGCGTTCCGAGCGAGATACGTGGGGACGCGTAGGACGTGTGGGACGCCGCTGAGGAAGGCCTTATATGGCGCAAAATATCTTCCTGGGATACTCCGGGTTCTTCCTCGTGATACTCGGCGAGAGATATTCGTGACGCCTAATAGAGATTCGCCCTGTTCTTCTTTTTTTTTTTCCTCCGACAGCTCTCGTCATTCTTCGCGATCGCGATTGGTCGTAATTTCGCGGGATTCCCCCGCTCGTTCGAATTCCTTGTCGCGTATTTCTGCGCTTCCTATTGGTCGAGCTTGCCCCCCCCCCCCCGGGGGGGGGCATTCGAGAACTCTCCTCGGGAGGAAATAAAAACGTTGAGAGTCACTGTGGAAGCTAGACGCCGGGTTCGCTCTTTAAACTTTAAAAGCCAGCCAGCCAATCGTCCGAGCCACGCGGAGCGCAAAACTATTGACCCTAGGAGTCGACTGGGCGTCGCGACGCACGTTCTTACCGATACTCAAATTTCATTTTCCCACTAGACATTAACGACGTCGCATGTTATCGTCGTGCCGTTCCTGCGGTGCTCGATGGGCCGCGGCCCGTGGCTTTACGATTATGCAAAACAATTATCGTGGAATGCGGTCAGCTGTTTCCAGACGCACTGACGTCATCCATTATCGTGTATCTAGTAAAGAGTTCGCAATCGCGTATGGTTCTTCACCGTTTAATTTTCATACCAGAACAACGTGCCAACTGTTTAACCCACGCTCGGTCGATAAGTCGTATCCGCAGGACATCTCGCAAAACAATTAAATAGGGTTTTCCCCGTAAAAGTTACATCTAAGCCATTAGTACCCCCGATCCCCGCTAGGCCTCCCACTACAATTTCCACAAGATAAATGCGCCTCACTCGATATACAATATCAGACTATCCTTGAGTATAATTGGCTTAGGTGGACTCTACCGGCAGAAGCTACGTCGTTTACTGTGCGACAGCCTTAAGGCCAATATCCACGACGTAACCAGCCGTGTTTTTCGTCGCCGTCAATCCGGAAGTCCCTTATCACTGGACCAACCGATAACGAAACCAACCTATACGCATACACGCATATATCCTGAATGGCCCAGCTTCAAAAAAAAAAAAAAAACATTGATAATTACGAATCGCACGGACTCGCGAAAATCACCTTGTTAACCCGCCCGGACGAATCCGCAATGAGAAAGAAAGTCCCGGGCGGTTCGGCCGGTTTTGAAATCGGCTACGTTTCATTGTCTCGTTGCGACAGAATATTAGCGGAAATTTAGGTCGTGTCCCACAATACACCGCGCTGCTTCTGGCTGCGTATTTCTCTAGCTCAACCTCTCCCCGTCCCTCTCTCTCTCTCTCTCTCCCCCGCTTCCCTCCCCGTCGCTCCTATAGACCCACCAGTACCCCTCTCCCTCCCCACCTCTCACGCCCTCCCTCCGCAAACGAACGATACACACCCGGACAGGAGAGCCTCCTTGTGTGTCTCTACGAGAAAAGGAAGCTTCGTTCGAGCGGCGTAGTGACGCGTGTATGCCCGATTGTGAGTCTCCTATATAATTCCTGTACGTAACGCCTGCTGGCTTTACACTTACACTTGGCTACCAAGAGCAAGTCGGCCGCCACGGGAGGAGGGTACACGGTCTTCTTGACAATGCCTGTAGTAATATGGTCTGGCACTTATCGTAGTGACGAAGAGAGCGATAATGCT
This sequence comes from Calameuta pallipes, assembly GCA_030142375.1. Classification (NCBI taxonomy): domain Eukaryota; kingdom Metazoa; phylum Arthropoda; class Insecta; order Hymenoptera; family Cephidae; genus Calameuta; species Calameuta pallipes. The sequence continues at coordinate 1,210,297 of JARQSW010000408.1, forward strand.
CGAGTATAGCCCGGCGGTGCCAGTGGCCGCCGATTGGCGGTAGCGACGAGAGAGACACTAGTAGTAGTAAAAGGTAGTAATAGTATCAACAGTAGTAGTTGGAACGTGGTGGAAGGTGGGCCTTTAAAAAATTAGCAAGGTTCGGTCCGCGCGTGGGTTCGTTCAACTTCGGCTGTCGCTCGCACACAATGGCAGCAGCGTCGTGCGCGAAATACACCTACGAGCACTGCCGAGCTCGACCTAGCCAATCCCGAGGCACGTAGACGTAAGAGCGGGAACGGTATTGGCGCTCTCGGTCTTAAATCCTCTCTCGGTCTCCTCTGTACTTATGCTCGCCTGGGGTTCCCCGCGCTCCTCCGTCTCCTCCTCTCACGCTCCGAGCTCCTCCTGCGGTTCCTTCGAGTCTCTCCCTGCTCTTGCGGTTCCTTAGGGTTGGCTGCTTGGCGTTCATTATGGTTCATTGAGACCCCCTTACCGTTAGCAAGACTGACCTTTTCTAGCTGGTCGCTGCTACCATTGTCGGGGGTCCGTTATCAGGCCGGATGACGGATACGAGGAATCCTCGTGGGGATTCGGTATAAGAGCGACTGACGAGACGGGACCTGTGACGGAGGACGATGGCTCGATATGACGGATTTTTTTTATTTTGTGTCGATCTCTGCGGAGATCCGTTCATCTCTAGCTCGATCTCCCTAGCTGGTGGGTCAGAGGGAGACCAACGGCTCTTCCGGCTCGCTAGGCTGCACGGACTTCCGGTTTGTACCTTCCTTCCCTTTCAGCGCTGGCCCGGCTATCGCTAACCTAGCCTCGCTTCTTCTCCTCCTGGGCCGTCGATCGAGCGATCGAGCGACGATATCGCTCGTTGAGAACCGAACGTGGGGACATATCTAGCCACGATATAGCTATGCGAGCCGAAGCACCGTGGGAACTCCTCCGAGGGGCCAGTGGTGCTCAGTTCGACCTCGCTCGACTCTGCGCCAGCCTTTGACCGGGTCTGCTTCTGCGTACTCCGTTGGCCCCTTGACTCATTGAACTCTTGGACTTACCGAGACTCTGGGACGCGCTCTGGTACGTATCAGGCCCAGGATGTCACTGCGATAGGTCTCCGACGAGTTGCTCCACTGTTTCATCCAGCGGCCTCGGGCGATGCTGATCCACCTTTTTCCCTGGCTTCGCTACCCCAGGTCCTCCTCCTTGTCCTCGGTCGTTCGGCTCATTTTGTTTCCCCCTTTTTTTTTCTTCTTCCTCCTTTACAACCTTTGCGGACGCCTCGGCACTGCTTTATCGCCGGTTAACTAACAATGCTCCATCAACGTGGGATTTTTTACAGACGTACCTCTATCCGTCTCCCGGTATCGGGTCGTGTGTGGGTATTTTACATACGTGAAATTACATAACGGCGTCGCGCAGCTCGTCTTCGTCTGTCGTCTCCTCTGCTGCTTCGGCTCTCAGAATTCTCCGTGCGATAATTCTTCCCGTACCGACTGACCATGCGAGCGCATCTTGCCACGGGTACAGGCTCTGTCATTCCTACGGGAAAGTCTACACGGAGCATCTTGAGAATTTAAATTCCATCAATTGTCCATCGAGTCTCGTTTTTCACGCGAGACACTAGGCGACTTTAGTACCGGGTACACGTTGCTGCACCGGGACCAGCATCGATATCCGCTCCTACCAAGACCTCCACCCTTCTTCACATCCGCATACAGCTTATCCTGTCTCGCTGCGGACTGCCAGCCTCGTTCACGGAAGTCACTGTGCGGCCATCCGCGCGTTCGCGCGCGGCTCCGTCAAAACGAATTACGATCAACCGTTTTTTTCCTTCCTCCACTGGGAGTCCCGGATGTTCAGGTAGCAGTCGACGCTCAGCGAACGCATATCAATGCATCCTTCGTGCGTCTGGTTCGTAGCCACCTAGTTGCACGCTCTATAACCATACCTATGCAACTATCAATCTCTCTCTCTCTCTCTCTCTCTCTCTCTCTCTCTCTCTCTCTCCCCTCGCCCCCGCCTCTCTCTCTCTCTCTCTCACACACACGCACCCACAACTCCACAAAGACCATCCCGCAACAGTGTGTCTGCCCGTGTCCCGTATTTATGTGTCTGCGGGCACCGGGGCTCGTTCCTGCGCCCGTGTGCACGAGATATCTCTCTCTCTCTCTCTCTCTCTCTCTCTCTCTCTCTCTCTCTCTCTCTCTCTCTCTCTCTCTCTCTCTCTCT